>CM038464.1:96627657-97227657 GCA_021464415.1 Lonicera japonica
TGTTATTTTTGACATTGATCTTGAAGTTAATATGGATTCTTATGGTTTGGACTTGAAATGGAAGGCGCTGGACATTAGAAAAAAGTGATGTGTCAGATCACATGCGAAAGTGAAGGCCGGACCACACAATTAAATGGGTAAAATGTGCAAATGGCCAGGTTTGGATCTAATGTTGATGCAATTGCATTTAGAACTCAATACTGCATGATGTGGATTTTTTGAATTTTGTGATTGACATATCATAAAATGTGCCACCATTGTGGATGCTCTCACAGCCTGCAGTCGGAAGTTTGATGAAGCTTCATTTGACTGAACCCTACTGATGGATCTGTTGCCGTTTTTGAGAGGAAATTTGGAGGAGCTTCTATTAACTGAATTTCCACTGCCTGAAACTTGATGAGATGTCCATAGTAGATTTTCAGATACAGCTTTACAAGAGTGAATTGCATTCCTTCCTACCATAAGTGTGCACTCCTATTAGTTTGAGGAAGATAATAGTGTCATTATTTTAATCAATCAACTATGGACTATGATCTAGTTTTCTTAAAGGTTGCATCAGGTTAATAAGTTATATATGATTTGTCAGATAAACAATGTGACAACTGACAAATATGGTTCCATATTTTTTTTAAGTGTTTGATTATTATTTTTTTTTTCTAATTCCAGATCCACATTTAAAGTTGTTTTTTTTTTGGTAAATTTTAAATATTATAACCAACAAACTAAACAAGTACACAAATTCAAGGGGCATACCCCAGGATTACGCTAAAACACTCTCACAAATTCCCCACTCTTTACATACTAACCAATTTTCAAAAGTTCTCCTACACTTCCAGTTCCAAGACCTGCCAACAACACATCTAGCAATCTCGCCAACAACATTCTCAACAGATTTACAATTACTTTGAAATATCCTATTGTTTCTCTCCTGCCATATACAATAGACGGAAGCAGCCATACTCAATCTACCTGCTCGAGCACTGAATGAGGAGCCTTTATATCTTCTACTACTTCTGCAATCTCTTGCTCCCAGTTGGCACACACGTACTTCTGATTATTTCTATGTACAACAGTCCCCCAAACACGCTTGGCAAACTCACAGCTGAAGAAAAGATGATCCCTATTCTCTTCCCCAAAACTACACAGCACACAATTGCTATCAGAAACTATTCCCCACTCCTTTAATCGATTCCAACAAACAAGTCAGAAAAATAAACTGCATCTAGGACTGCAGTCCTTACTCTGCACTATCTTGTACCATGGCATGATAGGTTTAACCTCCCTTAACGCATTCCAAGCTGAACTCACCAATTATTCCTTACTTCTACCCGACACCCACTCCACACTATCCTCCCTATTGCTGTTTGGCTGATAAGAAGGCAAAATGGCAAATTAGCGTTAACTAAAATCATATCATTTGATAGAGCTTGAGGCATATTCCAAGTAGACCCATTAACGAAATCTACAACTTTAGCACCATATTACTTGCTGCATCATAGATCACCTGAGGCCCAAATCTCACTTTTAACGGACAAGAGGATGCCACTTATCATGCCACATAAACACCTTCCTACCATTACCAACTCTATATCTAATAAACTGCACTGCCCTACTTCGAAGCTTAAGAATCTTCCTCCACGTCCACGATGCATCAACAAGGCACACACAATTCCACAAGCTCTTCCCACGTAACATGTAAATATGACACCGCTTTACCCACAACAAATCCTTCTTCCTAGCAATGTCCACACATATTAAAGTTGCTGGTAAAGTTATCTTGATTTTTCTAATTTTTATCTTGGTACTTCTGTAAAAGTAATTTTAATCGCACCATATTTTGTTCTTCTCCCAAGACATTCTAACCTGGATATACTATGAAAGCCTTGTAGAGGGATTTGTGGAGCGGTCCAGTTCATTTCAAAATTTCTGGTTTTTTATTCCCATCATCTGGTAACCACAGTGTTCGGTAGGTGTCCAGGCCTCCTAAGAAATCCTTCCGACAAGAATGCCTTTGGATTCTTAAGTGTGTTGTGTTGGGGGGCGGGGGGGCCTAGGGAGGAATGCGTGATAGCCTGATCATGAACTCATAAACAACATGGAGTCTAATATAATTCTTGTTCTCCCAAGGGGCAATCAAGTCCTTGAAAGCTGTCCAATCGGTATGAGAGTTCGTTAGCGAGTTCTCACTTGGTCTCACCCTTTTTGATGTTTTGTTGTGGACTGTTGCGCAGAAAGGCCGACAGAAGCAACATTTCTTAGCGCATATATAAGGATTATGGGGAGTGATCTTCTAAATCGTATAGTTCTTTCAATCAAATAAAACTCTTCCCTTGCTTGCTCAGTATAATAGGATAACAGTCAAGCTTAGGAGAACATATGATACAACAGATCTACGTTATGCAGTCCTAGTTGATTAGGAGTCTTCTTATTTTCTTATGTGAGGGTATTTCCTTCTCAAAACAACACGGGATTCTTAAATTATTTGCCTTGCAATTATTCAACATCAAAAGCCACAGCATCAGTTCTTAATCAATGCTTGACTCAAACATCAGTTCTAAGTTGAGTTCTAACAACTGATATGTAATAAAGATATTGTTATACAATACTCGCCCCATTTGATTACTTATTGTGAAAACTTAAAACATTGACATTTTCTTAATCTATGCTACACAAGCCTCTTATCTGTTTCACAAAAAAAAAAAAAAAATACTTGTAAGAAATAGTTAAATATTTGAGACATTTTATTTTTCTAATGATCCCACGATATTATTTCCTTCTTGTTTAGAATAAAACTTTATAATGCCTTGCTATAAAACTCAATAATGTTGGCCTCCCCTATAGTTAAAAGTGATTATTGATCCTTTAATTGCAAGTTTAAAATTAGAATTAACCTCCAAATGTTCCCAAGCATACCACAGATGTCAGGATTTCAAAAGATTAAAGAAAATTCAGGATACTCTAACATACATATCCGATATGTAGCGTATCTGTATCCTATAGGTATCAGACACTGATTTGCAGCCTCTGAGAAGTATCTGTGCTTCATAAAGTGAACTGATTCAAAAACTTAAAGAACAGGTGCCAAACATAAATTTGTGGTTCCTCCATCTATAACCTTTTACAATTTTTATGCTAATACTTTTTTGACTATATTTTAAAAAAACTCCTTAAGCATTCGTCTAGCCTGCCCCCTTTCGTCTAGATCCCCTCTAAGTGGCTGAAGCTGAGTATGGGGTGGGTCAAGATCATTTCGGATGGGTCGATTCATGAAGGGAATTCAGGTGTTGGTCTCAGTTTTAAGATCAGAGACAGTGAGGGAGTTGTTTTGGCAGATTGATAAGTTTTAAGCTTGGATCTTCCTTGGTTGAATTGGATGAGACAGAGGCTATATTGTTGGTCTTGCTTTGTGCTTCTAGTTTAGGTTATTGTCCGCTCATAGCAATGTTCTAAAAATCGCTAGGCGTTCCTAGGTCGGCAAGGGGGGGCCTAGCGCCTGGGGGACTAATCGGGGATTAATCGGTCAAACGATTTTTTATTAAAAATATTATTTTAAATAACATAATACTAACAAAACATAATATAGCTTTCAAATTAACATAATTTTTCAACATCCAACTAATAAAACATGCATTTTCAACAAAATAAACAAGTTCAAACAATCAAACCCAAGTGAACATCCCAAAATATAGCCGGAGAGGAGAGGAGGAGATGGAGATCGGAGACTGAGAGGAGGAGGATCAGGAGAACGGAATTAGGTCGACTGAAAGAATGCTAGCTAATAAACATGTTTTTTTATTTTTTTTATTTTAACATGAAACTACGTTGTTTTGAAGGAAAAATAAAAAGGAAAAAATCAGCGCCTAGCCCGCCTAATGGGCGCCTAGTTCGCCTAAGCACAAAGGATTAGCCCTAGGCCGGGCGGCGAGGTACCAATTTCCGCCTAGGCCCGATTTTTAGAACATTGGCTCATAGTCAAGAGCAACCTTCTTCCGATATTAATTTGCTCCCATGAAGAGTGGTGATCCGAGACTTCGATTTAGGTACCATTATTTCAGACATTCATGTTATTGCTAATGATAGGAGAGTGATTTTTCAGTTCATTTCTGGGGAGGGGAATAAGGTTGGTCATCATATCGCATCTTCCTGCTCTGTTTCTGGTCTTTTGGAGTGCTGGACTCTGTGTTCCCAGATTGGTTGATTGAGCGTTGCTCCTTTGATTTAACATAGTTTTTCTGTTGTGTTTGGCTTTAAAAAAAAAAGTTAAAAAACTCTAGCGTGCATAATCACTTCACTGACCCAGCCAGCATAATTTTGTAAGTAACATTTAATGTGCAATCTTTCATTCCACTTAATGATTGATTCTAGCCTCTACATTTTTATTTTTACATGTACTAAAACTACATTGTCTAATTTATATGCTCTTTGTTGATTTTAAAATTCCTTTCTTCTTCTGGCATAAAGCCCCCACTTTAGATCCACGAATTGAAATGATTTAGTAGTGAGTCAACGCCTACTTCCATGAATTGAAATGATTTAGTAGGGAGTCAGCGACTGACACACACTATGAAGTCTCGGTTCAAATGTGTCAATCCCATTGTCAATAACTAGGTGAATAAGTTAATGGACTCAAAGGTTAACATTTAATCTAAGTGTAGGTTGATTGAAAATTCAAGTTTTCCACAGTTGTGAAATTCTGAGATTTTAATTTTTCCTGTTTTGCTGTGTTATTCTGTTATAATTGGAGAGGATGTATATATTACCACCTAGCTAAATTTTGAAAAATAGTCCTTTTTCCTTTTTACCTTATTTAAGATAATTTTTGTTTGGATTTTACTGACTCCTGTATTTTCTTCATGCCAGTTAAATGCAGATAAAAGTCCTTTCCAACGGACATTTGTTAATCAGGTATCAGTTAATTATAATTGCTATTATCTACTTAAGGCTTTTAATGAGATATTTTTTTTGATTCTATGATGAATTGGTTGCATTTCATACATAATGTACAAGACAGTCATTTAAAGTTGCATTTAGATGAGGGAGTTGGGGAGGGATGTGAGGGTTTGAGATTATTCAAAATTTAAAATCTTTCAACAATGGGACCGTTATAGGCATTGAGCTCTTGTGAAGAATCAAAAGCAACCCTCTTTATTGGTTGTAAATGAAACTCTCTATGTTATTCGTTTCTCCTAAATTGAAAGAAAACAACTACTCCCTCAGTCTCAAATTAAGACTCCACTATTCCGCTACTCTTAGTTTGGGACGGAGGGAGTATATGATATCTAGATGTCCAGTTTCATTTTGTTTGTACTTTGTTTGATAGATCTTTGACAACTAGGTCATTGATATCTCATTTTCCTTGGTCTATGTACGAATGATATAAGTATTATCAATTTCGAGTATGGTGTAGAAGAATTTGAGATTGACTGAGAAAAATGTCTAACTTTAGCATCATCTACACACAAATGGACCTTTTCATTTAGGAATTCCTAAATTTTTGGCTTTTAAATCTCTCCATTTTAAATTACCCAGGTATTCCGGAAGTTCTTTGCCCAAATGCACTGTGAATGAACTACAATAGGAGAAGTATTCTCTGCTTTCTAGTCATTTTAAAGTTGGCCAGGCCTTTGATGAACTAGTGAATTATCATCCTCCATGGGACAATAGAATAAGAAAACATACTAAAACTGACACGATATATTTGAGATGATAGTAAAAACTATGGAATGGGGTGGATAATTTTTTTTTTTCAAAAAATAAAAATAAAAATAGCTTCACATTGTATCTTATTTTTCATGGGGTTTTGTTTTCTTACCTCTTTTAATTTCTGGATCTATCCACCATTGGTACTTGAAATAAGGTTTTATGTGACTAGGTTGAGATTGGGGTTGAGGTTTAGCCAAAAAAGAAAAAGAAAGAGAGGGACTCAATTGTATATAGGGACAGCTTGCAACTATATTGCGGTGTCTGGGGCTTGCGATGCGTTCATCTGGCTTCTTTCGCTATATCTTATGGGTTTTATTGGTTCTTATTGGCTTAACGGTAAACGGGTAAGAAGCGGTTAAACCCAACAAGACATTGCTTCATAATGGGTAATCCAATAAGAACTCACTAACTTAATGGCTTGGTTGGATTGGGCTTTTAATGGTGGATTGGGTGGTCTTAATCGTTTGGGATAAATTTGACATCCCTATATAAGTTATACGAAACTAAAGAAACATCCTAGTCATTGTACACCCTCACCTCTAGAAGAGAGACTTAATTTTGATTGCGCATAACTGCGACTTAGAGAAAGCTGCAAAGACATTTTTTTTTTTTGTAAAAATGCGGGAAAGACCAAATGATATCCTTTATAATTCAATAATGTTGATAGACATGTAAGACTTGTAAATATTAGATTAATCATGCACCACTTGAATGTTTAACTAATTAGTTTACTTTTTTAACATAACAGTAGTTAGTAGTAACCTTAATGTTCTCCTTCACGAATAGAACCAGAAAATATCAGACACATTGGGTGCGTTTGGATGCAAGGAAAATAAAAGAAAAGTGAAGGAAGTTGGTTTTCTTGCACTTTTTGCATGTTTGGTTTGCAGGAAAGTGGGGTCAATAATTTTCCTCCAACTTTCACACATGAAAGGTTTTCCTGCAAATTGTATCCTGCAATATACACAAGATTCTGAGGAAAAATTATTGAGATTAAGTTTGTAAGAATTAATTATAACCTAGGCAACTATACCAATTTCTTTATAAAATTAAAAATATTAGATTAAAAAATTATAAATTTATTGTAATATATTTTTTGAAAAACTTACACGTAAATTTTTACTTTCTATAAATAAATAATTGATATATGTTATAACATATGTACATATATTATTGAGAGTAATTTAAATTACAGTTGTAAAACATTAAATTTGTGAGAATGTTTACGACTTCATTTTCTTTATCTTATGATATGGATAAAACTCTTTGGTATTAGTTATTATAATATTTCTAATATTTATTGTATATATATCTTATGATTTGAATAATTGTGGTATATACTTTCTCCATTTCCATCTGAGTCTACTTTCTTTTGAACTGTAACCTAATTATAATTATCTATCTTATATTTAGTCAGTTTTTCTTTTTCTATTTTTCTGTCAAACAAACGGACACAAGAAAATAACTTACCTTTTCCTTTACTTTATTTCACCTCACTTTTCTCGGGAATCATTTTCTGGCATGACTTTCCTAACAACCAAAAGGAGCCTGAACTTTGTTAGCATTTGCTTGTAATAGCAGAAAAGTCAAGAGTATTAATTTTCTCTAGTAGAATTTGTACTAATTTAAGTTTGAGACCTTAATGATGTAGAAATGCCTGTGTTTATTTTTGAAATGAACATAGTATGAAATCAAACAGAAATCTACTTGGCTTTTATCTTAGAGTAAAAATTTCTGTTGCAGTTCCTATTTAATGTTTTCACATTCATGTTTGGGTTATTCGCAACAGGTAAAAAGATGTGCAGAGATGTCAAGGAAGTTGCGCTTTTTCAAAGAGCAAATACATAAAGCTGGTTTAGTGGCTTCAGCTCGTCCTTCTATGCAAACAGATGTTGAGCTGGAGGATTTAGAGGTCTGCTTCTTCATTATTCTGCTTAACTGAGAAGTGCAATACCCTCCCCCACACCCATCTGCTGGAGGCCTAGTCTCCAACCCCCCCTCCTCCCTGTGGAGGTAGTTTTGCTTCTAAATCATTGGGATTCATTGTCATTATTCTCTAAATTTCAGATACAACTTGCTGAGCATGAACATGAACTAATCGAGATGAACGCTAACAGTGAGAAATTACAGCAAACATACAACGAGTTGCTAGAGTTCAAGATGGTGCTTCAGAAGGTATCTCGGGTGATATTGTTTGCTTAATGATAGAAATCTCTGCTGAGTGCTGGCCATAGTTTAAGGAAAATTTTGGTTACTAAGTTTCTAATAATTTTATTCTACATTCATATTCCAAGCTAAATTCTTCATATTCATCATTGGGAAGTTCCCCTTTTTTTTTTTTTTTCTTTTTTTTTTTTTTATCACTGAAGAATTTCAATTTGTTGTTTTAGTTCCCTTATAGCACAAACAGTTATTGTTTTTATGTAATCCAATCTTTTTGCATCTTGAGGAAATTATATCTAGTTCCTCACTCCAAGTACCCGTCAGCATTATGTTCAAACAAGACCTTAACCTTTTGAGCTGTACATTTGGTCATTGAATGCTTATTTCTACATGTAGATCATTGTTTCCATATTTGTATCCAAAAGTTGGCTGACAGCCTTACAAGATCCAATGCTCAAACCATATGGAATATGACCATTCCCCCGTTCACAGCTGTTGGAAATCATATTTTATTTATCATTGTTAGGTTTGTTAGGTATCTTTTGTACTGCCCCAATAAGGGATCTTATAAATTTAGTCTTTAATTGGGCTTTGTTTACATGGGTTATGAAGTCTGTTTTGGTCTTTTTATTTCTTTTTTTTCCTTATTGTAACCCTATTTTTTCTATATAATTATAAGCCCTGGCCCTTAGTTTGAGAAAGCCAAAAGCCATTAAGCCATTATAAAATTCTTCTATAGCTACAAAGGGGCACATATATTGTTTTCATATAAATACTTGTGTCATATAGAAGTCATGGTTGACAAGACATCTCCTAAATAACTGAAGTGTTCTTACTAAAACATATAAATATTTTCCTGCCCAAATCTGATATATATATTTTTATAAACTTACCATTGGCTTACAGGCGGGTGGCTTCCTTGTATCAAGTAAGGGTCATGCAGTTGCAGAGGAGAGAGAATTAGATGAAAATGTGAATTCCCACGGTGACTATACTGACGCTGGATCTTTACTTGAACAGGTAATTATCCTTTTGTGTTATTGTATTCTTAATGCTGGTTTGCATGCAAGAGACATTCATGATTTCCATTTATTAAAGATTTCTTTATTCAACAGGAGCTAAAACCTGGAACGTCAAACCAATCTGGTTTAAGGTTTATTAGTGGCATAATATGTAAATCCAAAGTTCTAAGGTTTGAGAGGATGTTGTTCCGTGCTACGAGGGGCAATATGTTTTTCAATCAGTCTCCAGCAGATGATCCAATCATGGATCCTGTAACAGCTGAAATGGTTAGATTCTTTTCTTTTCCTTTTGTTAGCTTTTAGTCTCTCTTACTCGTGAGTACAAACTGCAAGATAGGGGGAAAAAAAACATTTCTGATTGCAAGCTTGTTGTCTTGAAAATCTCGGTACTGTTCTGCTTCTCATTTAGACATTTTCACTCATAGTCAGCTGATTTACTGTTTTTGCTGAGGGACATCCGCTAAAGTCCTAAATTACTACAAATTTGACTCCATCAGTGTTACCTTTGCAGGTTGAGAAAACAATATTTGTTGTGTTCTTCTCGGGGGAGCAGGCAAGAACGAAAATACTGAAAATTTGCGAAGCATTTGGTGCAAGTTGTTACCCTGTTCCAGAGGACATAACCAAACAGAGGCAAATAACTCGAGAAGTATGCAGTTAGTAGGCAGTATTTTTCCTTTAAATGCATTGAAGAAAACTTGATCTATGCGATTTTCAAATGATGTTTACACAGCACTTTTGCAACTGATTATCCCATTTGTCTCATTGTGAAAGGAAGAGATGTAAATGGCATATTTTTTATCCTCAGATAAAGCAAATATTATAGTTGTTCATAAAGTGGATTGAATGTAGTTCTTGATTATAGTCATCATGAGCACCGCAAATTTTGTTTAAAATTGAACTCCTTGGGTGCAGGTTTCGTCACGTCTTTCTGAATTAGAAACAACCTTGGACGCTGGAATACGTCACCGAAATAAGGCCCTGACTTCCATTGGATTCGAACTGACCAAATGGATGAGCATGGTAAGACGTAGCCATAGTGTGCGTGTATATATATATATATATATTTGAGCTCCTACAAGAACTTTATTAATGCAAATAATTAATGCCTGGTTGCATTATGTGACCAGTATGATCTTAGTAGTAGATTAAACTTGCTGTTTCTTTTCTAGGTTAGAAGAGAGAAAGCTGTTTTTGATACATTGAATATGCTGAACTTTGATGTTACAAAGAAGTGTCTCGTGGGAGAGGGATGGTGCCCCATATTTGCAAAAGCTCAGGTATGTTGCCCTTTTCCATGCTATTATTGATTTATAAGAAACTTACAGGCCTTTTTCATTTATTATATAAGTATATAAGTAGATTTTCTGTTGTAAAATAGATACAGGAGACGTTGCAACGTGCCACATTTGATAGCAACTCACAAGTCGGTATAATATTTCATGTGATGGATACTGTGGATTCACCTCCAACATACTTCAGAACCAACTGCTTTACAAATGCATTTCAAGAAATTGTTGATGCATATGGGTAAGTTGGTATATGCACATTTTTTACCTGGGGCAAGTTAAAGTTTCTTTTTAGTTCTTAAATGGGCCGTATAAATATAAGCTAGTTGCCTATTTTGGAGTGAAAGGACATAGAACTTCCAAATTTCCTAAATTTGAGATTCATTTTTGTAAAATTTTCTTTATATAGGTAGTCTAGAATTTTAGATTTGTTGTTTGAATACATAGGTTCTTTTACAAGCAATGTTACCAAAATCTATTCAATTAGCAAAAGTTTAAACTAATAATTGCTGCAGTCAGTAAAATATGTTATGTGAGGCTGTGCAGATCACTTAACACTATTAATTACTTATGCAGTGTTGCTAGATACCAGGAAGTAAATCCAGCAGTTTATACTGTCATTACGTTTCCATTTCTCTTTGCCGTGATGTTTGGGGATTGGGGTCACGGAATATGCTTATTGCTAGGAGCATTAGTCCTCGTAGCTCGTGAAAGCAAGCTCGGTTCTCAGGTATGTTTTCTTTCTTATTTGACACTGATTCTTATTTTACAGACAAGGTTTTGTTTTGATCTGGGGAAAAACTTATACAGTAGCATGAATCGTGTCCTTTTCTAACAGTTTGCTGCTGGACCGTTTGTCTCCTATAGGATATAGCATGCTGTCATATATATTTTTCAATTCTTAAGAATATCCCAGTTATAAGTTACAAAATACAGTTTTATGCATACCTCAAGTTCCATGCCACCTTTCATAAAACTTTCTGTAACGACCCGGTCTCGAGCTTAGTAAGATATTGTCCGCTTTGACACAGAGCCGCACGGTTTTGTTTTTAGTAGGAGTCACCAAGACACCCCAAAAGGCCTCTTGCTAATTGGGTACTGAGTAGGTACATTTGAACCAAGGATCTACTCATTATACTACCAATGTGGGATATTTTGGGTTTGTTAAAATCTCCCCCGTTAATTCCCTGACTCTTCCTCGTTAGGTTGGGGTCACACACAATCAATCTCGGCTCTAGCTAGCCGCATCCAACGTTTCTGGCTCGCTATCAGCCACACAGACCCGACCCACAATATCCACACATCACATGGTAGTAGTCTTGGGTTTGCTCTGATACCGTATGTAACGACTTAGTCCTGAGCTTAGCAAGATATTGTCTGCTTTGACATAGAGCCGCACAGTTTTGTTTTTGGCGAGAGTTACCAAGACCCCCAAAAGGCCTCTTGCTAATTGGGTACTGCGTAGGTACATATGAACCAAGGATCTACCCATTATACTACCGATGTGGTATATTTTGGGTCGTTAAACTTTCCCCCATTCGCATATATAGAAAAATTGATAGTCAATTATGATTTGGATCATGTAGATTTGCTTTGTGAGAGAAAGCTCATCATGAAGAAAACTGTATCAGTGTAGATAGTCGGAAATTAGTGAGCGAAGCATGCTCGAAACACCGTAAAAAGTCATTTTGTGAGTATTTGGAGCTATTATTCATGATTTTGTTTATTTTTTTCGGGAAATTCAGCTCCAAAAGAGAGTAGCACAAAGAATATTAAGAAGTGTTAAGCATGATATTCATTATGGTTCCTTCTACTAACAACTTAAGCTTTTGGGAGAGATGGTTCTTAACATGGTATCGGAACTTGGTTTTCTGGGAGGTCCAAGGTTCAAGCCAATCCGAAATTCGAAATTCAAAATTTTTTTGCTCTCCATGTGCGAGTATGGGGTCACACGTGAGAGAGACCTTCTACTAACAACTTAAGCTTTTGGGAGAGATGGTTCTTAACAAGATGAAACTAAACTAAACAAATACTCAATTATTCAATCATTCAAGTCTGCTTTGATAAGAGGGATTATGTTACATTTATAAGATAAATAAAATCCTAATTCTACTACTACTAAAATAGCTATTATAGCTCTACTTCAACTGCTGTCAAAACCCTAATAATATTAATGGACTAAAAATAACCCCTAATAATTAAAGTAATTCCGAATTCCTTATTTACATAAATTAATATTTTAAATACAGATAAGTGAATTACTAAACATAATTTATACACTAAAATACAGTTTCCTTTCTGATTGCATTCCTCATGGAGTGTCTTCATAAATTGGTGGCAAGGTCAATGGGGCTATTTTGACAGAATAAATGGTACAAGCGAAGAGACTCTCTAACCTTCTCTTTTTCTAAGAACTAAAAATAAAATCTCTATTCATTGTGGTTGTTAATCAGTCATCAAATGTGTTATCTTCCTTGCAAAAAAAATCCAAAACTAAGTTAAAAAACTAACCCCTACTAAAACTAGACAGAAAAAAGAAATAAAAACATTGCAAAGGTAACGGTGGAACTGAAATCCAATCAACAGGCAAAACTTCCTTTGAAACATCATGGCCAATCCAGTGAGCAGAGAACAGATAAACTACTTAAGAGGAAGAAAACTGAAATAAGTTCGTATAACTCTAGCCAGAAATCAAATGTCATCAGTAATGGCTGCAATTTCCCAAGGGGGAACATCATCATTAGAGCAAAAGGAAATGGCACTCTAGGATCACTGCAGATGAATGCTTCATCACAATTCCAAAGAATTTAACTAGTGGAACCCTCTTTAACTTCAGTAGCTTCAGCAACCAAAGCAGTTAAAGCAGAAAAAATTACCTTTTCTGGACTGGAAATAGCACAATTCGCTGCTGCCTCCAGAGAGAGAGCATTGGAAAACCTAGAGACACTGTTGATAGTCTTGCAATATGAGCGATGTACTTGATGATTATTTAAGGAGTGAGGTGTCATTAAAGACCCAAATGTTTCTAGCCTAAAATAAACTTAAACATTCAAATTCTACACTTTTTGAGAAACCACCATCGATGATTAATCATTTCTTGGCGCACCTCTTAGCTACAGGTACAATATTTTTGCATTGATCCGCAATATTAAAAATTTAAGGGACCGTTCGCTAATGCCTCAGATTATGTATTAGGCCATTTACAATTAAAATTTATGAATTTTACATGTATTATTGGTTGTGAAAATGGAACATTGTAAATATGATAATTCAAGTTGATTAATGAAAACTGAAATCAAGTCATTTCAAGTGAAACTTGAAATTGCCTAATTCCAGAATTGAGGAATTCACTCCAACTCTATGAGGAGACCTCGTTTCTACACTTGATGTTAAAGCCTCTAGACCCAATGTTAAATAACATAGTCGTAGAGTAATTTAGATCATGTCTCTATTTTAACATTTGGAATTTCTCATTTAAGTCTTCCAAACACTCCATGAATTAGTATTGAATAATTATAAATGCACGATTTTACAATTCATTAATTGAAAGCTAACTAATTTAAATTGGCAATTTACGCAACCAAACGGGTCCTAAACTTTCCATGCCTTTTGGGCTTTTGAACATCTGAACATGATATGGTCTATTGGTCCTTCCACATTGAACTTCTTGCATAAAGGAATAATACTAGATTTCCTATGCCACCGATTTTCTTTTGTAGTTAAAGCATTGTTGCATGCTTTCCTCGAAAAACATTTACTTCAGGAAGGGCCTGAATTTCTGCAAAGCAGAAGGCTTAAACTAAGAAGGCTTTGTGAGCTATTTAGATATTTTTTTTGTTCTCTCTATTAGACTTCCCGCTTCACCATAAACTGACTACACGCTGAAAGCACCTTTTCTAGAGAAGTGAAATATCACCGTCTATGTTTCGGCAACTTGATATAGGAATCCTTTCTATAGCTCCCACCAAAACTTAATCAGATGTGAGACGCCGTATTTAGGACTTCCTCCCCCCACCCAACACCCAATTGATCCCCACTTACATCTGCAGTAGTGACATATCACCCTGTCTACGTTTCGGCAACTTCTTGTAAGAATCCTTTCTATAGCTTCCACCAAAACTTAATTGGACATGAGACGCTGTATTAAGGACCCTCTCCCCCCATCCACCCCTCAATTGGTCCCCATTCATATCCGCACTAATTGGCAATAGGCAATATTCTAAAAATTGCTAGAGCTTCTAGGTCGGTGAGAGGCCCTTTGGGGGGGGGGGGGGGGGGCGGCTAGCGCCTAGGGGATTAATCGGAACAAACGATTTTTCATTGTAAGGGATTAATCTTTGGAGTTGGGAACGTTACGTATTGGCAACCCTTTCGATACTATTATTTTAAATAAAATAATACTTATAAAATACAATAAGTCGTCAATACTTAATAATGGAATTGAATTGTAGAGAGAGAGGGGCAAAGAGGTGCAAATTGACCACCTCCTTTTTTATATATATATATATATCTATAATAATTATAAAAGTGTGAATGAGATGGGTTGATTTACACGTGTTTTGCACTTTTATCAATTGGTTAAGAAGACTTATTATATATTAACTATTACAAAAATGCCACATTTAATATATTAGACATTAAATCCTACTCAATTTAATTTTTTTAGTTGGAATTAAAAGGAATATGGTAGTCTTTAAATTTGAAGTACATTTAATTTCTATTTCATTTCTATTAGGATTCTAATCTAAAATACTGTAAATTAACATCTGAATGCCAATCACATATACATTTTTATCAATTTGTTAAGAAGATTTGTTATATACTAATTATTAAATGAAAAGCACCACATCTAATTAGACATTAATTCCTACTCTATTTAATCATTTTAGTTTGAACTAAAAGCAATCTGGTACTCTTTAAATTTATTTCTGTTAAGATTCTAATATAAAATAATTTAAATAACAATCACATATTTTATTTAGATTAGGATTCTTGCAAAAAATATTCATTTGAATTTTGTAAACCTTTCCTAATTCTTTTTTTTTTGAGAAAGGTAAACCTATCATAATTCTTAACCAACAATTTATTATATTATATTTGGATCATAAAGTCCTAATTTATTTAACTTTGTTTTATTCCCATTAAAATTCTAATCTAAAACACAATAAATTAACATCTAACTGTCAATCACATATTCTATTTGGATTTGGATTTTTACAATATGTATAACACATATAGTTGAGTAGCTTTAGTCTTAGAAATTGAAAATGCTAACAAATTTTAGTATTTTAACTCATAATAAAATCTACTAAAATCGTATCAATCTCTTACAAGGTATTCAAACATAAAAATAATAAATATTTTTCATATTCTATAAGTTATCTTTTTGTTGAATTTGCCTTTGTATCTAAGGTAAATAAATTAAACTCTGAAAACTAACATTACAAGAACTTGCTACAGTAGCTCTATTTGTCAAATCAATTTTGTATCTTTAGCTAGAGAATTGTGTTACATAGAAAGTATCATGTACAATCACCCAATAAATTAACAAAATTTACATGCTAACATGATAAACTCTAAGGGGTTAATTATAAAGAAAACAAGAAGTATCAATATACCTAACGTAAAAAAATAATATTTACCGTTGTTTTATTTTTAATTTGTTATTATGTACCTTAATTATTATCTTCAAATCATAATATTCTTGTAAAATTGTTTTCGAATGTAAGTTTGAATATTTAATTTGCATATATAGTTGTCTCTTAACTTATATGTAATTATCATTAATTTTTTATGCATTTATTAGTCGTCAAATAGTTACGTACAACGCACGTGCACTATGACTAGTAGTATAAATAAAGTTGTAGGGGCATTATAAGATTTTTAAAAAGTTTGGAGGTCTTTTTATAATAAATAAAAGTTATACCCCTCTGATTTGTCACCGGTAGATCTCATGCTACTTGAGGATCAACTACAAAACTATATAGAGGATGCAAGCTCTAATGTTGACTTTTCTAATTTGACGGGGATGGGTGAGCTTGCTAAAAAATGTTTGAGAACCCCAATGGGCTGCCTCAGCGGTAAGGGCGTACTTGGGATTGTGTGGTTAGGAGCACAATCTCAAGTTCGATTCCCAGCCGTGTCACGATTCTTGGGTCTTGGGGGCCATTGGGGCGTCTCCCGGTCGATAAGCGCTAGGGCCTCGTGGGATTAGTTGGGGTGAGGCCCAGATAGCCACGGATATAAAAAAAAACTGGTTGAGAGCGATAAGCATATTAGTTATCTATTAGCGTATTTTCTCATGAAGTTGGCTTTACTCTTACCTTTTGCAATGTCAAGTGTTGATAGAGCATTTTTGGCGATGAAGATCATCAAGAATATTTTCAACAAGATTAAGAATGAAGAAGTCTTGTAATATTTTCATAAAATGAAACCTCGTAGAATGTTGTTGTAATTTGTAATTGTAATCAATGTTTTCGTTGGTTTGTATGGAAAACTTCTAGTATTGTGTTTGCGTTGAAATATTTGCCCTTTTTTTTTTTGGTCTTGTTTTAACGCCTTCACTAAAAATATATAATACAATGCTAACTTTGACCAACCCCCCCTGGTCCGAATCCTAGACCAAAAGACTAGGGCATCATCAGGATGGTTAGATGGCGATTAGCGCCAACTAATCCCGAGTTTTAGAGCAGTGGCGAATTAATTGAGTAGTGCTATCATTTTATCTTAACTTTCGCCTTGATAGGAGCACATAGTGCACTAGTGCAGTTTATTGTCTTTTATAGGGTATGAGGAAAGGAGAAAGAACGCTATGGTTGATAGGACTACCTTTATCAATTGTAACGAGTAAAAGTATTCGGTATTCATGTAAACTCTGTGATGTATAATTTTTTTAATATATAAAATGTGGACTCCTTGATTTTCCTGTACCCTTTGAATAGCATCTATTCTCCTTGCTTAATGTCACCATCGTTACTGATACTATTTTAAACTTTATTTTCTTTCAGAAACTCGGCAGCTTTATGGAGATGCTATTTGGCGGTCGTTATGTACTCCTTTTGATGTCTCTATTTTCAATTTACTGTGGGTTAATTTACAATGAATTCTTCTCTGTTCCATATCACATATTTGGTGGGTCTGCTTACAAATGCCGAGAAGCTAATTGCAGGTATGTGCTGTTTTATCTGCTTTTTTAATATCTAAACAGAAGCCAAATAGGCAAATATACTTGAAGCATGTCTTTATCCCAATACAAAACAAGAATGTAAAGATTTCCACCTAAATTTGGCTATCTACTAGCTAAAGTATTAACAAATAAATAGCAAAACAAGGAACAAAAAGCGAACTTGCCTGCCAAACACACACTCTCTCTCTCCACATAATTTTGTTTCTGCTCAACATCCCTGCCCCCGAAGGACAGGAACTGTATGAATGTGGTTGCTTGATTGTATATATTGAAGCTTACTTGGGCCATAAGACAGTTTTATATAGGAATATGCTCGATGTAGCAATTGGAAAATTGGTATGTATTAATATATATGTGTATATATAAAATATGATTATGTAGGGAAACTGTTAGTTACTATTGGGTGTTTGGCTGTTCGCATTTCATCCCATCAAGATTGCTTGATCTTCATCGTAAAGAGTGAGATTCAGCCTGAACTCTTAGGGCTAGTTTGGTTTGAGATGAATTTTTTTTCAGCAAGGTACTAAAATGAAAAGGTGAAAACTATTTTCACATGTTATGGGTTATTTTATAATTCATAACAAAATTATGAATACATGCAGACACTACAGTTATGAAATTTTATTCCAATCTCGTGAGAAAATTTCAATACCGAATGGGTGAACATGTTTTTTGTAATTAAACTTTTCAATTAGGAAAATTGTTCACGGTAGATAGTATCTACCGGGCCTTTACTTTTTTCTTTTTTTTATTATTTGACGGTTTGTTTATCTTGATTTAGTTAGCAGTCATTTCTGCATTGTGGTGGAGGTTGTCTATATTTCATTAAGCGGTGACAATATGTTTGTCAATAGAAATTCTAGGTTATGCTTATAAATTTGCTGCACCTCTTTGTTTCTTACACTCGACTGAAGTGGAACAAAATTAATTATGCGAATAAAGTTTGTTCATACTGCATTACTATTCCTCTCCTATTTCCCAAATTAAAGTCGCATTACTTAATCAATGTACCATATCTCTTGATAGCTAAGTAAGTTTTCTTCTTGACTTTTGATTACTTTGAAATTTGTGACCATAAAAAAGTTCAAAGTCGTAAATGCTATCTTAGTATCTATCCTTGGAGTCATCTTCATTGTTATTGTCGATTTTCTTTTTTTCCAATTAGCTGACTTGACAGCGGTTAATGTTCCTTGATAGTGATGCACATTCTGCTGGTTTGGTCAAGTACCGAGATGCATACCCATTTGGTGTGGACCCCAGCTGGCGTGGGAGTCGTACAGAGCTTCCTTTCTTGAACTCTCTCAAAATGAAGATGTCTATTCTGTTGGGTGTGGCTCAGATGAACCTAGGAATCATATTAAGTTACTTCGATGCACGATTCTTTGGAAACTCATTGGATATTAGGTCTGTACTGTCTCTCTCTAGCTCTCCCCTTTTCCCTTGTTTATATCTAAAATTAGCAAGGATACTTGAAAAGGTTCAGAAATGGAGTATCGGATACTGTATCACTAGGACCAAGTAAGTACATATCGACTTGTTCAACAAGTTCTACTTCTGGATATGGCATGGATACAGTTGAAGTCATTTAGCCCTTTTCTTTTCTTTCTGAAAGGAGCATGGAGTAGTTTAAAATGTTAAGCGGAACATGTATGAGGTTATGTTTAAAAAAAAATATATAAAAAAAATAGATCTATTGAATGAAACACATATGGAAGGTCATTTACTAATATTTGTCTGCCATGTTCATATTTCAAGATATCATCTTTTACTAATATTGTTTTATTACTCTATTGTTGCCATCTCCAAACTCTTTTTTAGGATTTGTTATATCTTATGATATTGTAGTGCAACATAGGTCTACATTGAAAAGCATATTTATGGAGAGATAGGGGTACTAATTTTGTGATTTGTGATTTAGGTATCAATTTGTGCCACAGGTGATATTTCTTAACAGCCTTTTTGGGTATCTCTCACTTCTCATTGTCATCAAGTGGTGCACGGGTTCTCAAGCTGACCTCTATCACGTGATGATCTATATGTTCTTGAGTCCCTTTGATGATCTTGGTGATAATCAGTTGTTTTGGGGCCAGAGCGTACTTCAGGCATGACCTCCTCGTCTCTTACTATAGATTTGCGTAAACTCGAATTTGCATTTCTGCCTTGTTGTGTTGATTAATCATAGATTTTTGCAGATCATATTGTTGCTTTCGGCTCTTATTGCAGTGCCATGGATGCTTTTTCCAAAACCTTTTATTTTAAAGAAACTTCACTCTGAGGTACTATACAAGTTAACCCTTTTGTACTTATTCCATGGATGAATTAATCAGGTTCTGTACTTATGATTAGATTTATTATTGTTTATGTTCTCTAACAAATAATCTTCTGCTTCTTGAAAATTTCCTATATTTATCTAGGGAAATGTAATTTTGCAGCTCTCAATAGTGGAAATGTCTAGGTTTCTGCTTCTCGATGGCTTATATATGAGAAATATGCGTAAATAGTACATAGCAGTTCTTGAAAGTTGAGTACCGTTTTTGGTTCCTGTTTAAGGGAGTGAATTTTTACAGTGGATCATGAAAGTTAAAGAAATATATATATATATAATTTTATATATATTCCAAAAGGGTCCCGTTACCATATAAAAGTACCCTGATAATGCGAGTTATAATTCATATATTCTGTCTTTGGTGGTGTTTGATTGTGTAATTTTCCATGGAATCAAATTTTCCATGGTGCAACTTTGTTTATCCTACTTGTCTCATTTTTCGTAATTTCAAAACCCACCTCCCCACTAACTCCTTTCCCACTTAAAAGAATTCCTGTAACACAATTCCAAGGAATTCAATCAGAAGCACCCTTAGTAATTAATTTGCTTTCCTCCTTGTTTGTTTAGAGATTTCAAGGCCGAACCTACGGGCTACTGGGAACCTCTGATGAGATGGATGTTGAGGTGGAACCTGATTCTGCAAGACAACACCATGAGGAATTCAATTTTAGCGAGATCTTTGTACATCAAATGATACATTCCATTGAGTTTGTGCTTGGTGCAGTTTCAAATACTGCATCATACCTTCGGCTTTGGGCTTTAAGGTACTTGCAATTGTTTACACCTGTTGTTATTAAACACATTTTGATCTCCATTATGTTTATGTTTTTATTTGATATTTTCTACTGCTATTACAGCTTGGCCCACTCAGAATTGTCTACTGTTTTCTACGAGAAAGTCCTCCTCCTTGCCTGGGGGTAAGTTTTTCATTCAAATTTTAATCTATTGAAACTCTTTAGTGTTCTTCCACTTCAACTTAGATATATCCTCTTAACGTAGCTTGAAATCAATTAAACAAATATGGTTGTCTAATCCATCTTGTTGTATGGTTTGAGTATATAGTGGAATAGATTAATAAACTATCACTTAGTTTAGACTTCAAGAAAGCAATTCATATTTTATCTGTAGTAAGGAAATTTCCAGAAACTCTAGAGCTATATTACTGTTAGCATGCTACTTGGAAAAAGGAAGAATGGGGCCACTGGACCATTTAGATCGATCCAATCCAGCATGCCCAAAACAGAGGAAACAGAAACCACTAGGAGAACCTTTTATGTGGGATCTGAACATAACTGCCTTAATATAATGATAAGTCTATTCGCAATTGACGTTGTGGGTAATTAAGCCCCAAGTTAGAAAGAATTCCCAACTACAACATAACTTTTATGAATGTATGAGATACTCTAATGGGGTAAACTTCATGGCGCTGAGGATCTTGAAGCATTGGTTTGATTTAGAACTCAGTTGCCACGGCAGATGAACTAAAGAAGTGAAGTCAAATTCAAAGCATATCAATTCCCAGATTTTACAATGGGCAATTTCAACAATAATACTGGAAAAGCACAGTTAGGGACATCGGTACAGACACATACAAATAGGGATGTTGTGGTTATGATGCAAATTCAATACAATATGGTTGTATGCTTGTACAATTTTATTTTTAAAATGCATGTGTGTGAAAGAGTGAGAAAGAGATGGGGAGTGGGAGTGGGAGTGGGAGGGAGGCTTCTACTCTCTCTCTCTTCTCCCTTGATGCTTAACTCCCTTGTCATTGTATGGAACACATCTTCCCATGCATTTCCCCGATACTTATCATACTAAGCAAATGAAATTTTGTACTTAAGATCGATTTTAATGATGGGCATTTGTAGGTACGACAACCTGATCATCCGGTTGGTGGGGCTAGCCGTGTTTGCCTTTGCGACGGCATTCATATTACTTATGATGGAAACCCTAAGCGCTTTCCTTCACGCCCTGCGTCTCCATTGGGTTGAATTCCAAAACAAGTTTTACCACGGAGACGGCTACAAGTTCAGACCTTTTTCTTTTGCCACATTAACAGATGACGATGATTAGTACTTTTCAATTTTCTCATTATTTTTGAAAATTTTTGTAAAGAAGAAAGTACCTACAAATAGAAGAGACTTGTTTCCATCCTCACATAAAGCCTAGATTGGAAATACATACAAAACCCTAATCTTGGGGTAGCAAGAGTTATGGTGGTGCTTCTTCGCTTTAACATGTGCAGCACGATTTAAATCAGAAATGGAAAATTCTTGGGTTCAGATTCTCTTCGGGTTTGATGATATAAAGTGTTCCCGCTTACAGTAAGGTAAAGTTGTTCAAGAGATAGTGTTTTTTTTTTCCCCAAATAGGGGTTAGTTGAGACTTAGTTGTTGTAAAGAAGGAATCCTTCATACCATATGTACCTCCAGGATTTTTGTTCTTTGGGAGAGGCAAATTTATGATTTATTGAACGTATGCAAAAAAAAAAAGTGAATTTTGCAGGGAATTGTTTTCTTGCATGTCTTTTGTAATAATAAGTCACGTTGTTATAGAATTCATTGACCTAGAAGCATTTCTTATGTAGAAAAAGCTTGGAATGAGTTGGCTTCCCAAACAGCAACTGTTGGAACTTAGCATATTTTCTTTTCTTTAAGATGGTGTGCTCGTGTTGATGATGGTAAAATATTCAGTGTTTGTGTGTTTCAAGAAGCTTAGAATCAATCAAATAGGTTCGATTGTAGGGTTTTGAGTTTTTGATTGAACGACCTGAACTAAAGTTTTTTAGTAGAGTAGGTTGGTTGTTAAATCAATTTGACTTTTGGACAACATGCATTTAGGCGTACATTACTTAGAGAAATCAAAACCGAATCTTGAAATTTAGGGGGTACACAAAATTAACTTTTACAACTCCGTTTGATTGTAAAGAAGGAAAAGAAAAATAAATTTAATTAATTTTTGTGAAAAGATAAAAAATAAGGTGAGAGATGTTCATTTTATGAGTAGACATATTCCATTCTTCTATATTTTGTGAAAAATTTATACTCACTACTAAGTAAAGAAAATTTCTTTATGAAAAAACTTAAAAATTAAGAGGATATCACATTCATCACTCAATTTATTTTTTATCTTTTCATCAAAACTAAAGTACAAGATTAGAGTGCACAAAAGTTGGATGAATTTGACATAGAAATGATTGCTTCAAAATATTCAGCCAATTTACAGTATGATGTATGAATATGCGGAAAGGATGGCAACAAGCCTCATATTCCATTTTAAACTTTGTGATAATTTTGTTCACACTTTCTAACATTTTTAGTCACTTTAAAAATAAAATGGAATGATTTAAAAGTCCATGAAACTCTTTATATCCTCAAGCACTTCAAAATTTACTTTTTAGTTTTTAGGGGCTTTCTGAACTAAATCATTCAATTTTAAAGTGCTAGATGATATTAACAAATCATTCCATTTTAAAGTGCTAGATAATATTAAGAGAGTATCAATAGTTACACCTTACTTAACTAGTCTAGCACACTTTTAAGTTCCGTTTGATAGTAACATGGAAAATGAAAATAAAAATAACTAATTTGTGTGAGAAGATGGAAATCCTCTCCATCTCATACTCATTTTTGTGAGTATATGTCCTCTATACTCCTCTAATATTTTGTGAAAAAATTTTCTCCACCATCACCCAAAGAAAATTTTGTCATGGAAAAAAACAAAAAGTAAGAGTTAATATCACTACATCCCTCAACTTATTTTCCATCTTCTCACTTAAATTAGTTATTTTTCTTTTCATTTTCCGTGTTGCTATCAAACGGAGCCTTAAGAGTCATAAAGTTCATTTTTTTTGTTTTTGTGGTCTGAAAACTTTAGTTACTTGAATCTTGAAATTTGGGTGGAAGTTCACGACTAAAATAATCCACTTTGTTCATTTTCATATTTTGTTGGAAAATGACTTAAATAAATGAATCTAACTATGATTTATTAAGAGTTATTAATCTTATTTAATTTCTTTTTAAAAAAAAAATCTTAGTTAATTTAGAGGCAAGAACCTTGAATTCATTCAAAGGTAACCAGCGTTTGAACAAAAACAATAAATAACTTTTTAAACCTCAAATTCACAGTTCTTTCCATTTTTTTTTGGAGAAAGTGACAACAAATTGGACTCTCAAAAAGTTAGGCTTTGTCGACTATCTTTCCTTCGTTCCAAATCTGCGTGCAGCTTGCTGCGTGATTTATGTAAGATTTCGCTGCTATTCATTTTCTTTTGATTCATTTTTTTCTTAATGAAATCTAGTTTGATAACTAAATTAACAAAATTAAATTTAAAAAAATTCTTGGAGAGGATTTCTGTAATAAGTAGATAATTTTTATAAAATTTCATTAAGAAATTTAAATCGAAAGTTGGCGGAATAGAAACTTGATATACATGTTAGTTTTGGTCCAAATTTTAGAACATCCCCAATGGTTATATAAATATTAAGGAGCAAATTTAATGCGTCAACCCACTTTTACATAAAACTTGAAAGATAAAAAAAATAAAATTCTTTTACTCCAATAGTAGTTTTGTAAACTCTTGGGTAAAATTTGATATAAACAATAAGATATTAACATATGTTAAATGTCAATTTATACAATTTAATATCATTTTTCTATACATAATTTTATCATAACAATGTATCTTATTTTGTAAATATTGATAAGTAGATTTCAAATGTGTAATTTTTTTTAAAATATATATTTTATATTAAAAGTTATTACATTTTGAGTAAAGAATTAACAAATTTGACCCTAAAGTTTAGGATCTATTGCAACTTTAACCCTAATGTTTTAATTTTAGAAATGTCAACCCTAAAGTTCTTTTAATTATGCAATGTCAACCTTCCGTCAACTTCCATTTGAAAGCTCTTAATAGATGGTTACGTAACCAGTTGAAGTGGACAACTTGAATGACAAGTTTGCCCCTGAAGTTTGAAATACTTTGCAACTTTAAACCTGATGTTTCAATTTTGGCAATGCTAAGTCTGAAATTCTTTTAGTTATGCAATGTTAATCCTCTATCCACTTCCATTTGAAATTCTTAATGGAGGCTTGCATGGATCTAACATGGAAAAAACTGATAACACTAAAACATAATAAAAACAACAGGAACCCGATACGACCCATTCTCAAGTCTGATTACAAACATACATTTTTTTCCATTTTGGCATTTCAAAAAGAAAAAATGCATTTTAAAATAAAATAGTCTAATAACATTACAGAGATTAGGGGTGTTTTTGATTTCAGTCAGGGTAGCGATTGGGGTACCCCAAACCCTCCCCAAACTTCATTGTTCGGTTTCGGTTCGGTTTTCATACCTATGGAACCCAAACTTTTCCCAAAAAATCCGGTTTCGGTCTGGTTTCGTCTCATTCAATTTTTTATGCATATGGGATTGCTCTTTTATCTGTGTATTGCATCTCAGTTTATTCTTACTTTTTGAGACAAATAGTAATTGAGAATGCAAGTAGAATTGGAAAGCAAAAGTTGAAGGAGGGTGACTCATAATTGAAGGAAATTTTGAAAAATACAAAAAAATTGTGATGATGTAATTTGGGGTTCTTTTTTTTTTGTAATAGCGTTAATAGCTTCAAATAAAGTTTGCAAAACAAAAGAAACTTCAAGACAAGTGAAGCTTCAACATACCTAATAGTCAAACTATATTCATTTATAATATTAATCCATCAAACGAAAACAAACAAAAGAAGAATCTTCTGATCAAGATAATGATAATGATGATAATTAAAATCATAATAAAGAAGAAGAAGCATCAACAACAACATTTTTTTGTTATTAAAAGAATAAAAAACAATATACTATTATAAACAGCATATATACACACACACATATATACAAGGGCTCTCAAGTATATATCCCTTCTTTATTCTCCTCTCTCCCTTCATTCTATTTTAGGTATTCTATTTTAAGTACAAATTTTATGTTCGTACACATGAGAGAACAAAGGGGTGGGTGAAGTGAGGGGAAAATAGAGATGATAAAATGAAAGAGCCGAGTGAAAGGGGCGGCGATGAAAAGGTGTATTTTATTTTATTTTTAATATATTTTTATTGAGTTTGATTAAGTTTGTTGTGAAAGAACTGGTTTAGTATTTTCTCAAACCAAATCAAATCTATTTTTGAAAATGCAAACAGTCTTCATTGTAAATAGAGAAGAGAAAAGATATTTGCTATTTTTGCCATTTTGGGTACAAATTTTATGTTTGTACACACGAGAGAACGAAGGGGTGGGTGATATGAGGGGAAAATGGAGATGATAAAATGAAAGAGCCGAGTGATTTGCAAAGATGATAAAAGGAGTGGATGATAAAAATTAATATATTTTTATTGAGTTTGATTGAGTTTGTTGTGAAAGAACTGGAAAATGCAAACAGCCAACTGATTTGCAAATTAACCCCTCAAACCAAATCTATTTGTACACACCACGAAGGGGTGGGTGAAGTGAGGGGGGAAATGGGGGTGATTTGTATTATAGATGCATGTATGTAGTTGATTTGGATATATATATATATATATATATATGGGTGGTTATAATTTCCAATGTAGGATTTTTATGCCCCTGCTTCTGTTTCTGTTTTATAGTTCCCCTACTCCAATGAGTTTGCTTTAAGAAAATACTATACTTATTTAATCTCAATATCCAAAATCTTTTCATTTACTTTAAGAAAATGCTATACTTATTTAATCTCAATATAAATTTTTTGTACAAATTAATTTTACAATGCTCCAATGTGTTTGCTTTAAGAAAATACTATACTTATTTAATCTCAATATCCAAAATCTTTTCATTTGCTTTAAGAAGATGCTATACTTATTTAATCTTAACATAAATTTTTTGTACAAATTAATTTTACAATGCTCCAATGTGTTTGCTTTAAGAAAATACTATACTTATTTAAGATCAATATCCAAAATCTTTTCAATTACTTTAAGAAAATATTATACTTATTTAATCTCAATATAAATTTTTTGAACAAATTAATTTCACTATGCTCCAATGAGTTAATGGGGTCGTATATTCAATGTGTTGTCTGTATTATTTTTATTTGAATAATGTTGTAACTATTTGTATCAATTTTTTGTATATTTAGCATACTTTATACACCATTCGTCCCAAATTAAAATTCTACTATTTGTTCTTTCTCTTTATTGAGTGAATTGGGTCGTACATTTAATTGTGTTCAATGCTCATTATATCTAGGGCCCTACGTTACTAAGTGCTCACGCCTATGCCCAAACTATGAGGTGCAAATATTAGCACAGTGAGCCACAAAAGAGAAATAAGCAATTTTTTAGGAAAAAAAAGTCATTAAAAAAATTAAAGAAAAGTAGTGCTGTTTTCTTTTGACAACATGTAACAAAATAAATTATATTTAAAAGGTTTAGAGAAATCCAAGAGTCCACTTTTTTTTTGTAGATTTTTGTTTTATTTATGATTGCTATTTTACTTACTCTTTTAGTTTTGTTCATCTTTTGCGTCTTATATACGCCAACCCAAAAAAAGGAGGAATTGTTTACATATTAAAAAGAAGGTAAAAAACTATGTGTATTATCTATGTAAATTTGAGTTCCTTATTCTTTTTTTTAAAAAAATTTAATATGCTATTACTATATTAATAGTGCCCTCGGGCACGGGCATACCCTAGTATTTATAAAACTAAAGCAAACAACTGAGCAATTTAATTGTATAATAACTTAAAAGTAGATATAATATGCTGACTTAAATACCAGAATAATGATAGAGGTTGAACAACGATGATTGTAGATGAAGGATATATTGTTTTGGTCGATTGTTTCATCTTCCGTAAAGGGAAAGCCCAAGTCTCTTTGGGAGGTTTTATATTAAATGAATTATTTGTTATTTTTAAAGTGATCCCAATAAAAAAATCACAAAACTTACCCCGCCATATCCTTACCGTATCCCTCCCATATCCGAAATTTCAAAAATATCGAATACTCCAATATGTATCATGTACATATCCTGCCGTATCGATGGTATTTTCGTGTAGGATATATATCCGATATCGATACTCCAACCCCAACTGAAGTATTCGTGCTTTAGAGTGCACAAATACACTTTAGGGTTGCCATTGCTAAAATTGAAACATTAGGGTTAAAGTTGTAATAGACCCTAAACTTTGGGGTCAAAGTTGTCGATTCCCCCATTTTAAAGTTTTATATAAAAAAAATCTAATAATAAAAAATTTTGATGTGGCTGTTTAAATTGAAGGTGTATTTTACATATATGTTTGACACAAAACACAAACTTAAAAAACTTCTATAAGTCAAATATTTTATAAACTGTGTTAATTTTAGACTGATAATTTTACCTACTTTTAAATTGAGCCTTCGTTAAGAACTTTTAAACGAAAGTTGACAAAGGATTGATATTGCATAATTAAAAGAACCTTAAGGGTTGGCACTGCTAAAATTGAAACATCAGGCTTAAAGTTGCCATTGACCCAATTTGTCAATTCCCCCATTTTAAATTTTTATAAAAAATCTAATGATAAAAAATGCTGATGTAACGGTGCAAATTAAAGGTGTATTTTACACAAAACACAAATTTAAAGAGACTGTTGAAGACCAAATATTTTACAAATTGTGCAAATTTTAGATAAAAAAAGCTATATCTATTGGAGATACTCTTACATAATCTTAAATGATAATTTTACCCACTTTTAAATTTTATTAAAGAAGAAATTATTACTGAATTCAACCATTTTAAGTCCATTATATATATACCAGTGTTCTAAAAATCGAATTTTATCGGCGATAAATCGGCGATTTATCGAGAATCGGTAAGGCACTGATAGGATTATCCATGATCAGTTGGAAATATTGACAGTGGAGAAATAGGAAATTTATCGGCAATTTATCTCCGATTTATCGCGATAAATCGTAATCGACGATAAATTGATTTTTTTAACGTTCCCAAATTAAATGACGTTGTTTTCTTACCTGAACCCTAATCGTTTTCTCTCTAACACATCGACCTCGCCTTTCTCTCCCACTCGACCTCGCCTCTCTTTCCCACTCTCGACTCCCGTTCCTCTCTCAGTCTCTCTGCTGCTCTGTTATGCCTCTCTTTCCCAGCCGTTCCTCTCAGTCTCTCTGCTGCTCTGTTTCGACAAGGAATCAAGGACACAACAAGCGAAGAATCGAAGAGAGAGGGGGGGAACGAAGAGATAGGAGAAAGAGAGAGAGAGAGAGAGAGAGAGAGAGAGAGAGAAAATCATTGCACGAAGAGTCGAAATAGAGGAGGGAACGAAAAGATAGAAATAGAGAGAGAGAGACAGAAAGGAACGAGAATCATCGACTGAGCACAATAGATTTTTTCTTTTATTATTTTATTTTAACAAATTACGAAACACCCCCTTAATTATTTTTATTTAACACTTTACACCTTAATCTATTAATATCTATTTTGGTACCCCTACAATTATGTTTTATTTAGCATATTCTATTATTGCTATATAATATTATTTAAAATATTATTTATATGGTGAACAATGCATATCCAATTTTTTTCGATTTATCCCCGATAAATCCCCGATAAAATGAAAAATCCCCACTCCCCACCTTGTCGATCGATTTTCGATTCACGATTTTTAGAACATTGATATATACATATATAATATTTTTTGTGTGGATCCATCTATATAAAAATTGGCTTTTAATGACACTTTTATTGTTAACACTATAAGAGATATTTTTAACGAAAAAAAAAAATCACTACAAGCCGATCGATATTTGAACCAGAAATCATATATATATATATATATATGATTTCTAATTTGTAATGAATACTAAATTTTATTAAAAAGTAATTTAAGACTGAATTCATCCGTTTACTAAAGTTCATTATATATAAGATGTGGTTAAGTACACCCTTTTTTATTGTCACTAACACCCTCTAAAAATTTTATTAATATTAAAATAAATTTTATTCTCACCACCCTCTCATTTCACTTTTTTATCTAAAGGTTAAGTATTAATTAATTAACTTAATTAATTATTAATCACAGCAAAATAATAGAATAATCTTTCACCACCCTCTTCTCTCCTCCTTCTCCCCATCGTCTTCAAAACATGCATATATACATAAATATATATAGATTTGAAAAAAAAATAATATGAATTCTTCCTCCTCTTCCTCCTCCTCTTCAAAACATATATATATGTATATACATATATACATATATTCAAAACTTACATATATATACACACATATATATTCTAAAACGAAAGAAAAAAAGAAAAAAAAACAAACGAAAAAAATGCATATATATAGATCTCTTCTAAAAAAAAAGAAAAAAATTCATTCCCACAAATCTGTTTAAGTTTCAGATACTCAATGTCGAACGAGTAACAATGAAGATACTCTCTCAATGATGAGAGAGATTTACCACATTTACTCACCATAAATTAGACGAGTATATTTCAAAAAATTGGCCGTAACTTAAGTTATTACTAAAGTCATAAATTGGATGAGCATATCTAAAAAAATGAGACATATGTTAAGTTATCGATAAAGTTTGAAATGTTCAATGTTGAGCGAGTATTAATGAAAATACTCTCATAATGACGGGAGATTATTAACATAATTATGGTTATTAAATTAGATGGTGGTGGAGTGAGGTGTTTATGATAAATTTTTTAAAAGTATAAAGCGTAGTGTTAATGACAATAAAAAAAAGTGCATTTATCAGCACCTTATATATATATATAATATTTTTTGTGCGAATCAATCTATATACAGTTCGGCTTCTAATAATATTTTTTATTGTTAAAACTTTGAGAGATAATTTTAGTGAAAAAAAGGGTAGTGATGTTGGCACCCCACAAAACTCTTGCTAACACTCCCACTCTTATTAACATTCCCACTTTTACACTTTTATCTTAATAACATTCACATGTTATACTTACCACTCCCACTTATTTTTGGGAATAAATCGCCTACTTAATTAATTAACAACATCATTAAGTAATTAACTACATAATAAAATGAAACAAATGACCCAAACTAATCCCAAAATTTCTCCACCATCTCTACTATTTTCTCAAACAAGCAAAACTATATAATAACTTAATTTTGGAATAAGGAAAGGAAAACAAATAAGAAAAAGGTAATGAAAAAGAGACATTCATGTTTCTATTTTGTTTCATTATTTATATTATTTTAATAACATACACATAAAATATATATAAAAAACACAATTTTCTGTTTAAAGCGTGAAGAAGGTTTACTCGGTTCTCCATAACTGAGTTGCAGGCTTGTACACTCGGCTGCTCTCAACCGAGTATGAAATTCCATAAAATGTCAAATTAATATGTTCTCGGGACCTTCATTCCGTTGAGAGCAGCCGAGTGTTATTATATTATGCTCAACTATGATCACACTCGGTCGCTTTCAACATAATGAAGGTCTCGAGAGCATATCAATTTGACATTTTATGTGATTTTATACTCGGTTGAGAGCAGCCGAGTGTACAAGCCTGCAACTCGATTACGGAGAACTGAGTAAATTTTTTTCGTACTTCAAACAGAAAATTATATTTTTTGTTTATATATTTGATGTATATGTTGTGAAAATAATATAAACAATGAAACAAAATAAAAACATGTATGTTTCTCTTTCATTACATCTTTCTTGCTTGTTTTCCTTCCCTTATTCCAAAACTAGGGTATGCCCGTGCCCGAGGGCACTATTAATATAGTAATAGCATATTAAAAAAAAATTAAAAAGAATAAGGAACTCAAATTTACATAGATAATGCACATAGTTTTTCACCTTCTTTTTAATATGTAAACAATTCCTCCTTTTTTTAGGTTGGCGTATATGTGAGAATCCGCAAATGCGACCCCAGGTTCTCAGCCTCTAGTTTGGGAGTCTGAAACATCGGAAAGGATTCCGTTGTTCCATTTGCTTTTATATGTTGATAATTCATATCGGGTGTCCCTCTATCCTATTTCTAGATGCAAGAGGGTTCGTTCAGAGTCGCCAGTACGTTTTACAAGAAAACGGACAAAAAGATTATGTAAGAGGGAAGGCTACAGATAAGCCTTTCTTTACACGTTTGTCTACGAAACCAGGATTCTATAGGGTTCGGGAACTATATTACGGTTTGGGAAGGTGTTAAGCACCCATTCCGCCCTTTCGGTCTCTAGTGGTCTTATATGTTTATTCTATGTTAGAAAACTTGGATGCTTTTACTGATATTCTATTACTTTCTGGAAATAACTAATGAAAACTTGATTTTCGAGCGCGTTAGGAATCTACCACAACCATGTTGCCACTTCACTTACTAGGACGGGGATCGACCTGCCCGGTCAGGTCGCAGGGTGCGGGGCAGCGCCCTGTTAGAAAATCGAATTTTAAACAAGTCTACAATAAAACTAATATACAAATATCTTATTTAATTACTAGAATAGACTTTCGTTACCTTCCCGGCGATAATAATAAGAATAAGAGAGAAAATATAATACAGCAGAGAAGACCTCTGACGGATATCAGCTTTCCTCTTAGAAATATTTTCGGCGATCTGACTCTAGAAGGTGGCACTCCGGGTGCCAAGATTAGATCCAAGACTCTTGCGAAAATAAATGTTATCACAAATGCTTCGAGAGAAGGCTTAAAGATTAGAAAATATCTGAGAGAATAAGGAATTTTAGTATAAAAATTGTGGCGAGGAGTTGCCGTCTAGAACCCATGGGGGTGTTGGCCTATTTATACTGCTCGGGGAGGATTGTCGCGCGACATTTCCCCTGAAAGGGCATGTGTCGCGCGGCAATGTGTACTATGTCGCGCGACAAACGACTGATGTCGCGCGACAAACGACTGAAGTGATGTTTTTGACAGACTGATGTATCAGAGAGTTGATGGTCTGGTGTCAGGGAGGATTGTCGCGCGACACAGAGGGATTGTCGCGCGACATACTTGCTTGTCGTGCGACACTTCACTTAAAATACGTTTTGTTGGCCAACAAACCCCTTCGGGGCAGTTTCGGGTGCTCGGGTGGGTCCTGAGTTCCAAAAACAGTAGTTTCCGAAGGTCGTTAGGGTTCTTGCGAGGGTCACGGATCAGGGTGTCTACAGTATATAAGACGCAAAAGATGAACAAAACTAAAAGAGTAAGTAAAATAGCAATTATAAATAAAACAAAAAATTACAAAAAAAAAGTGGACTCTTGGATTTCTCTAAACCTTTTAAATATAATTTATTTTGTTACATGCTGCCAAAAGAAAACATCACTACTTTTCTTTAATTTTTTTAATGACTTTTTTTTCCTAAAAAATTGCTTATTTCTCTTTTGTGGCTCACCGTGCTAGTATTTGCACCTCATAGTTTGGGCATAGGCGTGAGCGCTTAGTAACGTAGGGCCCTAGATATAATGAGCGTTGAACACAATTAAATGTACGACCCAATTCACTCAATAAAGAGAAAGAAAAAACAGTAAAATTTTAATTTGAGACGAATGGTGTATAAAGTATGCTAAATATACAAAAATTTGATACAAATAGTTACGACATCATTCAAATAAAAATAATACAGACAACACATTGAATATACGACCCCATTAACTCATTGGAGCATTGTGAAATTAATTTGTTCAGAAAATTTATATTGAGATTAAATAAGTATAATATTTTCTTAAAGCAATTGACAAGATTTTGGATATTGATCTTAAATAAGTATAGTATTTTCTTAAAGCAAACACATTGGAGCATTGTAAAATTAATTTGTACAAAAAATTTATGTTAAGATTAAATAAGTATAGCATCTTTTTAAAGCAAATGAAAAGATTTTGGATATTGAGATTAAATAAGTATAGTATTTTCTTAAAGCAAACTCATTGGAGCATTTTGAAATTAATTTGTACAAAAAATTTATATTGAGATTAAATAAGTGTAGCATTTTCTTAAAGCAAATGAAAAGATTTTGGATATTGAGATTAAATAAGTATAGTATTTTCTTAAAGCAAACTCATTGGAGCATTTTGAAATTAATTTGTGCAAAAAAATTATATTGAGATTAAATAAGTATAGCATTTTCTTAAAGCAAATGAAAAGATTTTGGATATTGAGATTAAATGAGTATAGTATTTTCTTAGAGCAAACTCATTGGAGCATTGTGAAATTAATTTGTACAAAAAATTTATATTGAGATTAAATAACTATAGCATTTTCTTAAAGCAAATGAAAAGATTTTGGATATTGAGATTAAATAAGTATAGTATTTTCTTAAAGCAAACTCATTGGAGCAGGGGAACTACAAAACAGAAACATAAGCAGGGGAATAAAAATCCCACACTGGAAATTATAACCACCCATATATATATATATATATCTCCAAATTAACTACATACATGCATCTATAATACAAATCATCCCCATTTCCCCCTCACTTCACCCACCCCTTCGTGGTGTGTACAAATAGATTTGGTTTGAGGGGTTAATTTGCAAATCAGTTGGATGTTTGCATTTTTCAGTTCTTTCATAACAAACTCAATAAAAATATATTAATTTTTATCATCTCCATTTTTCCCTCACTTCACCCACCCCTTTTATCATCTTTGCAAATCACTCGGCTCTTTCATTTTATCATCTCCATTTTTCCCTCATATCACCCACCCCTTCGTTCGCTCGTGTGTACAAACATAAAATTTGTACCCAAAATGGCAAAAATAGCAAATTTCTTTTCTCTTCTCTATTTACAATGGAGACTGTTTGCATTTTCAGAAATAGATTTGATTTGGTTTGAGAAAATATTAAACTAGTTCTTTCACAACAAACTTAATCAAACTCAATAAAAATATATTAAAAATAAAATAAAGTACACCCTTTTATCGCCGCCCCTTTCACTCGGCTCTTTCATTTTATCATCTCCATTTTCCCCTCACTTCACCCACCCCTTTGTTCTCTCATGTGTACGAACATAAAATTTGTACTTAAAATAGAATACCTAAAATAGAATGAAGGGAGAGAGGAGAATAAAGAAGGGATATATACTTGAGAGCGGTCGGCGGTCAGCGTTGAGAGAGGTCGGTCGGCGTTGAGAGAGAGGTCGGCGTCGTTGAGAGAGGGAGACAAAGTTTGTGGGTTCTTTGAGAGAGTGAGAGTCTAAGAAGGAGCAAGTGAGAGAAGTAGGTGAACTGTACATTTTTTATTTTTTGAATGAGTGTATATTTTTTAATTGTTTTTTAGATTCTTTTAATAACAAAAAAAATGAACCCTTGGATTTTGATACACAATTGTATCCTTTGGATTAAAAATGATAGTTGTCAAATTGATGAATAGTAAAACCCTAATTTGTATTATAAATTTTTATTTTTTCTACTATTATTTTCGAATTTTGAATTTTGTATTAATGGTGGTTTTGTTTGTACCATTATTTTTAAACTTAGAGTTTTGCATTAATAAATGTTTTATTTATTGTTTTGGAGCAACCAAAATTTATTGCAGGAAAATAAGAGATAACTATATAATTAATGGGTTGATTAATTTTTGAATTAAATTAAAACAAGTAAAGTGAAAATAACAATTGAAACATTTTTTCTAGTAGAATTATTACAAAATGATTGTGCGTGCCAACATCACCAATAATAATAAAAAAAAAAAAAAAAAAGGGGAAAGGCTCACTGAAAACCAATTCGTGTCCGAAGCAAAAATTGTATATTATATATATATACATACTGATCATGATCATCTCTTTCACACACACAGAACTCACTAAGTTTATCTCTCTTGGTCTTGGAAAAGGGAGTTGATAATTTGGTACAAAATTGCTGTAATATGAAGACTATGCATAGTAAGGGTTATGAATTCAGGGTTTCAGATATTTCCAACAGAGAGGTTGGCTTCACTCCGCCCAGAACCTTCGCTCGCCGATTCTCTGCTTCCCAGGTTCTCTCTGTAAATACGATTAATAATCATATGTATATACTTTTACCTGTTTATTTTAAGTATGATCCTCCGTTTATTGACGTTATTAAGTATTTTTTTTATTTTTTTTAATTACTACTACTATTGTGTGTATATATATATATATTTTTTTTTTCATTGTTCATTCAATGAAAATGAATTATTTTACTGTAGTTCAAATTGCGACTATAAGTAGGATGATTTATTGCCATTGCCATAGTTGTTACTTGTTAGGGTTTTCAGATTTTGGAAAGCAGGCTACAATAGTAGAAGCTTAGGTTTCGTTTGATAACAACATAAAAAATGATCGGAAAAAGCGATTGATTTGTTTAGAAGTTGGAAAATAAGTTGAGAGATGTATGATGTGTTCTCTTATTTTTTGGGCTTTTTCCTAAAGAAAAATTTTCTACAAAAAATAAAATTGGAAGGATGCAGGACATTTGCTAATAAAAATTGGAGAGCGGCTCAGTACAACAATCTAACTTATTTTCTAACTTCTCACCCAAATCAAATAATTTTTTTTTTCTTATCATTTTCTATCTTTTTATCAAACAGACCCTTATAGTACAAATTTTCACTGGCTTTGGTGTATCCCTGGCACTAGCACCACCCTCGAAATAAAGCTCAAAATAGAAATTATAATTTTGTAGCTTCTATATTCTAAAATTATGAGTTGTGCTAGATCACATGCCTTTCGAGGAAAATACTAGTTTTAACATAACTACTAATTGCCTTCCTAAGAGGCTGGAATACGCTAGTTATCAAAAAGTAAAAGCTGATAATCGGGGGAAAGAGAACATGATAAAAGCTATTTCATAAATGCTACTCTTAGTTTATTGCATCCCAGAATAGAAAGTCCGAGTCTTAATTAGTTTTTGGAAGTAGTTATTTGTGGTAGTAGCTGCAGATTTTTTGTACTAGTCCATTTATGATGTTGGATATAGAACTTGATGTATTGAAACTGCTCAAAGTTTAACTACTGCCAACTTCTCAAAAAATAGGAAAAGAGAAATCTTACTACTTCCTCCGTCTCAAATTAGAAGCCTTAACACTTTTAAGAAACCTGTAATTTTAAGGTAATTGATGGTTCGTTAAAAATAGAAAGAAATTAGCTATCTTCAAACTTGTTACATTGATCTTAGAATCAGGAGTCTTAGTATGAGAATGAGACGTCCCAAAAAGGAAAGGCTGATTATTAATTATTTCGTAGATTGCTTCCGTGTTACTAGTACTAGACGTCTAGACTATCCTGCAAATGCATCGCATGTAGATAATTTGAAGAAAAATATATAATAAAAATGATAGATGGCCCAATGATAAAGTGTTTGAGTTTAGGTGTAGCTTTGTAGTGAGGGTTTAAATCCTGTTGCAAGAATATTTTCTTTTTCAATGAATAAAAATATTGCTGGGTCAAAATTGGAAATCAAAAGTATGATAGAGCCTCAAAACAGTTGAATCCCATCCTAGCTTATATAAAATTATAGATACACGTTTATGTTGCTAAAGTTGCAGTTAAATTGCGAAGAACACAATTTTATTGGGAACAGCCAATATATGATTGTAATTGGATTTTGTAATTTACGATGAGTTTACAATAGTTGACTTTTCTGATATAGGCCGTTATGAAGCGAATCGATCTGTATGGGAAATTAAATGGGCATGAGGGTTGTGTAAACACAGTTGAATTCAATAATACCGGTGACCACCTAGTGTCCGGCTCTGATGACCTGAAAATTATGTTCTGGAACTGGGAAGCTAAAATTTTGAAATTTTCATATCCCTCTGGCCATGTAGACAACATTTTCCAGACCAGAATCATGCCGTTCACTGATGACCGGAATATAGTAACTTCTGCTGCTGATGGTCAGGTGAATTTCTACATATCTATTACTCTATGACATATACACATATACTTACGAATGTGTAAATTATTTATGTTCTGGGCTTTATGGATGTTGTGACCGTACTTCTTGAACTTGTCTCTTGAAAATTATTTTTGAGTAGCATCGAGTTAATTATTTTTCTTTGGTGTAATAGCGTTCAAGAAACTATTAAAACCCTTTTTACCTCTGCTTCTGATTTGTTTCAATGCTGTGGACCAATTATATCTTCCCATATAGATTGACTATCCCGTTGAGTTGTTTTATGGAAGTGTTATTACTGGTGTTCCAAACTAAAGTGGTCAAACCAATCCACCTAATCCAGTCCATCTTTTATTGGAAATTAGCTACACCTTTTGAGTTGTTATTTGATCTGTTAGGAACCATCTCTCCCAAAGCTCTTAGGTAGTGGGCATATATTAGGTAGTAACAACGTGCATACTTTACAAACACAAAGTGGGAAACAAATGCAAGCGGGGGGATTCGAACCCGAGACCTTGCAGAACCTGAGCTATGATACCAAATTAGGAACCATCTCTCCCAAAAACTTAAGCTCATAGGTAGTGGGCCAACAATGTATATTATGCTCTTCAACATGATCCAACCAAATTGGAGGGCTGCAATCTGTTAGAAAATCCAACCTTTAGTTGGATTATGTTGAAGAGCATGATATACATCGTTGGCCCACTACCTAACATCTTAAGCCTTTGGGAGAGATGGTTCCTAACATATTCGATTGAATTCAATTTCCAAACCAGATCACTTGGATTGGTTTTCTAAGTAGCAAAACCAATCGATGCAATCCTCGTCAAAATGATAGCTTTCAAACTGATGACACCCCCAAGTGTTATTTGACGAAGACCCATGTGTAAAGCTAAGACAATCTGAAAACTTACGTTACAGCAACGGATTGGTTTCCCCAAAATGGAACCCAATCCGGTGCAGGTTTATTTTGAAAAACCCAAAGTTGCCCCTGTTTACCATATGCATATGCCTGAACCTACCCCGCCATGACTCTATCCAGTGTAATAATAATAAGCTATAAAGGTTATTTAATGGGAAAAATATATATTTGGGTCGGATCAAATGGTATAAATTTACGACCCTAATCAGGAAAAAGAAACCGCGGGGTTGGCCTATTTTTCCATCTTTACGTGGTATCCCAAGTTGCCATGATGTGTTGTGTTTATCAATTTGTTTATGCCCTAGTTGTTGGATTAGATAGAACTGAGAGGCATAAGAGGTTCCATAGCTAGCCAAAAATATTTAGCCCAAGGTTTCATTAAGTTGAGATTATGTAATAATCTAATATTGTTCTTGCTGAATTCATTGAAGTTACCGGATTTTGGAAGAGTTATATATAAAAAATTCAATATGATTAATATGCTTGTAAGCATGCTCTCATAATTACAGGTCAGGCTTGGTGAGATATTGGAGAACAGTCATGTGGAAACGAAAAGGCTAGGCAGACACGAAGGTTCAGTACACGACCTTGCTGTGGAGCCCGGATCCTCCCGCATATTTTATAGTTGTGGAGAGGATGGTTTTGTTCAACATGTAGGTTAAATCAAGTATTATTCATTTAGGCTGCATTTGATTGGTTCCATTGATTTGAATTCCCTGGAATTGTATTACATGTAAAAAGGAAACTTGAGGGGAGTTTTTTTTTTTGGATTCCGTTAAAAGGTGAAAGTTTGGTTCAAGCAAGTTTAGTACTTGTTCCGTGGAGTTGATTCCTTGGAAAATTTTAATTAAGGGTTCATTTTATAAAACAAATAAAATTGGAAAATGATTGAAAACCCTACTAATGTGTATGAAAAGTTGGAAAAAGAATTGTGTGATCTGGTTTGATGTTCTCCATCTTCTCCTCTTTTTTCATGGAAAATTTCTCTTAACTATCCGTCAAAGAATTGGATTCCATGGAGAAACTGAAAAAGTAGGAGAACATTTCACCAAATAACTCTTCCTCTTTCCCTTTTTTTAACTTCTTGTAAAAATTAGTAGTGTTTTAAAGTATTTTCCAACTTTTTATCATTCGCACCCTAATCACCAGTAACTGGGGCATTTTCAATGGAAAAGAAGTGCAATCAAACCAACCCTTAATTTTAATCTGATGTTGGAGTCCTCATCTCTTCTGCAGTTTGATTTGCGAAGTAATTCTGCAACAAAACTTTTCTGCTGCTCCTCTTTCACAGAAAACAGTGAGCAGTCTTCGAGTAGCCTGAGGTTGAACGCCATTGTCATTGACCCAAGAAATCCTCATTATTTCGCTATAGGAGGTTCCGATGTATATGCGCGCATTTATGACATTAGAAAGTACCAAAAAGACCCATCAAGTAATTTAGATAGCCCAGTCAGCTCAGTTTGCCCCCATCACCTAATCAACACTCATGATGTTCGAATCACTGGATTGGCCTACTCTAGCACAAGTGAATTGCTCGTTTCCTACAATGATGAGCTGATCTACTTGTTTCAGAAGAATATGGGGCTGGGTCCCACCCCATTGTCGATCAAGAATGAAGATTTGAGTAAATTGGAAGAGCCGTTGGTTTACTCTGGTCATAGGAATTCAAGAACGGTCAAAGGAGTGAGTTTCTTTGGTCCCAATGATGACTATGTCTTGAGTGGGTCCGATTGTGGCCATATCTTTATTTGGAAGAAAAAAGGAGCAGAACTTGTGCGTGTTATGGTAGGTGATCGGCATATAGTAAATCATCTGGAGCCGCATCCATATCTGCCTGTTCTTGCTACTTGTGGAATAGAAAAGAATATCAAGCTCTGGGCACCGATGTCTAACAATGTTCGTCCTCTCCCTCGTGATTTAGAAGAGGTACATCCATTATTTTATATTATATTACTCCCTCTGTCTGAAACTAAGGGCGTGTTTGATAGCAAGCCTAGAATTAGGAAGATAATTTACATTGGTTAGATTGTATTTATTTCTAGGGGAAAATATGACATTCTCCATTCAATGACGACACATTTTCCAACATTTGGTGTTTGCCTACTTTTTACTTAGAACTAATTTTTTTTGCATTTGAGCTCTTGTCCACCTTACCAAATGATTCATTTCCCTTGAGGGACAGCCAGAATTCAAGTTCCTAGAATGATGCATCATTTACTTGTACCATGGAATTAGATGGAATTGTAATTGCCTAGAAAATTAGGCAACAAACACTAGCAAAAGATGGAAAACTACATATTTTCCAAGTTTTCCATTGAATTTTTTTCAAGTGAAACGCACCAAGAGTCCATGTTTTCTTTTTAGACAATTTTAGGGATACGGTAATTCCAAGTTAATCAATGGTTAAGAATAAAACTTTGGTTTATTATGTTGAGATTTGGTACATTGATTATGTCCAAAAAGGAACCCAGACTCTTAATTTGGGACAGAGGGAGTACATGTGGGAGTTTCACAAGAAGATAACTCTAGGTACCCGAATTTCCATTGCTTACTTTTTCATTATCCCTATTTTTTTTGGGGTTTATGAACAGATTATGGAGTCTAACAAGCAAGGTAGAGAGGACCATTCACGAGTTACACTGACACCTGATGTTATAATGCACGTTTTAAGGCTTCATAGGAGGCAAGCGTTGGCTTATATAGAGAGAAGATACAATAGAGGCGAGATCGATAGTGATGAAGAGGCTGAAGGGGAGGCTTTTTTTGCAGGATTTTCAGATGGTGATGTCTCTTCTGAGGAGGGCAGTACTGGAAATTCCAGAGATTGCAACATTAGCTGAAGTTTGTGTGTTTTATCTGTAAGCACATTTCCCCCTTTTCACCTTTTATTCACCCTTTGCGGGTTTAATATGATTCCAAATCATTCCATTATACATATATGAAGTTATGAACAGATCTAAGCTTTTGAGCATCTGCACAACTTATGATATAATACTGGTTTACCAGATGCTATTTTTCACTGCAATTGTTAGTGAACTTTTAGACTAGTATAGCTTACTAACATACTAATCAACATTTTTGTAAAGAGATGAAGTCGTGTTTGGGTTTTCAGACGGTGAACTAATGGTCATTCTAGCTTTTATGTTACTTCTATTTTTTTATGTTGGGAGAGCCAAGTAATGGTTGTCCCAATTTTTTTAAGCCTTTTTTCTTTATTAAAACTTTCAAGAGTGGTTTGCATGGGCCGGTCTTCTTTTTGGTGTCTCAGGTCGAAAGCTCTCAAAAAATACCATAGGCTGCACAAATTCCTTTTGATGTATGCTATTTTTACTATTTCACCAATCTACTTACCATTTGTGATGCAGATGCTCGAAAAAAACGAGGTATATAATTGTTCTGTTCTTCAGAGCTATGTGTTATCTCCTTAGGACCATCCTCCTTCTGGTCAACTGCGGGATGGGTTTGAACTTTAAATTAGCCTTAATATTTTGTATTCTAAAACACAATTTTGGTGGCTTAAAAAAACCTATGAGAGAGTCTGTTTGTTATATGCTTGTAATTCTATCGTCCTAATTCTACATCGGAGTAGCATTATTACTACTTGTCCGGGCCATTATTATTCTCTATATCAAATTAGAATGACGAGAACCGAATCCCTATTCCCTATCCTTCCGATCCAACTCCTAGGCCAGCAATATCACTGTGCTACAAAGCTGTAGATTGGGGTCATCATATCTAGCACCATTTGGTTTGCCAGTGGGTGCAGACGTGCAGTAGTATATGAGACTGGCTTCTTCGAAGGAGCTGGTAATAAAAAGGATGGCAGATTCTATAAAAGGTGATGAAATAAGAAGGCTATGTTTAAACTTTGAAGGTCTATATTTTTATTTAAATATCTAGGGCTTTGTCATAAAAAAAATGCATTATTATTGAGGAGTAACCGATCCGATCATAGAAGAAAATGTATGATCATTTTCATTATTTAATAGCTTCGTTATCTGGAAATTCTTCTCAGAACAGGGAAATGATTCAATTCCAGAGCCAAAGATCATAGTTCCCGTGCGTATGAGCATTCGAAAAGATTCTGGAGCATCCTCAGGATTAGGTGTTGTTCATCCGATGGTAGTACAGAACTACTTAAACAAGTCTGCTCTTGAGATTTTCAACATCTGATGTTACAATGTGATTGTCTGGTGATCATATTTGAAGAGAAATTCAAGTTGTATTTGGTTCTTTAAAACACAATACAGTAATTATTTTCAATGTAAAAAGCTTGTGTTGTTGTTGTGCCTTTTTTTTTTCCTTCCTTGTAAATAAATATGTTTTCTTTATTGTTTGGTTGGCGATGTTAGTGAGTGGAAAATCATGATGTCCTAAGTTTTAATGTGCAGTAGGTTTCAATTGAAATGTGAAAATCAGGGTAAAAGTTAACAAAACAATTATTAGATCTAGTTTGATTTGGGTATTAAAAAGTGGGATGAGATTGTTAATACTACTTTTTTTATAATATTTTGTTTGATTCGCACAAATGTGCTGGGATTACCAATACCGGTACTAATTTAATACAACTTTTTGTGGTATAATTTAATACTAGGGAGGAGGTGGTATTGTTTATTTAGGTTTAAAAAAAATGAACCATATATTTTCAAAAATGCCATTACTACTATAATATTTTCAAAAATGCCACTACTACTATTACTATATTATTATTATTTTAATTTTTTTAAAATTTTTTTAACTTTTTTTTAAAATTTGTTTTTTTTCCTTTTAATTTTTTTTTATTTTGTTAGTCGAAAATATAATCCCGTATACGAGTTACAGAATCAAACATGGTATTAATATCAGTTTGAGATATCCCAGTATTAATATTGCATGAATCAAACAAAATATTGGTATTAAATTAATACCAGGATTAATAGTCCAGTACTATTAATATTGGTATTATTAATCACACTTACCCTAATACTTGAATCAAATGAAACCTTAGAGTTATGTAATATGTGATTTAAATTCTTGTCGTGAATTATGATAATTTTATCTGAGATTTATTAGTTTCCGAGGAAGTACAATGTAAGTTTCAATCCAAACCAGCACATAAAAAAGAGAAAAAGTGTAGCGTACGAATTTTTTTTCCTTTTATTTACATACAAAGTGATAAATTTATTATACAACTTTTTTATATAATAATTTATTTATTTATTTTTTATCATACAAATTATGAATTCTCAACAAATATTATGATAAGAGTGGATTAACAAAAGGATTGATCGTCAAGGTCGAACTCAAGACTTTTCTTGTTATGCTCATTGACAATGTTGCATTTGAATTTTGTAGGTGTTTAATTTATTAGCCATGCTTCAAGTACATAATAATATGAATAAGTGATGATTCACCTACATTGCAATATGGAAAAGCAAATGTATAAATCATTCTATCCAATTTGTTTTATTTTATTTTATTTTTTGCATTTACAAACTATTTTGCACTTGCAACATGCTATTGGAAAAACCTCATCAAGTGTTATAGTACTCTCCCATGTTGTAAAATTTAGGGTTTGCATCCCACATTTTTACCACTAATTTAGCTCTGCAATTCATTTTTTTAAATCTTTGAGTTTGCACTTTGCACCATGCAGTCTCAATTTTCTGTTAGTGAAAGATTCTTAGGACCATCTTGCCCTTTTAATTTACTAGTTGAGAAAGAACACATTGTAAATAATTACGAGAAATTACAATAACATTTTATGGTTTTTCATATTTTGAAAGTATCGTAACATTTTCTCTTTGTCAATGTTATTGAAAATTTCTTATTCAATATATGTCACCAAATAATCATTTATAAATCCATCTCCCATTCGGTTGTGTATTACACTCTTGCGATATTTATTGCAGAAAAAGCTTGTTCAACATTTGCTATTATAACAAGTTACAATAGGGCCAACTTAACAAACAAATATACCGATGCAAAGAGAGAACTTGAGAGCTTATATATATATGAACACAAAGTCATAGAGGTGAGAAAGAAATGACCTTGTTTTATTTTAATTCAAACTTTAAAAGTTTTCAATTTAGAAGTTTTACCCCTTTTGCACTAGGTACCATCAAGCGTAAATTTCTACGTATAAATTCCTATATTTTTTTTTCCAAAAAATACCCCATATAAAGTAAAAAATAAAAAATCAAAACGAGGGCACTCTCCCCCAGTATAGCTACACCCTGTTCATGCGTATGGTAGGAACTCAAAATATGATGATTTTCTTATTTTATACCTATTATCATTAATGTTAGAAAAATATATCAACGCCAACATTTAAATCCACAACTTTTTTGTTATTAAAAATGACCTTAACCGCTCCTTTTTTGTTTATTATTTGCTTTACTTGAAGGATATAATCTCATAAACAACAACAACAACAACAACAAGCCTTTATCCCACTAGGTGGGGTCGGCTACATGGATCAAACGACGCCATAGTGGTCTGTCGTGAATCATATCTCTAGTGAAACCATTCGCCTCTAAATCCTTCTTAATAGTTTCACCTATAGTTTTTCTAGGTCTTCCTCTGCCTCTAACAACTAGGCTTCCCTCCATATGATCAACTCTCCTAACCATGGCATCTGCAGGTCTCCTCCATACATGCCCAAACCATCTAAGTCGAGATTCAACCATCTTTTCTGTAATAGGTGCCACCCCAACTCCCTCTCTGATGGTAACATTCCTGATCTTATCTTTCCTAGTCTTGCCACTCATCCATCTCAACATTCTCATCTCAGCTACACTTAGTTTATTCTCGTGTTGGCTTTTGACCGCCCAACACTCAGTCCCATACAACATTGCTGGTCTAACCGCGGTACGATAGAATTTTCCTTTTAACTTGAGTGGTACCTTTTTATCACATAACACACCCCGAAGCTTTCCTCCATTTCAACCATCCTGCTTGAATCCGGTGATTTACATCTCCCTCTATCTCCCCATCTTCTTGTATAATGGATCCAAGATACTTAAACCGAGTGACTTGTGGTATGACATTATCCCCAACTTTTACCTCTAAGTTAGTAGTGCTCCGCCTTTTATTGAACTTGCACTCCATGTATTCTGTCTTACTTCTGCTTAAACGAAAGCCATGCGCTTCTAAATTTTGTCTCCAAGTTTCCACCTTCCCATTTAGCTCTTCTCTGGACTCACCCACTAGGACAATATCATCTGCAAACAGCATACATCGCGGTGCTGGCTCTTGAATGTGTTCCGTGAGTACATCCAAGACCAAGGTAAACAGATAAGGGCTCAAAGCTGACCCTTGGTGTAGTCCTATAGTTATAGGAAAATCTTATGTGGACCCACTATGTGTTCTCACACTAGTCATAGCTCCTTCATACATGTCCTTGATAACACGAATATAGGCAATCCTAACCCCTTTCTTCTCTAGGGCTTTCCACAAAATCTCTCTGGGTACCCTATCGTACGCCTTCTCCAAGTCAATGAAAACCATGTGTAGGTCCTTTTGATCCCTCCGATATTGCTCCATCAAACGCCGCAACAAGTAAATTGCTTCCATGGTCGACCTTCCGGGCATAAAACCAAATTGATTATCTAAAATGCTGGTTTCTTTTCTTAGTCTCCGCTCAATCACCCTTTCCCATAACTTCATAGTATGACTCATGAGTTTAATCCCCCTGTAATTGGCGCAATTTTGTATATCCCCTTTATTCTTATAAATCGGGATTAGGGTGCTTCTCCTCCATTCTTCCGGCATCTTCTTTGACCTCAATATCTTGTTGAAAAACCTTGTGAGCCAACCAATGCCTTTATCACCTAGACCCTTCCAAACCTCAATAGGTATACTATCTGGCCCAACTGCTTTACCACTATCCATTCGTATCAATGCTTCTTTCACTTCCTTTTCTTGAATTCTGCGATAAAAGGTGAAATTTTGGTCATCCTCTCGCATGTTCAGCTCATCTCCACATGCTAAAATCTCGTAACCTTCATTAAATAATTTGTGAAAATAGTTCTTCCATCTCTCTTGTATGTCTTGTTCTTTAACCAAAGACATTACCTTCTTCGTCCTTAATGCATCTCACTTGATCCAAGTCTTTTGTCTTCCTTTCTCGACCTTTAGCAAGTCGGTAAATAGCTTTTTCCCCAGCTTTGGTGCCTAAAGATTGGTATAATCCATCAAAAGCTTTAGTCCTCGACTCACTCACCGCCTTCTTAGTCTCTTTCTTTGCTTCTTTGTAAGATTCCCAATTTTCCGCATTCTTACATAGAGACCAAGCTTTAAAGCATTTCCTTTTTACCTTAACTTTATCTTGTACACTATCATCCCACCACCAAGATTCTTTATCCCTAGGTCCACACCCTCTTGATTCACCCAGCGTCTCTTTAGCTATCTTCCTGATCCCCTCGGCCGCCTTGTCCCACATATCATTTGCGCTTCCGTTTGCCTCCCAAAACCCTCCCTCCAGTACCTTGTGTTGAAAGATCCTTTGTTTTTCACCCTTCAAATGCCACCATCTAATCCTTGAAACCTTACCTTGGCCCCTTCTCTTCACTTTCCCCTTAACTCGTATATCCATCACCAGGACTCTATGTTGGGTAGTCAAGCTCTCTCCAGGTATGACTTTACAGTCCATACAACTCTTTCGATCTCCTTTCCTAAAGAGGAAGAAATCGATCTGCGAGCATGCTGCCCCACTCTTGTATGTGATGAGGTGCTCCTCCCGCTTCTTAAAACATGTATTGGCAACCATAAGATCATAAGCAGACGAGAAATCAAGGATAGATTTTCCTCGGTATTTACCACCCCAATGCCATAACCTCCATGCACCCCCCTATAGTTTTCAGAAGAGCTCCCTACATGCCCATTCAGATCCCCTCCTAGGAAAATCTTTTCTCTAAGTGGTATATCCTGGATCAAGCCTTCTAAGTCCTCCCAAAATTTTATCTTGAGGTGTTCTTCACACCCGACTTGAGGTGCATAAGCACTTATCACATTAAAAGTGTCCTGCTCCACTACGAATTTTAGGGCTAGGATCCTATCTCCTACCCTCTCTTTACATCTACAATGTCCTTCTTCCACCATTTGTCGACAATTATCACCCACTCCATTTCTCGATTTAACCTTGCCAGTGTACCAAAGCTTAAAAACCGAAGTGTCTAATTCCTTCGCCTTAGCTCCAACCCACTTAGTTTCTTGAAGGCACATGAAATTGATCCTCCTCCTGATCATAGTGTCAATATTTCATCGATTTTCTGTGAGTGTGCCTATATTCCAAGTCCCAAAACGAATCCTCCTATCATGAACTAGCTTCTTTACCCGCACCAGTTCACAAAAGATGCGGGAAACCTTGCTTATTTTTCACTACAACCAGGCGGCGATGTAGCGGCCCTTGCTCATTTGTCAATGGACTCGGACGATCCAGCGCGTTGCTTCTGGACAACGACCTAGCATTAACAATCTTATTATTCGTTTATCCATGTCATAAAGATTAGATAAGTTTACGTTGGCAACGACTGCCTAACACAACTTTCCTCCTTTAAAACCCGACCTGGGACCGCTCCATTGAAGTTTAACACTGGCGGAGTTATATAATCTCATAAACATTGACAATTAATTGAAATGTGTAAACATTAATTCGAATATTTTAGCGACATAAATAAATAAAAAAAGTACGTTATTGGTCAATTGGAAAATGGTAAAAAGAAAAGAAGTACCGTTTTGGTCTCTCAAGTTCCCGCTCGCTAATGTTTTGAAAACAGGGAAAAATAAATAAATAAACCTCACACCCCAAAAATCCCCACCAGACAAAAGTCACCTCAGACTGTGACTCCGATCCAAAATCTGATGCCGCAGTTGCAAACCTCCATTTTTTTAACGGCGAATGGAATCAAATCTACCGCTGATTGAAATCGCCAGCGAGGACGATTCTTTGCTTATAACTACTACAACAACAACAACACTCGTCCACGACGATTCTCCAACCTCATCCCCTACTCTCATCAGTTACTTATCTTGCTCTCCTCTCCAAATCCCTATACCTAACCGCTCTTCTCTACTGCATCCAATTTCATCCACAAGTTAGTATGTTTTTGAATTCCTTTCTTTCTTTCTTTCTGCTTGTTTTGTTATAAATTTTTAATTCACTCCGGTTTGCAGTAAGATGCTGATTTTTAGGGTTTCATTTCCATTTGAGTCTGGTGTGGTCTTACTTGTAATTTGTCTATCAGGTTTTGGACCCCCCCCCAAAAAAAGCATTCTCCCTTGTTATGGTTAGTTAATATAAAAGAAGAAGAATACTTTAAGCAATGCTTCAAAATTATAACGAAGAAATATGTTGCTGAAAGTAACTGCTTAAGATTAGTTATGGTCTGGTTTAGAACTTGAGAAATACTCTTTATACTTCGCAACTTTGGCCTTCAAAGGTGAGAAGTAGTACTTACATGTTAAAGACTAAACAATGCCTAGTTACTTATAGTAAGCTAAACTATACATCTAGTTGAATTATGTGCATAAAGGGAAATGGGTGAAAGGCACCATCGAGTAGCTTAGAGAAGAAAAAAAAATTCCCTACGAAGGTACAATAATTCACATAAATCAATTGCAATGCAGAGGCTCTGGATGACCATGTGGATCGAGAGAATCCTACTCATTCATCTCCCAAAAGTAGCAGCAACACACACAAAGTAAGAAACAGCAAAGTAGAAGTGCCGAAGTTGAGTATGGAGCCACTACAAATGAAGAAGCGGAAAACAGGTGGAGGATACAACTTGCGAAAAAGCTTAGCATGGGATAGAGCCTTTTTCACTGAAGAAGGTGATTATATTTTCTTTATATTATTTAAGAGCTGAGAACTTTGTGTTTTTCAGTAGGTTAAATATGGGAAATGCTTCTTTTGCCATATCATCAGGTGTTTTGGACCCCCTTGAATTATCCATGATTAGCGGGTCTTTTGGTAATTCTTGCGGAGAGGCCTTGTCTATTATTAGTGAAGAAGGTAGAAATTCTTTCTCTGGGGATTCCAACTGTAGTACGGATTCTGCAGACTTGCAATCACTTGGAGGAACTTTACGTAAAGATTTCCCTAGTCCTAGGTTGGTTGGAGACAAAAGGAAGGGTGCTTGTTTCCACCTGAAAAATGATTCATCGGCTTGTGATAGCACAACTCCAACTTCTGCGGTTAGTTTTAAGCTTCAACAGAACTCTCTCTCTCTCTCTCTCTCTCTCTCTCTCTCTCTCTCTCTCTCTCTCTCTCTCGCTCTGTGTGTGTAACTTCTGTGTGTTTGTCATATATGCCCTCCCAGGCCACACAAAAAGTTCTTTCAACCCGCCGCAGTAGAACTGAGCCTAAGGCTGGTGCTTGTCTAAGACCTATGGCTTCTTCATATCCTTTTTTAAGTGATTGGAGATTTTGCTGTAAATACTTTTATCCTAGCTATCAGTTGGAAGTTATATGATTCATGAACCTTAACTCCTTTGTACTTTAAAGAGACCTGCAAATGTAAACACTACTAGGGCAGCAGGAAAGAAGGATTCAAAACTTCCAAAAGCACCAATTCTAAAGCCAAGTCCTTCTCTACTTCCTGCAACTGCTAGGACTAAGAGTGCTATACTGAGTGAAAGCCACCTGAAGCATAATCAGATTGCTCAAACAGGTATTGAGATTTTCCTATGTATTTATTGAACTTATTAGTTTTCTCAATTGCATTAGATATAATATATGTGTGGAAGTATAGTCAGATTGCCAACCAGATTATCTTTCTATCAAGATTAATTGAGGTGCATTATAATTTCCATTTTTCTCTTGCAGCGGTTGATGTTCATACAAATGTAGGATTGAAAAGCTCTTCTAAAAATTTCAAAGGTGCTCAAAATAAAGCAAAACCTGGTCCCGGTAGCCTCCCTTCCTGTGTCAACATATCAGCTCAACATTCTGGAAGAAGCTTGGTAAGAAGATGTAAACTTTTCTATCCTTGTTTTAGCTCATTATTTTAGAAGAGGTTTTGCTGTGAAGTAGGAATGTAGAAAACACTTCTAACCATTAAACAATTTTAAAAAGATTTTTAAAAATAATTTAAACTTCAACTTACATTCCTAAACTAAACAAGGAAATATCCGCTTCGTCTTTTCTCCCAATTTATAGGCCAACTCCCCATTGGAAGCTCAGCCATCAACCACTCTGTTACAACTACCAATTAGCAAAACTGCTAGCTGTTTAGAGGTGATTCCAAATCCCAAAGTCCTATCTACCACAGCATATTCTTCTGAAGGCCGTAATGGATCCACACTCGCAGTATCTCTTTCTCAGAACACTCACACTATTGGTGCGACAATGCAAAACAGACAAAATCAAAGAGTGAGACCATCAGGTTTAAGGATGCCTTCACCATCGTTAGGATTCTTCGGTCAGGTATGATTCACTTAACTCTACTAATGTAATTCAGTTCATCTTTTCGACCAATATTTTTGCTCATCATAGAATCTGATTTTATGCCTTATGTTTTTTCTGCTCGTTAATAACACCCATTTGCAGCCAAAAGCTTCGGGGTTACATGCCGTACTACAGAAAAGCACTCAACTATGCAATATTCCAAAGTCTGGTGCTTGTGGCCCGCAAAAGTTTGGTGAGTTGAGGCCCCCCTATGCTCCAGGGGTCTTGAAATCTAGTACACAATCTGCCCTTAATTCGGTTTCTCATAAGATAATCAAACTGGACTTGGAGGTAAATAGTGCACAAAAGATGGAATTAAAGGTTCCTAATGATTGTAAGACTAGTGAGCCAATAAGAACTAAGCATGTGGTGGATAACATCATCGACGCTAACATGATAATTCAAGAACCTTTGAAAAACAATGAAACGGAAAAGATTGTGTGCAAGGAGGAAGCAAAATTGCAGATGAATGATAGTCAAGTGCTCTTACAAAGTGGGTCCAGCTCCAGCAAACAATTAAGAGAAGACAAGTTCCAAAATTCTTCCACCAAAAGTCATACTGTCGTCTCCAAGTCAGACTTCGGAGATTTCAGTTATGGAGCAGAAAGTTGTTCTACATTGCATGATGATCGGGTACGCTGTATACAGAATCTTGATCAACCATCTAGCGACCAAGCTGAATTGATACCTTGTGGTGATGTTGATTACCCTTCTGGGGATCAATATAGTTGTCATACAAGGGACGGCATTAGCAAATTATCAGAAGAGTCCCAAAAATGTGAAACTGGATATAAAAGAAATGCCGACCTCATAAACCCAGAATGTAGTGGAAGTGAATTGGAACACAATGTACAAGAAATTGAAGCTGATGGTGACTTGGATAACTTTACTAGTCATTCACCTGCTGTAGTTTCAAAAGTGCAGGCCCCAAATGAAATTCTATCTGTTGAGAAATGCACCAGTAACCTGAGTACTTCAGTAGTATATAAACAAGATTTGAAGGTTGATGATTTAAGTGGACAGTCCGAGGAACATTTAGTGCTTAAAAGTTTTAGCCTTGCTGTTCAACAAAACTCCCAGCATAACCTTGAGTTGCATATAGACGATGATTTCTCTCTTGCAAAACACTCATTTTGTGAAGAATACCCGGTTGAAAAGGCCAGTGAGAGTTTTGAATCCGGTCTTTTAGAAAGAAATAATGTTAATAGAAGTGAATCTAGCGATTCAAACTTTTTTAGTGCTCAAATTCCAGGTCAAGTGCAAGATGGTAGAGTTGATATGGATAAAATGGCTGAGCCCTCAGTTCTAGATCCCGAGAATTGCATTGATACCCATTTCAGTGATGATGAGAAGTTCATTGGTGAAGCTACTTGTTCAGATTTAGATGCATCTTTGAGCAAAGAGCCGGTATTATTGCTCCAAAGTGAACCGACATTAAGCAGAAGTAATGTACAAAATACGGAAGTAAATGAAGCAAAGAATGACCTTGATGTTGAGGAATCTGAAACTAACAATTCTATTTGCAAATCTCATCAAAAGAGTAAGAGTACGGAGAGTTTTCATAGTCCATCTTGGATTCAAAATGCAGAGCAAGCACATGAAGTTGCAGGGGTAGTAGACGACGTGTAAGTAATTTTAGCAACCCTATGCATTTGTTATTATGGGTGCGTTTGACAAAAAGTTGGAAAAGTGTTCAAGGCATTACTGATTTTTAATTTGAAGTTGGTAAAGTAGATGAGTGATTTGATGAAATGTTCTATTCCTTTTTGGGTTTTCCACGGAATAATATTTTTAGGTGCTGGATAAGAATTTTTTTACATGGAAAATAAGATAATCAATTACCATTTTTTCCAGCTTCTCATAAAATTTGGTAGGGTTTTCAACAATTTTCCAACTTTTTATCGAACAGACCTTCTTTTGACTCACTCCATATCTTTGTAGTGCACTTATTATATGGTTTTAAATCTGGGAGAAGCCCTAATTTCTCCTGTCTCCCTACATATATTGTGGCAGAAAGAGCTCTGAGAATGGCATGAAGAAAGACAATCTTGTTATAAAACCTCCCCCAGATGCAGTGCCATTCTCTGATGAATGGTTAGCTGCTATTGAAGCTGCTGGAGAGGTAATTTGACTGTCTATGATTACCTCCAAATGTTGTTGAAGGGTTTGGTTTGCAAAGAAAATGCAACACAATATGTTTGATTCGCATCATAAATGAAAAGACCGCGATTTACTTTTGTACTTTTTTTTTTCATTTTGACAGTGTTTTAAAAGGCTTTCGCCTTTATGCATCAATGCGCACCTCATGGCACTTTTTCTAGAAAACGTACCAAAGCTCATTAATGAGTTGGGCCTCTTTGTGCTTTTTTACGCCTTTTTGTATGCATCGTATGCTTTTTGCGTCTTTTGGACGCTTTTTGTGCTTTTTCTCTTTGTTGCAACTTTTACATGTATATATAGTGTTTTGTCTGCAAATTCATATTGGTTGCTGCTATATAGATATGAATTGATAATTATACTCATTCCTGCTATATGTATGGAACCTCTACTTAAAATTTCATCTTTTTGCTGTTATATGCACTCTTATTGCCATTAGAAAACATAATAAAGAAAGCAAGATAAACTGCTGAGTGTATATTTATCTATTTGCTTATTTTAGTATTATTTGCTACTTCAAAAGATGATTATGTGATTGTAATTTCTTTGTTTTTAGGGTTAGACGCGTCTTTTAATTATTTCTTATTTTTTCAATTTAAAATCTATAATGCATGAAAGGCTTGTGCATTAGCACCTTGAGGCTTACGCCTAGCCTTTCAACAGGAAAACACCTCAACCTACGCCCATGCCTTTCAAAACATTGCATTTTGATGCAAAGCAATTATCAACCAAACAAACACAATCAGTCTCTCATTTGCATGAAAAACTCCTTACGTTGAAAACAATTTTTACTAAATTGAGTTTTCAATGAACCAAACACAGTTTTTTAGGAAATTTAGATGCATTTTAGATAAGGCATTTTTTTTTTAACATTTCTGGACTTGTCCTATTAAGAGTCCTGTTTTAAATTTGGCTACAAATTAAAGTGATACACTAAACTTATCCTTTTCTTATAATGGCTAACAACTACGGTGATATCACCTCACTCTCTCCAGTCTATTTTGGTGGACTTCACCCTTTTTATGCTGTCACTTTGAAACATCATTCACTAATGTAGCCCAAGTAGGGTTTAGAATGGGTTCCATTATGTGCAATCTCACTTGTGGCTTTTTTGCAGGATATTCTAACCATGAAAGGTGGTGCTGTACAAAATTCACCCCCGGACAAATCTCTTCCTGAACCAAGTCCATGGTCTCCGGTACTATTCTAATTTCTTAATATCATTTTTCATCTTGAACTTTTACAATATTAAATATCTTGCACTCCAATATGAATTTTAGTGACACTTTTCTTGTATTTTTAGGGACACTTAACTTATATTTGTGATGGATTTTGGAGTGCTAGAGGGCTCACTTGGAGTGCCAATAGCCATACCCAAGATATATCCTTGATATATGCATTGATTATTATTTAGCAATACGCGCCTTGAAAGCTTTTAAGAAACACAACATATCAAATCCTCCTAATGTAAGGGAAAGGGAAATGGAAATAAAAGAAAACATGCTTGCACATACATTACAGTTTTCTATAGAAGTTGACTATATCTTTTTCCTTTTTGTGCGAGTTAATATCCATTCTTCAAACAACTTGTCATAGGAATGTGTCTAAGGTTGTGTTTGATTTGTTGACATGGAAAAAAAGTAAGATTCATGCAATTGTTTTACATGCAATCATTTTCTACTGAAAGCGAAAATTATTGGTTTTTATGGGAAATTTTGAATTGCTTGGAATTGTTTAACAATTGAATTTCATGAAGAAAAAAAATGGATTTAGGGAGAGGTGGCTTTTGGATTCCACAGAATGGGCTTCTTTAGGATAATAAGTAAATGTACTATGGAATTAATTCTTTCTAAAACTAATGGAATAAACTTCACTGGAGATGAGACATATGAAATCTTGGGCATTTTCCACAAGAAAGAAGTACAACTAGATACACCATTAGTGAGGAATGTGTGAGTTTTTCTGTCATAAAACATGCACTCAAGAGGTCCTTGCAAAATGCAAATATGGCATCCAAACTCAGCATAATCTCTTGCATTGTGCAATAAAATATTCTCTGCAATAAAATTGCAGAGAATAGCACTCCTATTTTTTGCTTTATTACTTGGGTTATAGCACAATTTATGGTATTTCCCATATTCAATGTCAAATTTTGTTTAAAAATGCATCTACTCTTTTTTTTTTTGGGGGATGAGCATATGTTTTATTATTGGAGATGTACTTTTTTCTTATGGATTTTCAGGTGAAAAGGAAAAACAATCAGATTGGACCGTTTGACTGCACCAAGCACACCAACACTCTGCCTGCTGAACCCCAATAACAAAAGTTGGTTTTTTTTTAACTCAAAAACTCCTCTTCTTTTTTTTTTATACCTGACTTGGTTCATATGACTCATGTAGAATGACACTTTATGTAACAAAACTTTAGGAGCAGATAACGATTATGTCAACCTCCTCCAAATGCATCAATAAAAATGTCTCCTTTCATCTTTCATTTAACACCACACTGCTGATTTAGGTCTTACCTTTTATGATCTCAAATTGGAGATTGTGCTAGTTATAATCTCATCTTAAAGTTTCGGCTCTTCTTCCAGAAGTGTTTATAATACTGGAATCCTTGTGTGAACTGCATTACTAGCTTGTGCTGAGTGAGAAGGGCCACATCCAGTAGCTACTAAAAGTGGATTCACCACTATAAGTATGAAGCAATGGTGGGATTTGTCAACAATCCAACCAAGTCTCCCACAATTGGGCAGGTCTTGTTATTATGCCATTCATCTTTCATCAACCAAATATTGTTATTTACAATTAGGTTGTGTTTGATTAATTGCAAATGCTGCAGGAGGTTGCACAGAACATGTTTGATTGGCATTGTAAATGAAAAGACTGTGATTAACTTATCCACTGTTATCCATAATTTGATGTTAACCAACTGCACACCAGAAGTAGTACAATTGACAAAACAGACGCAACATTACATTTGCATTGAAAACAATGTTCACAGCATTAAGTCTTCAACCCAGTTATTTGAATCATTTTGGACCAAAATCCTGCATGCGAAGTATCTAAAAACAGATGCAACCCAGTTATCCATAATTTCATCATTTTTCATATGACAAAACAGATGCAACATTTCATTTGCATTGAAAACAATGTTCACAACATTGAGTCTTCAACCCAGTTATTTGAATCATTTTGGACTAAAATCCTGCATTCAAAGTATCTCAAAAGTTTATGCAAAGATTACATGATTAGGCTTTCAAGTTTTACTTACCTTTTCGATGCCTGCATAAAGGGGATTAAGTGCAATAATTTTAAAACAAAGAGGTTAATCTAAGAACATGCAGCAATGCAAAAAAGTACTTTAGATTAATTCTGGTAAGTAATTAGCACAAAAGTAACAAAGCCCAAATAGAGAAACAAAACATTTAATTCTCATTGAAAGTTTTGCTACAGAAAGTTACATATATCTCACATACAACCCATCAATAATACACTGTACATTGCATAACACATTTAGGAAAAAAAAATCTCTTGTTAAACAAAATGAACAAGAAAGAAGGAACCCCTTCAAAAAAAAAGTTACGAATCATAGAATAAAAGAAAGAAACAAAGAAAATTGCAGAGAATAGCACTCCTAGTTATCAGAAATTTCGTCTTTCCTCAATAGAAAAAGCAATAATAGATAGTGTATTCGAGGGCTCGAATACAAGCACCATTTCAATTTGTTGGTATTATGCATAACATGGATTGAATGACAAAGCCTCCTGGTATATCATATCTTTTATCTGTTCTTCTCCAATGGCTTGTTGCTCAAAATCGAAAGAGAACGACTCAGGACATACTGGTTCATCAGCTATGTCGTGTAATCTTGCAAGGTAAGGATGGGCTAACGCTTCTTCAACTGCACCCAAACAGAAATATGTAATTTTAGTCCAAGAAAATTAAGGCGAATAAAAAGAACAAAGGAAGAATAAGCAAATCAAGAATTCATTAAAGTTGCAATACTGTAGCTCAGCTATGATAATCTGTCATATTGAAATACATAATTATTCAATTGATATAAGTGGAACAACAAGATTCCATTTTTGCTAATTACTAGTGGAGTCATAAAACATAACTGCCAAATGAGGGGATGACAGGATTTTCTATTTCTAGGATCAATTAAACAAGGTGTTTTTTGGTCATAAAACATAGGATCTATGAAGATAATGATAAGCATATACATGCCAATAGAACAAGAAAAGACAAATAATTGAACAAACAATATATTCCTTTTTTGGATTCTGTCGAGTGAAAGGTTTCTGATTTAAAATTAACAAAAGATTCACTACTATATAGTTAGTTAGTTTCAGTCTGCCAAACAAGAGAATCAAACTAGTTGTCAAAAGGATAAAGAAAATCACCAGTGATTCTTTTGGTGGGATCAAATGTCAACATCTTATCAACAAGATCAATGGCCAAAGGATTGACATGTGGGAAGACATCTGTTAGCTGCTGGCGAGGATGTTGGGGAAGTTGCCGGATGTATTTTCTTGCATCCTCGTTCCGAACAAACCCTAGATCAGAGTCACTGGGTGTGCCAAGAAGCTATGAATAAATATAAAAGGAACTCATTAGTATTCGATTTATTAATAACCCGAATAGACGTAAAACCACAAAAAAATTGAGGCTAGCTGACTAAGTATATGTCATTAGCCTGAATTCTAGCAAATAAACTATCGATGTTTTAAGCATTAAACTAGTGATTAAAGGGTGCTTGTATTTACCTCTTAACGCTAAATCGAGGGTTATTCAGCATTAAGAGGTAATACTTGTGTTTTTATACTTCTTGATGTTGAAATTCAGCATTTAGAGACAAGCCTTAGGGACTGTTTGTATTTTTGGCATCTGAATACTGAACACTGAAGGCTGATTTAAATGCTGATTCAAACAATTGAAAAATATGTTTGTTTTTTTAGCCTCTGAATAGTTAGAACCCCAACTATATAACTTTAAATTATTCTTACCTCTATCAACAAGCGCATCTGATGAACGTGATCTTTACCAGCAAACAAAGGCTTTCTGTTCATAAGTTCCATAAAGATGCAACCCACAGACCACACATCAATTGCAGCAGTATAATCTGAAGAGTTCAACAATAGCTCAGGTGCCCTGTACCATCTAGTCACAACATATTCTGTCATGAACTCGTTCTCCGTGTTAGGCCGGGCAAGACCAAAATCGCAAATCTTCAAGTCACAATTTGCATTCAGCAAAAGGTTACTCGGTTTCAAATCTCGATGAATAACATGGGCAGAGTGGATATATTTTAGTCCTCGAAGGAGCTGATACAAGAAGTACTGCAAGTAACCCAAGTTGTAAAACAAATGTGAGTTTCTAGCTGGTATATTAGAATCCAAATAGTGGATTGGTTTGCTCTACTACCAAAGCAAAGTACAACTGTGAAAGCACGTACTGCTTCTACCAAAAGTTTTTTTGCTTTGCCAAAGCTGTATTTGCATTGTTAAGAGGAATAGCCATAGTGAAAAGTATTACCTGACAGTGCTCCTCTGATAAACCTTGATTAGAACGAATAATTTGGTGAAGATCAGTGTCCATTAGTTCAGTGCCAATGTAGACATCAGAGAATTCCCTCCGTAAAGGAGGAGGAATCACATCTTTTATAGCTACAACCTGCATTGAATTTCCAAAATTAATCAACACTTGATCAAGAGGACAACTTGATTAATTAATTTATTTTTTATCAGATTGCCATATATCTCGTACCGGAAAACCTATAATGCCATCATAAGAAAATAAATTTGATGAAGAACAAGGTAATTCTCGATTTTATTTAAGAAGTTTGATGTTAGAAACTTAGAATCAGTGTGTCAACAGGCACAAATGCCAGTGTTTAACATAGTGAGCGGATTGACCGAAAGGACCCCCAAATTGATCCTACAGGATCCAAGTTTGAGCCTCAACGGTTGCAAGTGCATTATTAAATAATACTCCCCAATTGTAATAGTGATGTTTGTTGAAAGAAAGAAAATGCTTCTACACTTCTACTTATAGATTTCATCAAGCTCAATAGAAGACGGTGTTTGGCAATCTCTTAAAAATGCAATGATTCTAGTTGTTGTTTTATTTCTTCATTTTTTTTTTCATTTTAATTGAAAATTAATCAACAGTTAGAAAGGAAACACTCACATTTTCATGATCCAAATGTCGAAGAAGCTTAATCTCCCTAAGAGTTCTCTTTGCATCCATGTAATTATCAAAAGCATTAGCAATCTTCTTGACAGCAACCATCTCATTTGTCTCCGAATTCAACAGGGAGCTTCATAATCATCATCAAGTACATAAAAACACCAAATCAGACCAACTCTCAAAAGTCATCAAACCAATCAAATTTAAATAACCGCAATCATTATTAGATTTATATCCGGCTCCTCGAGAGAGATGAATAATCACTCCAGAGTAGAATTGAAGAATCTTGACTTTTCATTTAAAATTGTACGGCTCAAAATTTTTTGTTATAAAATTTTGTATTACTGAGCTCTGGCCATAGGCATAATAAACTAATTAATAAATCTGAAGTCTCAGTTCATTTATGAAACAATAAACTGATAAATTCACATATAAAATTGAATTGTTAGAATGATATCAATCCATAAATAAGAAAAGTAAGTAAATTGGCTAGGATAGGATTGGATAGAAATACCAGACGATTCCGTAGGCTCCACGGCCTATAGGCATGATCGGAGGGCGATACTTGGAAGTGATCTCGAAATGATTACCGAAAATATTGTACTGCACAAACTGTCCTCCGTGAGTCTGTTCCATCGGAAAATCGGAGTACTGTCCATTGTTGTTGATGTCAGCCATTTCTTCTCTCTATAAAATATATATATATGTATAACCTTTCTCACTTTCTCTAAAATTAGTACCAAGTGAATCTCTCACTATTGTATGTGTTCGTGTGCTATTATTGCTACTTGCTATTGTGAATACATATATATATAAGTATATATGTATGTATCATTAATTGAATGAGGGAGAAGAGGGAATTGTGAAAATGGTGGGGATTTAACGCGGGGAGAGTTCGAAGTAAGTGGGAGGAAGTATATACGAAAACGCGCCCTGTCGTGTTTGGACGGTATCCTTCAGCTCTCATTTCCAGCCGCCTCTCATCCGACGGCTCTCGTTGCCTTTCATTTTTTTAATTTTTTTTTAGTTTCTGTCAACGGTCCACTTCTTCAACTGCCTTTTTTTGGAGTGTTATACATTTCGTACAAGTCAATGGGTGACTTTTTTCCGGCGTGTTTGCTTGTTCCTCTTCTTTCTTTTTCTTTCTTTTTTTTAAAGAAAGAGTGTGAGTTTACTTGTTCCTTTGGCCACGTATGCTGTCTAAATTTTTTTTATTATTAATTAGATAGATGTGTGATTTAGTTTAAGTAGTCAAGAATATAGTTATTTACACGATGATTTTATAGTTTGATTCTCGGTTCCAACTTCTTCTTTTTAAATCCATCTGAATTTATAGAAAAAATTTATATATTGCCTATTCACTCGTACTAAAATATATATATATATATATATATATTAATTAGTTATTTTAAAAAGATATATATAAATTAAAATAGAGATAATGGGTTATAAGGTCTCGCTCTGTAATGTGTTATAACTCTAAGGACGGATTCATGTTTAATAAAGGGAAGTAGTACTAATTTCATAATTTGGTTTTACAATAAGGACACTTTTCATAATATTAATTTATTTTAAGGAAAATGATAAATGTTGATGGACAAAACTACCCTACTATATCATTTATTTAATTATACAAAAGACATATTATTCTCTCTTACATACACATAGTTTAGAGAGAGAAAACAAAAAACAAGAGAAAAGAGAACTTGTCTCACCACCACCACCACCATCACCTTACTCTCCGATCGTATCTCCGAGAGGATCATCGTTCTCATCATCATCATCATCATCATCTTCTTCTTTTTCTTCTTTTCTAGATCTGCAATCGTAAAACATATATAACTTTTGATTAAACTGTTGGATTTGGCTGATTTTTGGATATGTTGTTTGGAAGACAAAGTTACTATTATTGCGCGTAAAATTAAGACGATCAGAAGTCGTTTTGTTATCGAAATCGATCAATTTTGACAGCCCAGAGGGATTTGAAAAAAAATATGATTGTAACTTTTTTTTTTTATTTTTTTACGAACCCTACGTCGATCCATATCTATATATATATAAATAAATTGAGTGGATGTTGATCTCATCAATTTTGTTGTTCTCTATTTTGTAATGGTGCTAAAATTATTTTAGCACCTTCTGATTTGTTGTTCAAGTGGTGTTATCTTATGGTTGTTGTTCAGAAGGTGCTAAATGCATTTAGCACCATCTGGTTGTTGTCTAGATGGTGCTAAATGCATGTAGCACCCTTTGATTACTGTCCAGAGGGTGCTAAATACATTTAGCACCTTCTGGTTGTGGTGCTTAATGTATTTAACACCTTCTAGTTGCTGTTCGGAGGGTGCTAAATGCATTTAGCACCTTCTGATTGCTCTCTAGGGGATGCTAAATGCATTTAGTACCTTTTGGTTGTGGCGCTAAATGCATTTAGCACCTTATTGTTGCTGTCTAGCGGGTGCTAAATGCATTTAGCATCACATGGTTGTGATGCTAAATGCATTTAGCACCTTCTAGTTGCTGTCTAGGGGGTGCTAAACGCATTTAGCACCTTCTGGTTGCTGTCTAGAGGGTGCTAAATGCATTTAGCACATTCTGGTACCTTTTGGTTGTAGTGCTAAATGCATTTAGCACCCTCTGGTTGTTGTGCAGGGGGTGCTAAATGCATTTAGCACCTTCTGGTTGCTGTTGGTGTTATAATGAGACGATATTATAAGGGAGGGTGATGGTGTCAAAATCTAGAACAGATAATTGACGACCGACCAATCAATGAATAATGGTGAATTGGATCGTAACTGTGAACAGTGATTGTGAACAGTACCACCGTATATATGAACAGTGCAAGTGGACAGTAATTATGAATAGTACCACTGCATATGTGAACAGTGATTGTGAACAGTAACTGTGAACAGTACCGCTGTATATGTGAACAGTGACTCTGAACAGTGATCGTGAACAGTACCACCGTATATGTGAACAGTGACTGTGAACAGTACCGGCAGAAACTGATTAAAAATGAAGATGAACACGAGACGTTTTTGTTAAGGTAGGTTCCCCCGGTAGCGCTTATGCTAGTCCGGCAGTACGTCCTCCTTTTGTGTGTGCTTGCTTTGTATTAGCTCAAAGGCAATCAATTTGGATGATAATACAAGCTACCAATCTCTCTCTCTTTCTATAATTTCCTTAATTCTATTTATAGGTATAGAATTAGGATTACAAATATTTCAACAGAATAAATAATAAACTGTGTAGGAGAGAGAGCGTATAAGGATTGGTATTTTTTTGGGGTATGAAAAGAGAGAGTATAAGACCCTCAAAAATTGGCTTGTATTTAGGAAAGACGGATGGATATTGGGAGAGGAGGAAGAGATGTTTTTTGGTGTGTTTTGAATGAATGAATGAGGGGGTATTTATAGGTAAATGTAGAAGGGCAAAAAGGTAAATTTGGTAATGTATATGATGTGTATGCTTAGGTCACATGTATTCTAGAATGTATATGATGTGTATGCTTAGGTCACATGTATTCTAGAATGTACATGATGTGTATGCTTAGGTCACATAGGTAAAAATGGTATTTTACTGGAGGTAAAAAATGGTATTTTACTGGAGGTAAAAATTGGTATTTTACTGAAGGTAAAAGTGTTGAATTACCTTTGTATGCCAATGATAAAATTAGTATTTAACCCCATCAATTGCCCCCTATCCTTATCATTTAGCTCGGATGAGCTGATTGGTGAGGATATCCTTCAACCCGGGAGCTAGTAGCAGCTTTGAGCTCTGAAGTTCGTCATGTCTTGAGCCCGAATCTTTCGTAGGTGAACAAGGTCGACAATTCGATGACTGCAAGAGGTCTTTTGCCTGTGTTAGGTCTTTCGCCTGTGTTAGAGGTCTTTTGCATGTGTTAGGTCTTTCGCCTTTGAGAGGTCTTTCGCCTGTGTTAGAGGTCTTTTGTCTTTTTAGAGGTCTTTTGCCTGTGTTAGAGGTCTTTTGCCTTTGAGAGGTCTTTCGCCTGTGTTAGAGGTCTTTTGCCTTTTTTAGAGGTCTTTCGCCTGTGTTAGAGGTCTTTCGCCTGTGTTAGAGGTCTTTTGCCTTTTTTAGAGGTTTTTCGCCTGTGTTAGAGGTCTTTTGCCTTTTTTAGAGGTCTTTTGCCTGTGTTAGAGGTCTTTTGCCTTTGAGAGGTCTTTCGCCTGTGTTAAAGGTCTTTTGCCTTTTTTAGAGGTCTTTCGCCTGTGTTAGAGGTCTTTTACCTTTTTTAGAGGTCTTTCGCCTGTGTTAGAGGTCTTTTGCCTTTTTTAGAGATCTTTTGCCTGTGTTAGAGGTCTTTTGCCTTTGAGAGGTCTTTCGCCTGTGTTAGAGGTCTTTTGCCTTTTTTAGAGGTCTTTCGCCTGTGTTAGAGGTCTTTCGCCTTTTTTAGAGGTCTTTCGCCTGTGTTAGAGGTCTTTTGCCTTTTTTAGAGGTCTTTCGCCTGTGTTAGAGGTCTTTTGCCTTTTTTAGAGGTCTTTTTTTTATATGTACTGTCGGAACTGACCTCGCTGAATAAGCTTTTCAATTTCTTCCTTGAGCTTCTAGCAATTATTAGTCTCGTGGCCGTGGTCCTTGTGATACCGACAGTACTGGGTAGAGTCCCTCTTCTTCTCTAGAGTGCTCATCTTCCTAGGCTTAGGCACTTCTCCTGGTTCTGATTGGGCATAGACCTCGCTCAGTGGAGCTGTAAGGGGAGTGAACTTCCCGTGAGCTCTGTCCTCGCTAGATCTGAACTTTTCGGTATTTTTTTTGATCTTCTTGTTCTCCCTTTCTTGACTAGAAGAAGGGCTATGTTCCCCCTGGCGCTTGGAAGGGGGCCAGAGAGCAGAAAATCCTGACATGTTGCGTCCTTGGAATGTCTCTTCTACCCCAATCTGTTTGTTGACCTCGTCCAGGAGCTCAGACATGGTCTTTGGAGCCATTCTAGCTAAGGTCATTAAGCAGTAGGGGGAGCTTACTTCGTTCATAAATGCGGCTACGGCTACACCTTCATTGAGATCATCGATCATGAGGCTTTCCTGGTTGAACCGGCAAGCGTAATCTTTCAAGCCTTCGTTTGAACTTTTTTTGATTGTGAAGAGGTGGGTGGAAGGCTTAGACTGCTTTCTAGTCCCTAGGAAGTGAGTTACGAACTTCGTACCAAGCTCGTTCGAGCTCTGAATCGAGCCTGGGGATAGGCTGTTGCACCACATCCGAGCTGCCCCCTTGAGGGTTGTGACAAAAGCCCTGCATATGATACCATCTGGGACACTCTGGAGCCCTATTATATTTCTAAATTGCTGCCAATGGTCCACTGGATCGGTTGAGCCATCATATGACTCTAGAGCAGGTAGTTTGAATCTGTTTGGGACTGCACATGTCTGGATGTGCGTTGCAAATGGGGATTCAGAATTCCTTACCAGAGTTGCTGCCGAGCTCCCTCCAACGTGGCCTATGGTTTTCATCATTTCGGCCAGCTGGGCTTTCATTTCTGATCTGAGCCTCTCCTCTACTTCTTCAACAGAGCTCTTGTTCGAGATCCTATCGAACACAGACCCTCGAGGTCTGTCATTGGTCTTCAGAACTGGTGGAATAGGGGGCGACCTCCTTTGCTCACACTTTGTCTTTGAGCATCTCCTTCGGAGCGTTTTTCTCGAACAACATTAACTTGTGAATTTCTTTTTGGAGATGGTGGGGGAGCTGTAACAGAGAACTCATCATAAGAATCTCCTTGTTCAGAACTGGATTGGTCGGCATCAGACCCACTGGGCCTGCTTCGATTCCTCCTATACCTCCAGCGGTGTTCTCTCAGCCTTTTAATGGCTGGGATTCGCGCAGGGGATAGGGGAGCCGGTGCAGAAACAGGGGTCGGAGGCGATCCATCTCTTGAACTGTACGAAGGGGATTCTCTTTGAGCCATCAATCTGTCAATCCGGACCTGGAGAGCAGTTTGTTGAGCCATTAAGGCTATCAGGGGGTCTGTTTGGGTGGTGTCTCCTGACTGGGACATGGTGAATGTATGGTTTTTGGCTTTTTTTTAGAAGCGTGTGACTTTAAGGAAATGTCTTTCCCACAGACGGCGCCAAACTGATGGGGTATGAAAAGAGAGAGTATAAGACCCTCAAAAATTGGCTTGTATTTAGGAAAGACGGATGGATATTGGGAGAGGAGGAAGAGATGTTTTTTGGTGTGTTTTGAATGAATGAATGAGGGGGTATTTATAGGTAAATGTAGAAGGGCAAAAAGGTAAATTTGGTAATGTATATGATGTGTATGCTTAGGTCACATGTATTCTAGAATGTATATGATGTGTATGCTTAGGTCACATGTATTCTAGAATGTACATGATGTGTATGCTTAGGTCACATAGGTAAAAATGGTATTTTACTGGAGGTAAAAAATGGTATTTTACTGGAGGTAAAAATTGGTATTTTACTGAAGGTAAAAGTGTTGAATTACCTTTGTATGCCAATGATAAAATTAGTATTTAACCCCATCAGAGGGGTATTAGTGTATTTTTTGTATAGTGTCCTTAATTTACACAGCTAATTTTTAAATGTTCTTTATAATTATATTATTATTATAATGAGCCCTTATACATAATTGCCTCATTAAAATAAGGCTATTAAATTAAAAAAAAATTAAATTACCTAAAATCACTAGCTTCTAGCTTAATCATGCCCCAAGTAGATATAAAACTGATCACCAAACTGTAAAATCTTTTGCCGTAAACGAAAGGCATTAACCTCAATACCATATTAAATTTTTATGCATACAATTTTTAAAATAAAAAAATAAAAATAAATAAAAGAAGGTGCAAGTCTCTTTCAATCTTACAAACAAAGAATTCCCTCCCAACTCCTACGAGTTGAATCCTTAATCTCAAAGTAAAAGTGGAGGTTGATTTTTTTTTTCATTTTCTTATATTCTTGATGATGTTTCATTTATTTAGCAATACACCAGTTTGATATTAACTTAAAATTAATTGACAATTTATATTAATCAAAATACACGACTACTATCAAAGATAAAATTTTCTGGATTTCTATGCCAGCGTGGATTCACTGAAAAATTAAATTAAACTTAACGTGTTTCCAGATTAAATTTTCAATTCAAAGAAGAAAAATAAATAAATTCTATGTAGCTTGAAAGTCAATGAAAAGGAAAGGAAAATTTTCTTACGTTTAATAATTCACTAAACATATAATTAGAAATTCATGTAACAATATTTTACTGCACAAATTAATCGACTGAAACCGTCAAAAATCCTCATATAAACTACTGTAGAGTTGCATAAAAAGACCTTCATCATATATCCCTTCTAAAATAATAGGAAGCTGCCCCAAATACTTTGACCATTTTTCTGGCAGAGGCGATCTTTGGAATTCAACTCTTTCCAGCTTTAATTCATACTCCACGTTGGGGCAGCAGAGTCAATGAGTAGTTTATACTTTTTACCCCATGCAAAATTTGTTTATAAATAATAATTTCCATTTACAACAAATCATGCACACTTGGCCTCTTTGCATTTTTTTCTCCCGAGAAAACTTTAAATTTGTTAATTTTCTTAAAACAAGGGTTTGTCTTGTAACTTACATTGGTTAATTTTTTTTTTATCAAGATTGAAAAATAATAATTACTATTGCTATTTATATATTGACGATTATACCTTTTTTGACATTCTACTTTATTTCTTATGACAAAAAAAAAACACACACACACACTACAAGTATGACATAGTTAGAACTCTCTAACCACCATTGGCCATCACCTAATTGCTATAAAATATCGAAATGTATTTAGAGGACATATAGCGCTACATGGTTCTATAAAAAGGCCTCTTATTTCAAAAAAAAAGAAAAGGAAATTATTCATTACTAAGTGCTTTGGATTAATGTTATTATATCCATCAATAACATTATCTTATTTATTTATTTATCAATTCTTCTCTCTCAAATTAATAGTTATTGACTTACTTTTGCATTTTTTTTAGTAGCTACTTTAACATTTTTAAAGAAAATACTATTTGAGTTTGCTAAATTGACTATATTTCAAAAAGGAAACAAAATTATTTATAATAGTTAATCACATATCTATCCCCTAAAGTTTGCTTTGTGTCTCACTTTGGTCATCAATGTATCAATTTGTTCACTTTGAACCTTGAAGTATTAACGACGTCTCAATTGAGTCCAATTGTTAACCTGCCATTTAAATTAATATAGATATGTATATGAGATGAGAGAGGCTGCTTATGGTGGAAAATAGTTTATTATTTTCCCACCAAATTACTTTTTTGACAATCATATGTGCAGCAGTTAGTGTTTCCATTACCAATTTAAACAGCAAGTTAACAATTGAACTTAATTGAGACGAAAGAAAGTAGTCTCTGAGAAGAAGAACGGGCCATCATCATTGTCTTGGCATCCCTGTGGAACGGAATCGGATTAGAGAGGCTGCTGCTAGTGGAGGTGATGAAGCCAATAAAGTTCAGATTCAATTGACCGATCCAACATGTCTTGTGAATCCAGTTCAAAGGAAGGAGAAGCCTATTCGTATTCATTTACAGTTCCTGTTTCATGACTAGATAATGGTCATTCTACCAAGCAAATAGCAGTTGAAATGTAGCTGCATCATTCGCGAAAAGAAAGAATAAAGAATAGGGGGTCGGCTGATACTTTAAGGTTCAATGTGAGAAAATTGATACATCAGGAATCAAGTGAGACGCTAAGTAAACTTCATGGGACAAAAATGTGATTAACACTTGTTAAGAGTATGACAATTTGCCTTTCAAATGAATGATATACCACCGGAAAAAATATACTCAATACATTATAAAAGTATAAAAAATATACATATATATAAACCATTAGTAAAAGGAATTTTGGGTTAACAATACTGAAACAATGCTGGTCTAAACTCTAGAGATATATAGAGCTTTAGCCTTTACATAAAAATTGAAATGACAGATCTATTTTAAATATGTATTATATTTTTTAGGCTCTTGTTCAAAGATATTATTTAAAATATTATGCATCAGTTGTAAAAACTTGGAGTTTTTTATAAAAAAAAACTAGCCTTGTTTTCAAACTTATTTAGGAGAATAGGGTGGTTTCGATCTTATTTGTGCAATTGGGGTGGTTTTAAAAACGTTGGTCAATCCATCATTTTTTTCCTCTAAAAACGCTGCTCAAAGTAGTGGTTTTTCTGTGTCCCAAAAATCCACCACCTAAAATTGCTGGAGCAAGTAGCGATTTTTGCTCAAAAAGGGCAATTAAAATTAGCGTTTTTAATGGTAAAATTGCCACAGTGGATGGCGTTTTTTAATGGATTTTTTCCCCTCCCGCACTTCATAAGTGTTGGCGCATGCGCAGAAACTTAAACTGTATGTTCTTCATTTTCATTGTTTCAAGTCCACTGGCTCTCTAAAATTTTCATTCATTCATTTCAATATTTTGATTCATTAACTTCAAAAGAAGAAGGTTAGTCCATTTATATTATTTTAGTTATCTTATTTTCTTATACTTCACATATTATCAATTTATAATGGGAATATAATTTTTTTTATTATTTGTTTGATTGTAATGTATATATGTGGTTTATGATATAGATTTGTAGAATGTATATATATATATATATATCTTCATGTATGTATATGTGTTCATGTATCTTTGAATTAGTAAAGAAATAATGTCCTTTGAGATATATATGTGTGTTCATGTATTTTTGGATTATTAGTAAAATAATGTCATTTAAGAAATATATATATATGTGTGTGTGTGTATGTGTTCATGTATGTATGTGTGTTCATGTATATTTGTTATCATATATTGTAGTGCTTTTTAATTAAATTTTATTTTTGAAAAATTGTTTTACTATTTTAAATAAATTATTTATTATCATATTTCGTAGGGCTTTATGTTAAAGAATGTGTTTATCATCATATATTGTACATCTTGATAATTTTAAATATATTATTTATTATCATATTTTGTAGGGCTTGATGCTTAATTTTTTATTTTGAATAATTATTCAAGTATTTTGAAGAATGTATATATGTATTTATTTTATTATGAAAGGATTTTTATGTTAAAGAATGTGCTTATCATCATATATTGTACATCTTGACAATTTAAAATATATTATTTATTATCATATTTTGTAAGGCTTGATGCTTATTTTTTTTATTTTTGAATAATTATTCAAGTATTTTGAAGAATGTGTATATGTATTTATTTTATTGAGAAATGATTTTTATGTTAAAGAATGTGTTTATCATCATATATTGTACGCCTTGACAATTTTAAATATATTATTTATTATCAGTTAGTGATAAATTTGATTAATTTTGTTGAAGGTGAATAATGACAAGCAGACAAGTATTTACACTTTTATATTAGGACGGTCATATTATTAACGAAGAGTATGGTTGTGGTTACGATATGCAGCATAAAAGAGGCATTATCTCAAATGAAGGTATTACGTACTCAAAATTAGTATAAATTATCCATTCTGCTATGGATGCTGACCGCTCGCCGTCGATGTTAAAGATTTTTTGTATATGTCAAATGTTTGTCACCCCAAATACTTGCAGTTACTCCTTCATGAAATTAATGATGACGGAAGTTTACAGTTTGTAATGGCTACGATTTTCAATGCTTCATTTGTCAATGTGATTGAGTTGTTTGTAGAGAAAATTGACTTTAATTATGATGTGGCTCCAATTGGGGAAAATTTTTCGTTGTTTGGGTCGTACATCTCATCACCATCAACACAAGGCACTCATGTTTTTAAGTTGCTTTCTAGTTTGCGGCTATCACAAATGCTTGAATTTGGTGGGAGTAAGAAAAATATTTGCAATTCATCTTAACCTATACTCGAGGCTATGTATGACTGGGGAGATGGTATATAATATGATGAGGCCATGGATGACTGTGGAGATTTGCAATTCATCTCAACATAGCATGGGGTTGAATAGGAGCATGCTAGAGTAGTACTGTGCAACGGTGGTGCAATTGCAGCGCTAGTGGGTAAGGAGGAAGAGGGAAAGAGCACCGGTGAGGAGGAAGAAGCAGAGAGCTGAGAGGGGGAGGAAGGAGAAAAGTTGCGGCGAGGAGAGGGAGGGAGAAGGAGGAGATCTGCGCCGGAGAAAAGGAGGAAGAACATGTGAGTTGCAGCGAGGGAGGGATAAGAGCGTGAGAGAACAAAAAAGTGGTCCAGCAATTTTAACAATAAAATCGCTTCTTGGTACAACGATTTTAATAGTAAAATCGCTTTTTGGTCCCTCGTTTTTTTGGCAAAAATCGTTGTTTGCTCCGGCGATTTTATGTAACACCCCTGCCTTAATTATACAGGATAACACCTGTAATTAAGACCTGAAGAGTCACTAACCTATCTTAGTAGGACTAAGACTGGTGTATAAGAGAAATATAGATCAATGGCAACATATAAACCAAGCAACAACAAGCATTGTGTGCAAAAATGATACTATAACTGATAAACATGCATCATAGATATACATAGTATGCGTTATGTGAACAACAAAAATATATAGGCAGTTCTCGAGCGAGCCGTGGCTTTCCCGACTAATACATATATTACAAAAATGAACTGTAGTATCAGAGCTTTCTACTTCGTCCCCGAACTCGTCGTCTCTTTGTCCCCCTGGGACTCATGAGTACTTGAAATAGTTTAAAGAAATTGGGTGAGCTATACGCTCAGTAGGGGTAAGTAATCACATACAAAACATAATTTAGTTTAGAACATATTTTCATTTCATAATGCATGCATATGCCAATGCAGGTTACCTCCCTTGTGTCAACTTTAGAGCCACGTAGCCAGAATATATCCATACCGAACCGGAGTATAGCAAGGGCTTGACCGCTCGAGAAAAAATCCAACAATGATCATAACTAGGCCCATTAGCCCCAGAGTATATCAATCGATCATAATCAATTTGGACCACATGTCCACCAATAGTAAGATAACCACAGAACCATCAGTGCCTTACCGTTGTCTAAATTTTCGGGCTACACACCGCTGGCTCTAGACAACCGACGCGTTGCTGCCCTTCGGAGGTTTAGGGATTTTCAACCTAAGGACACCAGGCTCTACTTATTTCCATCCCGGTAAGCATAGATCAATATATCATTCCATCACAATCGAAGGACCACAATAGAATCATATCCGAATCCATATCACATCCAGAATCATATCATAATGAGTTTTCATCATCATAATAATCATCATGAGAAATACACCCATATGTCGGGCCATAAGGATGATCCACATATGCCAAGAATCCTTCAAGTGCTTGGTTGACACAATAATAACATGCATGATATGCAAAACATGATATTTCATGGATACTAAGCAATTTATGCCATATCCACTCCCATAACTCTCATATCATATCCCTTGGTGTGTAAAATTCATCGACAACCTAGTTTATCCGCAAACAACATGTACATCGCCAAGGGATACCACATATAGTTCAAATAACACTTATTAGCAAGTGTATATGACATATCTTGCATCAAATCTTACAATCACAATTTTATAAGTTATAAAAATAGCATAAACACTTTAGTATTCAAGTTTCTCAAGCAATTAATAATCATGAACAACAATTCTTGACTAATAAAAGCATATTATCTAGTTTCGAAAGCCATAGAACCCTTATCTCGTGTTTATTAGCCGTGTAGAATGAAGAAAGAAGAGAATCCAAGCTTTCCCAAAGGAATCCCAAGAAGGGAGATGATGAACAGTGAAGTTGAAAATGATTCGGATAATTTTGAGCTTAAATCGTTGATGCGGAAGTATTAATGCGTAGAAATATCTTCCTTTCTCTCTCTAGAACCCTCTAGAAACCTCTCATAGAGTGTGGAAGAGTTTGGGTCGAAAAATGGATAAAAAATGAGCTAAAACGCACTTAAAATGAGCTTAAGTCGGTGGAAAAAGTTAACTGGTGGACCGGTATGCCAAATATCGAATACCGGTCTGCAGAGCACAAATTTTTCAAAATTTTGGTGCCATACCGGTCCGCGCTTTAACATTTTTGGGCCTGGAGCACTATTTTTGTTTTGGCCATAACTTTTCGCTTGGAACTTCGATTGGGGCATTCTTTATGTCCACAGAAAGCTATTTCAAAGATCTACAACTTGCTAAGTGGAATTTTTCCCAAATTCGGGATATATTTTTTTCAAAAATTTACCGAAGACAGCGCTCTGCCGAAACGCTACCGAATGACCAGAATTTTGACCCACGAGGAGTGTAAATTAGCTTTCGGTCAAAACACGAAAGTTGTAGATTGGTATAAATATTAGACATCTTCGTGAACGGAACCTTAATCGGGTAAGTAACGAAGAAATTACGATAGCTCAAAGTTAGCTAAAATTAACAAATCGCAAAGAACCAAAACTTCTTATTTACCAACCAAAATCGATTCGGACCAGCCGAATCACTAAACGATCATTCATATATATATCAAGGAGTTAATATAATATAATTAAGATTAATATAAATACAGGATGTTACATTTTAGGAGGTGGATTTTTGCACCACAGTAAAACCGTTGCTTTGAGCAGCGTTTTTTAAAGAAAAAAACGCTGAATTGACCAATGTTTTTATAACAACCTTAATTATATAAATAAGATTAAAACCACCGTTTTCTCTTAATTAAGCTTGGAAAAAAGCGTAGTTTAAAAAAAAACTTAAAATCTTGTATTAAAACATAGGCCATTTGATATTAATTTACCTTGCAAATCCTTAAAATGGGCATGCGTTCAAAATAAAATATAAGATTATTATTATAATAATAATATTAAAGAGGGAGGTGAGGGAGTATTAATAATATAACAAGTGTGTAACCCACGCGATGCGTGGACATTTTGATTAACGAAATATGTAAATGCTTCAAATTACATAAATATAAAAATATAGTGTATAGTGGTAAACAAAAATAGTCATGTAAAAATACCCATGTAATGTAACTTCAAAAATATAAAGGTAAATTAATTACAAATAAGCAAGTAATTCAACAACCCAATTACATAAAATAAAAATAAAAAATAACATGTATAAAAAATATTTTAAATTAGTGCAAAGTAACTAATATACTTAGTTGAGAGAAAATGATAGAATTATTAATAGCAAGAAATCAAATACATATATATCATCATAACTCAATGATAACAAAAGAGGTATAAAAGTAATTAAAAATTACATTAATTAATATATAAATTGCATTAATAACTAAAAGATTGCTTTAATTGCTACGCTTTTTCCATTTTATTATATAGTAATAGATTACGTTATCATTCAGCTTCTTTTCTTATCTTATCTTGTCATTAGAATAGTCGGTCAATCTCATCATTTTCTCAGGAAAATGAGGGATGTGGCGTGCTGCAGCTGTCAGATAAATAAATGCCCCTTCGACTCTCTTTCCTTGTTAAATTACCATTTAGGCACAAAAATTGACCCTCCATTTATTTTGTGTTTTGTAATTTCCATCTTGTTCAAATAATTACAGTAAAATTTGATAAAATAATATATGATAAAATAATAATTTTGTTAAATTAATAATTTTTTTTGATCTCAACTCAGTTTAAGAGCCACATTAATATTTTACTAAACTTATAAAATAATACTTTTTATAAGGTTCTTTTAAACTTATCGTTTGTATAAATTAACAATTTATCTTGTTAGACTTACTATCATACTTTATTAAAATATAAGTATAATGTTATTTTTTTTTTGCTAAAATTTATAATATTAATAATAAGAACAAGAACAAAAAGAGAGATGGTATATATAAAGAGTACTTAATTTTGAAAAACCAAATGATAATATAATTGCTTAATTGGGTTTTTAAAAAATAAAAATTTAGGGAAGACCAATATTACGAAATATAAATCTTTCAAATTATTTATCAAAGAATAATACAATTTACTTAATTAAATTTATAGGAAATAAAATCTAAAGAAGATTAAGAAAATAATATTAGAAATACAAACCTTTCAATAAATTAATAAATTATTAACTTATTGATAAATTAATAATATAAGTTAAAATCTCGTTTAATTAATAAAATTGACTGGTTCAAACCTTGTAGAGCTTTTAATGTATATATATTTTCAAGTATTTTGGATTAGTTTGCGCGTACCACAACAATTTCATTTCTGGTCGGATCAATTAAAGCCTATAAACGCAGAAGATATTACTGAAAATTTATTTAAATTATAGTATGAGTTAAGTCCAATTTAACGGAACTATGTCACCCATTAAATGTATTGATACATGCTTCTCTTCTTAAGTATTAAATTACTTAAATGGTTAAACTAATAATAATTACAAATTTAAATTACTATTTAAGCTCAATTAGATGCTCTTGTTTTATTTAAGAGCAATCACATTGGTAAAAAAAACCACAAGTACGCAACGTCTCAACCATTATTGAAACAAAATTGTAACAAATAAGAATAATTTAATATATTTGTATAAACTTTGTGCCTGTTTGAGAAGATACGTTAGAATTCAAGATCCGTAATATAGAGAAATATAAATTTTGACCTGTTATTTTTCTAACTTGGTTCATTTTCCAATATTTTTTTGGTTCAATTTTCTAATGAGATTTATTTCAAGGCCTAAATAAATTAGATTTTTATTTTTTATTTTTTTGAAATTTGGTGGAGATGTTAATTACAATAAATATAGGGTGCCGGTAAAAGCACCATTAAAAGTCAATTTCAACGCCCATTTTTTAGACACCCGTATTTAAATTTTATTTTTATAAAAGCACTCGTATTAGCTAGTACACCCTACTAGAATGACACATATACTCAACAAATCAATTTCTTTGCAATAAACTTTTTTTGTCACAGAAGATGAACTATTGTTGTAATTCTTACCTCAAATGTAGTATATATCTATTTACCTTAAATTATTTTTTTGGAATAAGTGAGATAGACGTATGATTTAAAGCGATTATATCATATCCATTATTCAAGAAATCCAACAGCACAGTGGTTATTCTAGTACCCACAATGTTCCAAAAATTTTGATAAAAAAGTGTGGGGATACCGTCTAGACTGAGTGCCTTTGTGGGATGCATTTGAGAAAGGGCGGAGTTTACCTCAATAGCGCTGAACTTCTGAGTGAGCAGTTGGTTCATGCAGGCGTCACTTTCTGGTTTCCCGCATGCATGTAGGGCATTCTGTAAAATATGAGAGTGCCTTCAAAATACAACTTTTATTTTAATAATTTCTTTATTAAAAGTAAAAGGGTGTTTAAACTGAATTTTAAGGGTGCTTTTATCAGCACCCTAAATATATCATCAAAATTTTATTAAAATATTTAATTTAGATATGGTGAGATAATCATCTACAATTTCAAATTCAAAGGAAAAAAATTAAACATGTATATTATATTTTTATTACACTCACTTTCGATTTAAATTTTTTAATAAAACTGAAATTATCTTTTACTAATTTTCATAAAAAAATTATCCATTTAACTTTGAAAATAATTGGAAGGGCAATTCCCTCTCTTTCGCTTGCCAAATGAAACAAAGAAAATATTACAAATTAGTAAATAATTGAAGTAGTTCTTTGCTTTACTTTTACGAAAATTAAACTAACTTGAAATGAACAACGTGATTGAAGAGAAATTTAAAATGAATATAGTTGGTCAACCTGACGTGTAGCCTACTGGGAATTACAGAATTTATCGAAATAAATAAACATAATTGTTCAACTTTTTTTCCAAAAGCAAAAACAAAAGTTGCATGCTTAGTGGAGAGAAACCAACCTTATTGGCAGCTTCCGCTTTTTAAATTAAGGCTTAAAAGCATCTTTTACGGCACAATTTAAGCATGCTTAAACAAAAATAATTTTATCCACATTATAATTTTTGATTTTTTTTATAGTTATCTATTTTAGTTTTTCAGTATATATCAAAGTTTATTTCTATCATTTTTTTTAAGAAGTACGATTATATTATTTCACAATCTCACTATTATAAAAGTGTCACACAAAAAAAAAAAACTTTGAACTAACGAGATTCAAAATTTAAAAATTAGAGTGTAAGTATATTAATAATCCTATAATATTTCATTTGTATCTTTAGATAAATTTATATATATTATAAAAAAAATTATGAATAAACTTAAAAATTATACACATAAAAAATATAGTCGGTTTAACTTAGTTAAATGTTTAGTTTACCCCTATATTCGATATTTTTGATTTGGTATTTTCGGTTCGTTATTTCGATTTTTGAAACATTAAAACTATGGCCTACCCAAATAAAGTCAGTATTTTCAATTCAATATTTCTAGTTTTCGATATCTAAACATATGAAACTAAAACTAATTTTTTGGTATTGGTTTCGGTTGGTTTTGATACTTACCGTACTGATCCCCATCACTATACTAAAATATTTAGTTTTTATTATATTTATTATATTAAATTGATAGTCTTACTCAAACTTTAATTTATTTTAAGTACGCGGAGAATTTGAACTTTAATTTTTAAATTACTAATTTTAACCTTGACTTTTTGTAATGCTCAAGTGTGTTTGCTTAAATGATAGCTTTCTTTTTCAAATTGATACATTTTAGTATATTTTCAGCAGATAAAACAAGTAGATTGTCAAGTAAAAACTTACTTTATATTAGTAATTAAAAAAAAAGTAAAAAAGTATAAAGCTTACTCTTTACCATAAATTTTGATGCATTTATTATATTTTAAAAAAATTAGAACTTTTAATTCAAAAAATTTAGAAAAAAAAATAAAAAAAGGGTTCAAAAATAGGGGCAATTGGGCATAAGGGCTCATTCTAATAATAATATAATTATAAAGGACATTTAAAAATTAGACATGTAAATTAAGGACACTGTACAAAAAAGACACTAATACCCCTTCTTTATAACATCTCACGTCTCATTATGACACTATCAGCATTTAGCACCTTCTGGAGCGCATTTAGCACCTTCTGATTGTTGTACAGAAGGTGCTAAATGCATTTAGCACCTTCTGGTTGTTGTCTAGGTGGTGCTAAATGCATTTAGCACCTTCTGGACAACATTTAGCACCTTTTATTGCTGTCCAAAAGGTATCTTGAATGTGTGTAAGTTTCTAGTGTGAGAAAGTATGTAAGTTCTCTCAATGAGAGTGTTTTAATGATCATCAGATGCCTATCTTGTTTTATATAATTCTCGGAGTCTTACTGTTCATCGGGTCCTGTCTTATTACCTTTTGTGTTCTTTATGTTATTACAGTTTCTCATATGATTTGTTGTTTTGATCCAGAAACTCGTTGTTGTGTTTTGTGTTAGAGTGTGTCTCTTCCCCCCCTTTTTGCGTAGTCTCATTACTACGATTAAGTCCCCATCTATTGGTATCAGAGGTTGTTTTAATGATGTTCCCTGAGTAGTTTTATTAAGGTTAATTTATGGCCTTAAGGATTTTGGTTATAGGCAATTCTTTTATAGCAAATAATTATAAATTTTCTTGATCTTGAAACAGTTTTTTAGTGATATTTATACTTTGATTAGTATGAAAATCTGAAGAATGATAAGTATGCTCTACAGCTGCCACTTTTCTTCTTCGTCTGATTTTAGTATGCTCTGTGACTGCCATCTCGTATGGATCTCTTACATCAGAACACTCAGATTGAGTTGTGTGGATCTCCTGTATCAGAAAACGTTCGTTCTAATTTTCTGAACACTTTGTATAAATCTTGTGTTACACAATACGTTATACTCTCATATATGGACAGGTGTTTGAGCGCCAGGTTTTAAGGCGATGGACAGCCGTGTGTATGCCTGATAAATGCTCGCAGATTGAGGTCACATATGAGATTATAGATTTTGTTGTAACAGAAGGTCGTCTTTTGATCTATGATCTACTTTTTATATTGTTTCACTATTATCAAGAAAAGTATTACTTATCTGCAATTAAAAGCATGATCTATCACCAAAAATCCTTGTTGTCATAAATTGCCTATTTTATTTCAAAATGTTTTCTAAATCTAAGTCTATGTCTGCCTCCTCTTCTAAATCTTCTATAGGTCCTTCAGAGTCTGAGTCGTTTAGATCAAATAGTTCTCGTAGTGATAAGATCGAGTCTTTGTATGAAATTACTCATCTCCCAGATACAAAAATCCCGGAAACCAAATTAACTATGACCAACCCGTATCATGTTTTTCAAAAGCCTTCAACAGAGTCTTTCACTCGCCGCGTCAAACAATTAGTTGTCTCAGACAAATCAAAACTTCCAGTTCGTGAGTTTGTCCAGTGTACTCCATTTGACTCCTTGTTTGTTAACTCAGGACATGAAGAGCAGTTTTTTACTGTTCCCATCTCCTCAGATATTTCCAGAATAGCCTTAGCTCAAGGTTATACCCACTTGCATTTCGGAGCAATTCGTTTTGCCATTACCTTCCATGGTCGCAAAGGTTTAGAAGCAGTTGCCCGTATTGCCCTTGTTGATTCAAGGTTAACCAACTATCAACAAGCAATTCTTGGCAATGTTCAAGCCACTTTGAATGCTGGAACAGTGTTTTTTACATTGTATCCAAATTTCAACCTTCCTCTCAGTGATCCTTTTGTTTGTTCTGCTTTGAAAATCCAAGTACAGATCTCTGGTGTCTCTATGATCCCAGGTACTGCAGCAGCAACAATCCACCAACAAATGGTCTACAGAGTACAGAATCATTCTTATGATCTTTGTATTCCAGGATCTTCCACTTCAGAAGCCCTCATGCTCACAATTGATTCCGACCGAGCTCACACAGCCAGTTATGTTCCCCGTCAACTCACCCGTGATGAACTTGTGACCCTTTTGCCAGAGGTTTGGGTTACTTCTTATGAAAAGCTCCAGGCAGAGGCCAATACCGAGTCTTTTCAACAGACGAACCCCACTTACACCCGACGGGCTGACAAGCAAATCGAAATGAGGTTCAACAAGAAGAATATTCCAGTCTCCCCTGAACGGAACCCCTTCCAGACTGAACTCATGATGATGCAAGAAATTCACAGGTTACCCACAGATCCAATTTTCGAAAATGGTTCTTTACCAATCTGGTCATTTAATCGGCATGGAAAGCCTGTGTACCAGTACTCCACGTCAGACAGACATATCCCATGTGGTGATTGTTATTGTGATGACTGTGAAGAGCTAGCATATGAAGCAGAGCTAGATCCTAAGGAGTTGAAGCTATACAGGAAAAAGAAGGCTGGCAAAGCCTTATCTTCTCAAGAACTTCTTGAACAACGCTATGAAGCAGGTGATCGAAGTGTTGATCTCTTAGGCGAACCAAGTGGCAAATTTAATTATTATGTCACTTATGGCGATAGGCCATTGCCTACACCACCACCAGAAGTATCCCAGTGCCAACCTCCACCTCCTCCTCAAGACCCAGCACCACCAAAACAAACTCCTCAACGCCTTTCCCCTTATACTCAGAAAGCTCTCAAAGCCCTTGGCCGTCCTTACCGCCAAGCTCCCTCATGTTACTCTCCCCCTAAACCTCAGCAGCCAGAACCACTCCCATGTTTCTTCATGGCCCAAGAACCAAATTTCCAAGATCCTACCTTTCCCCCTGCTGAAGATTTTGATAACCTCACCACTCATGCGAGTCATAAGTGGAAAATTCCTGATCCTACTTCTATTGGATCTGATGGACAAGTGAAAAAGGTTACAGCAGCAGAAGCAGCGCTGAATTGGCAAGCAGAAAATGCAGTTGCCCAAAACAAGGTCCTCTCTCAGATTGCTCAACAAACTCATCAAATGAATAAGAGAATTTCTTCTCTTTCCACCATACCGGATATGATTGTTGACATCAAGATGAGAATTAAAACCTTAAATGAACAGATGCATTATATGGCTACAACAGTCCATGATTTTGCGGCCACTGCAAATTTTTTCCGAGAAAAGAAAACAGAAAAATGAGCTCTCCAAGCTCAACTTGAATCTATTGAACGAAGTCAGTATGCGCCTCATGCTTACAACCATGAGAAACCTCTACCTAAATCTCTTTTCCCAAATACTCGTGACATTCCTGATGTGTCAATTTTCTATCCCACTGAACCACCAGTCCAAAATACCTTTAATCCCGCTGAGTATTCCCTTTCTAATCCCCGTTTTTCCTCTCTTAACCTTTAGGATGAACCACCCAAAAGGAGATTACCTCCGTGGTCAAACTCTCCTCCAAAACTTAAACCAACCCCAAAACCTGTTTTCCGGCCTCCAAAATCAAATTATCCTTTCCAAGCCAGAAAACCTTCTGAGATTGATTGGGCTGCAGAACGTGCCAATTATAAGCCCGTTAAAGCACCACCTACTGCCCGTGAAGCCCGAGGAATTGTCCTCCACGAGCCTTCACCTACACCCCTTTCCACCGTTAAATCCACTACTACTTCCCCAGCAACCAATCCAGAAGCCTATAGCCACCCTTCTGATGCTACTGATATTATCCAAGGTGCCTCTACAAAACCTATGGATATGTTTGCAATGGAAATCCATGAGAGCCAACCCACAAATCAGATAGCCTCTTTTCTCCGAGCCCTTACTCTTCCTGACCATAGCCCAGTTAAAACTGAGTCAGATGACTTGTTTAGCTCATTTGAACAGTTATACTCCGCCCAAACCTCAAACACTCAACCCCCTGAGGAAACCACCGAACCAATGGTTGAAGATCCACCTGACAATCCTCAACCAAATCCCGCTCCTGCACAACAAGCTATTCCCACTAATCATCACCAAGAAAATCATTTGCGGTTTACCCTAGATAATATCAAGCCTAAGTTTTGGCGTGATCGTTTCTTCCAATTTAAAGCTTGGATAATTGCTGACAATGAGCTTTATGATCTCCGGTCAGTGTTTAAGCGTTTTCTTGCACGACTAACCGGACGTTTGTATGATTGGTACGAATCCCTTCAAGAATACAGACAACTGCAGTTACAACAAGTAACCTATGTTGATGTCTTTCTTGGTACCATTTATAATGAGTTTGTTGGAACTCCCTCCAAGTTTGGTGATATTGCCCGTTCCGAGTTTATGGGAATGAAATGTTGCTCTCTTCAAAAGGCTGATCTTGAGCGCCATTATGACCGAATGTTAAAAAGATTTTACATTTTAGGTGGAATTGATGATCCCAACCTCAAGCAAATCTTCTTCCAATCTTTCCCTGATGCCCTTGTCACTGAAGCTGAAAAGCTGTTGAAGATTCAAAAGCTTGATCTCAAAACTCTTTCTTTGGGACGTATTTATGAGCTCCTTACAGATTCTGTTGAGAGAATTTGTAACTAAAAGACGCTGATGGATCAGATGGAAAAGACAAGCAAAATGCTCTCCAAAGCTTGTAACAAAGACCACTGGAAAATCAAATGCAAGAACAAAGAAGGATGTGATTGTTCTCAGCATAAACGGCTTAAAAAGAAGAAAAAGTTCAGAAAGTCTTCCCGCTCATCCAAGAATTCCTCCAATGACTTTGTTAAGCCTTACAAGAAGAAGAAGAAGTTCAAGAACTTCAAATTTGTCAAGAAAAAGGCTTTTCGAGGAAAAAAGACTGACAAGTGCTTTATTTGCAAGAAACCAGGCCACTATGCGAAGAATTGCCCCAATGGTGAAAAGAAAGCCCAGTTCATGGCTCTTCTCCATAAGCTTGCTCCAGATATTGCAGAATCAGATGTTGAATCTGTTCTGTCTGCTCACGATGAAGCCTCTCCTGAAAGCTTAATGAAGATTGCCTACACTGACTCTGAGCAATCAGAGCCTGAAAGTGAACCTCCCAGTGAAAGTGAAAGTACTGTGTCTTCCCTCCCAAGTGATACAGCTTTTCACTTACAGCAGTTAACTTGTTCAAATCAAGAAGAACTCATTGTGGCTCAGACTCCCCATGCATATGTAAAGCTTTTCCTAGAAGCTTATTCAAAGCCGATCAAGGTCCTTGCTCTTTTTGATACTGGTGCCTCCAGAACTATGGTCAATCCTTCACTTCTGCCATCTGATTATTGGAAACCATGTCACATAGCATTCCGATGTGCTAATGGTGAAATAATGTATGGTAATAAGGTCTCCAAGCCAATCTTAATCCAGATTCTCCCAGGGTTACGTCTCAAGCATGCTGTCTATGGAAGTCCTGTTCCAATGGATGCTATCATGATTGGATGGGATTTGATAAAGAAGCTGCCAGTTCAATTTCAAGACAGTGGTTTACGATACAAAAAATCATTCCTACCTTGGCATGATATGCAAGCAGTTCTTGATTTCTACCAAGCAGCGCCTTCTTTACCAATCGACCCAGGAATCTCAATAGAAGTCATTCGCCAGAAATTGATCACTCTGTCATGTGCTGAAAGTCACACTGAATTCATCACCAAGTACCAGAACCCGTTATGGAGAAACAACAAGTTCTTTGTTACCCTTCCATTCAAGCTTAATGAGGATGTTAATCCTACCAGAGCTTCTCATTCTGGAATGAACCCAGAACATCAAGCTCTTGCTCTTAAAGAACTCCAATCTCTCAAACAGCAACAGCTGATTGAAGATACCACCTCTCCATGGGCTTGCGAAGCTTTCTATGTCAATAAACGTTCTGAGCAAATTCAAGGAAAAATGCGCCTTGTTATTAATTACCAGCCCTTAAATTATTTCTTGGCCAGTGATAAGTTTCCATTACCCCAGAAGCATTCTCTTTTCAGCCATCTTTTCAATGCCAATATCTTTTCCAAGTTTGATCTAAAAGCTGGATTTTGGCAACTTGGTATTCGTCCAGATGATCGCCCTAAAACCGCCTTTTGTATCCCTGGTTTTCATTACCAGTGGACTGTTATGCCCTTTGGACTCAAAAATGCTCCTTCCATTTTTCAGAAAACAATGATGACAATTTTTGAGCCAATTGCTGCCAATGCATTGATTTTTATCGATGATATTCTTTTGTTTAGCCCCAATGAAGCCGAACATTTGCAGCTGCTCCACCATTTTCATCATATTGTTCTCACCCATGGAATCATGTTGTCTGAACGAAAGATGATTATCGGAACTCCTGAAATTGATTTTTTAGGAATGAAGATCAAAGACAGCAAAATCCAACTCCAAGAGCATATTTCAAAAGATTTACAGAAGTTTCCTGATAAATTAACCACCAAGACACAGATCCAGCAATTCCTTGGTTTGGTTAATTATATGTCCCAGTTCATACCAACAGTTGTTACCTATACGGCTCCTCTATCAGCCCTTCTCAAGAAGTCCCCACCGCCTTGGTCTAACGCCCAAGCTGAAGCAGTTCAGAAGTTGAAAGCCCTTACTTCTCAACTTCCAGATTTGCAAATCCCCTGAGACGGACAACGGATTTTACAAACAGACGCGAGTAATGAATTTTGGGCCGCTATTCTTCTTGAAGAAAAGAATGGTATTCGAACTCCATGTGGATATAAGTCAGGCAGATTCAAGCAAGGTGAAGTTCATTATCACAGTACCTTCAAAGAGATCCTTGCAGTGAGAAGAGGAATTGAAAAGTTCCAATTTCATTTGATTGGGTATCATTTCAAAATCGAAATGGATATGTCATCCTTTCCAGCAATGATCCAATTCAAAAATAAACAAATTCCGAATTCTCAGTTACTTCGTTGGGCAGAATGGTTTTCCCAATGGGATTATGAAGTTAAGCATCTTAAAGGCAAAAATAATGTGATAGCTGATTTCTTTTCAAGAAAACCCCCTCAGCTAAGCAAACCCTCAGAATTAAGCTTTGTATCCCACATCGCTCCTTTTGAAAAGGAACCCTTTTGTAAGCCTTATAAATTCAATGATCACCTAAGCCATTCTTCATCAAACCTTCCAACCGTGTATACTTTAACCCAGATTCCTCCCCCCGAAATGGCCAGTTCCTCCAACCCATCTCCTTATCCTTCTCCATTCCAATTTTCTGAGCTCAACCCCAAGATTGAACCCCTCGATGCTATACCCTACCTTCCTGAAGAACTTCAGAATAAAGTTCTTAATTGTACCCTTCGATCCCGTGGAAAAGAACAAATCCTCAAGTACTTGTGCATTCTACTTAATAAACATGGTCTCTGTTTCAGAGGACTTCGCCTCCATCCTTCGTATCCCTTTTGTTCTTTATTCCATATTCATTACTGTTACCGTGTGCCTAAGATCGCCCTTGTCTTTTTATGGTATCTCACTCAGGTCTACCATATTGGTTTTATTTTCAAAGCAGCAGACCTCCTCTTGTACATCCAGATTGCTACATCTGAACCAGAGGTTCAAACAGCTCATCAGGAATTATATGGACTTCCCAGTTCATATAATTTTCTCCGTTTCTTGAAATGGTTTAAAACAGTCGAACAATGGAAAGTAGCTTTAAGCACTCACTATCATACCTACTGTTTAATCCACTTTCATAAACCACTCAGGACACCTCTTCCAGACGGCTCCAATGCTACCATTGAAGCATGGTTCACCCGAAATCTCTCAAAATCTATTAAAGAGCCCTATGATCTTGATTATGTTACATTTTTAAAGAACATTTGTGCTTTAAATAAGGTTGATTATGACTATGTGCCCGATTTTGTTAAATTTGATCATGATCCATGGCAAAGTTCTCCCTGGAATGATGACGTTGTTCTCTTGTTTGAACATTTGTACACTTATGCCTCTACTCATCGGTGGGACTATGGTGAATTAAGCTCATATTCTGAAGCGTTCGTTGGTATTAGTGATGATAGTAGTGATGATGATGATCCAAATGTTGGTATGTTTGCTCAGGAGCTGGATGAACTTGCTGATACTAGTCCAGAAGAAGATGGTCCTTACTCCCCTAACACTCCTCTCTACAGTGGCAATGAATGGGATTGGGATGATGATGGAAATGACACGGATTAGTGCCTAGTGACGTCATGGGTGACGTATTTTCCACTACCGACAGCCCCATGTGAAGCAGCATCTTTTCTTTTACTTTGCAGTGATGTGTTGTTTGCTTTTGCTTTACTTTTGCTTTTGTAAAAGAGATTCCCCTCTTATCTCTTATCTTATCTTTTGGACAGCTGTAATGCTTTCGCTTGCTTTTGATTGTCGTGTTGCTACGCCCTTACCCTATAAAAGGAGCTAGCTTATGTTGTTAAGGATATCTTGAATGTGTGTAAGTTTCTAGTGTGAGAAAGTATGTAAGTTCTCTCAATGAGAGTGTTTTAATGATAATCAGATGCCTATCTTGTTTTATATAATTCTCGGAGTCTTACTGTTCATCGGGTCCTGTCTTATTACCTTTTGTGTTCTTTATGTTATTACAGTTTCTCATATGATTTGTTGTTTTGATCCAGAAACTCGTTGTTGTGTTTTGTGTTAGAGTGTGTCTCTTCCCCCCTTTTTGCGTAGTCTCATTACTACGATTAAGTCCTCATATATTGGAAAGGTGCTAAATGCATTTAGCACTACCTGGATAACAACCAGAAGGTGCTAAATGCATTTAGCACATTCTGGACATCAATCAAAAGGTGCTAAATGCATTCTAAAATGTGCTAAATGCATTTAGCACCACCTGGACAGCAACCAGAAGGTGCTAAATGTATTTAGCACTTTCTGGACAACAATCAAAAGGTGCTAAATACGCTCCAGAAGGTGCTAAATGCATTTAGCACCACCTAAACAACAATCAGAAGGTGCTAAATGCATTTAGCACCTTTTAGACAGTAATCAAAAGGTGCTAAATGCACTCTAGAAGGTACTAAATGTATTTAGCACCACCTGGACAGTAACCAGAAGACAGTAATCAAAAGGTGCTAAATGCACTCTAGAAGGTACTAAATGTATTTAGCACCACCTGGACAGTAACCAGAAGGTGCTAAATGCATTTAGCACCTTCTGGACAGCAATCAAAAGGTGCTAAATGCGTTCCAGAATTAGCACCTTTTGTACAACCTTCTGGACAGCAACCAGAAGGTGGTAAATGCATTTAGCACCATTTGAATAACAACCAAAATGTGCTAAAATGATTTTAGCACCATCACAAAACATAGAATAACAAAATTGATGAGATCAACATCCACTCTATTTATATATATATATATATATATATATATGGATCGATGTAGGGATCGTAAAAAAAGAAGAAGTTACGATCATAATTTTTTTTTTCAATATCCCGCTGGGCTGTCGAAATTGATCGATTTTGATAACAAAACGACCTCCGATCGTCTTGATTTACGCGATGATATAGTAACTTTGTCTTCTGAACAATATATTCGAAAATCAGCTAGATCCAACGGTTCAATCAAAAGTTATATCTGTTTTATGATTACCTCTTCAGGAAAAGAAGAAGAAGATGAGAACGGTGCTCAAATCCTCTCGGCGAAACGATCGAAAAGTCGAGTGGTGGTGTTGGTGGAGGAGGAAGTGAGATCGTTGGTCGGAGCTAAGGTTGGTCTATTGATTTTAGAGAGAGAGTAATGTATTTGATTTTAGAGAGAGAGAGAGAAGAGAGAAGAAATGAGAACTGAAGAGAGAGAGATTTGTTATTTTTAACATTAACTTAAACTAATTAGGGGTATATTTGTCCATCAACATTTATCATTTTCCTTAAAATAAATTAATATTATGAAAAGTGTCATTATAAAAATCAAATTATGAAATTAGTACTACTTTTCTTTATTAAACATGAGTCCATCCTTAGAGTTATAAAACATTACGGAGCGAGGCCCTATAACCTATTATCTCTCAAAAATACATAATTCCTGTACAAAATGGACAATGAAAATCAATATTGGTCAAAGGTATTTCTTCCCTCACGATAACTAAAATAACGCCCTTTCTTTAACTGAATTCTTAACAAACATTGGCACAATATTCGATCGGCCCTAGCTTGTAAATAACTTAAGAGCTGTTCTATCCAAAATTATCACCATTTTTTTTATTTTTTGCCCAAAGCACAAAAAATCATACACGTTTCTCTCTTAATTTTCACGTATGCATTAGATTCCTCATTCCCCCTTTTCAACTTTGATTCTAATTCAACTGGGTTGTTCTTAATTCTAGCCCTCAAAATAATTATATCCAGAATTTTCCCCAATTGTTTTGAGCAAAAACAACACATATTTCTCTTTTAGTTTTCACATTTACATCAAACTATTCATTTCCTTATTTCAACCTTGATTCAAATTCAACTGGTTGTTCTAAATTCCATCTCTCGAAATAATTCACATATATCACTGAATTTTCCTCGAAAATGGACGAGTATCTTGGAGAAATGGACTGTAAGAACAGATCAGATTCGATAATGATGAGACTGTTGAGATCAGCAATGGATAAAGCACATAGAAAAGTTCAATCAAAAGACGGTCCAATCGAATGCTTACACCAAAGATCGAAATTCTACGAATTCGCAATAATCCAAATCGAGGGTAGCTTGAAATTGATCCAAGAAGAGACTGATAATAGCCGAATCCTGGAGATCAACCGCGAAAATATGATATCGGGTTTAATGGAGCTCAAACACTCTCTACACGCTCGTTTAAAAGAAATGAAGACATCAATTATTAGTAAAGATAGAGAGTTAATCGAGTTAAAACAAGCGCTAGAGTTGAAAGAGAATGAATTGTTTAAATTGAGAAGTAATCTTGATCAGCTTGAAAGAACAAAGAGTGGTGGGATTCAAGATTTTGCTATGCTAACTGGGGATCAAGTCAAGGATGATGGGGATATTTGTACATTGAAGAATTCAGTGGATCAACAAGTTTTGAGCATAAAGCAAAGGCTCGAAGATGAGAGGATGAATTTCTCCAGTGTTTCAAGTTTGTCGAGGAGGACAAGTTATGGTGAGTGTGAGTTTGAGGTTTTCGACGAAATGCCTCAGAGAAACTTGGTATTTGATAATTACATGGAGATTAAGCCGTTGACTGAGTTGTTGTTGAGGCAAGAACGGCACATTGTGATCGAGCAAATGAGTTCAGATATCGACATCTTGAAAGGGACTTTGGATCATGCATTCGGGAGGATGCAGAATGTAGAGGCACGGCCTTTGGAGAAGGAGTGTAAATGGGCGATTGAGAGAGAGTGCATATCGATCTTACTCAAAGGCTTTATAAAAGATTTGAATCAAAACTTTCAAGAAGAGTTGATAAATTCATCAAATAGTTGGTTAGATGAGAGTGTGTTAAGGGAGGATTTGTATGTAGTTTTTCTACGTGAAATGGTTAAGGAATGGAAGGAAAACGTTGAGATTTGTGTTGCTGAGAGCTGTCTTAAGGAAGAGTTGAACTGGATTGTGTTTGATGAGAGGATCAAATACGTCAAAAGAATTGCAAATTTGGAAGTATACAAGGCATGGAAGTTTGGAAGAGAAACTTGTGATTTTATGTACTCGGATTTTGTAAAATTTGACAATGTACTATTTGATTTCGAACACATGGTACACGAAAAATTGCAAAGGAATCATATGAGGTACTATCTTATAATGGGTTTTTATCTTATTGATTTTTTCTGCAAATAAAAAGGAAAACCGTGTTTTGGACTAATCGACGATGGATTATGTACTAAATCAGATTAGAAGGGGTGAAGCTTCAATTAGGTTCATTCGTTCAACTCGGTGCCTCCTTGAGAAAGAGGGAGTTGACATACAAGAAGGCTTTTGTGACAAGATGTCGTAACCTTCAATTAGCTGAAGCTGAGGTTGCCAAAATTCATATTCAGCTTATTTATTTGGTGCCCGATTAGTTTGAGTTTTATATATAAAGCATTTACTTTGTATGTGAAACTTTCAGTTTTTGATTCCAGTAAAACAAAAATGGAAATTGAAAACGAAAATGAAAACAAAAACAAAATGAAATGGAGATGAAATGAAATAAGCACTGTACTATTTTCAGAGGGTGAAAGAGAAAAATAAATAAAAACCATTTTATCTTCTCTTTTAACACACTTCGTTTTAATCGTTTGATATAGGTTGATATTTTGGGGGACCAAGTGAATGCACTTCTACGATTGCTTGAGAGGATATACTTGATATTGGACCAAAATTCACCAGCTTTGTCGCAGTACTTTGGGGTAATAATATTATTGTTTTTATTATGCATAATTATGTCACAATTGTCAGTTTGGTTATTACTCCACTTGCTTCTGCAGATAATGTTTCTTATTCTTTTGGGCACATAATGGGTTTCATATAATGGTGGATTTGTTCAATTATGCAGATCTCTGACCTATTAAAGGTGATCAAAAAAGAGTTGACTAATAATGGAGCTGTTGATCCACCCAATGTGTGATGTCCTCATCATTCAATTATTTTCTTCCCTGCTATTTAAATTTTGGAGGGTCAGAATGTTTTAGGTGATTGTAAATTGCAAAATTTTTAGCTAGGGTGTAGCGTACAACTCAAAACAGTACTTTTTTTCTACACAGTTCTGGCTCATGGAAAGAGTTTGGGGCTTATTTTTCCTTGTACATGAACACCAAAAACACAAAAAAGAGCTCAAATTTCTTTGTCCTTCTCTTCCCTCTTTTAAGGGGAAAAATGTTCAATATAAAATGGTTGTGATGATTAAACATAGTATTACACATTCACAATTTCTCCCCAAGACAATCAGTTCTTCCACAATGGAAGAAGAAACACACGCTTCTGTTACATAGTTTAGGAGGCCACCCTACCCATTCAACAAAATTCTAGACTAGATGCGCTTCCTCTTCACATAAAGAACAAAGTATTAATGCAACCAGTGGACAGTATCTCATGCGCGTGCATGAGAGAGAGAGAGAGAGAGATAATGTACTACTTTTATTTCTATTTGGAAGATGACCAAATCATTGAAACTAGCCACAGTTTTCACTCACATCCACCAATTGAAACAAAAAGCAGTTGAAAAGCAAAACTACAACAACTCCCAGCAATAACAATGATTAAAATCCAAGTTCTTCCAGCATCCATCAAAACATAACAAAGATTTTGAAAAACAAAAGTTGGCAAACCCTTCCTCAAAACCATCCTTTGTTCAGCAGTTTAAGCTTCAGCAAATCTACAGCAGAAATTAAACAAAAGAAAAGTGAGCAACAAAACCAACTCTCTTCTCAACAAAATGAAACAAACAACATGAAACAATATATGATAGATAGAAATAATCGGAAAGAAATATTACCCAAGTTCAGAGAGCTTCATATGAGATTCAGCATAGTCTGCAAAGAAGGCATCTTCATCCTGAAACACAGCCAATACACCCATCAGCAAATATTAAATAAATTCTGCATCACTTCTCTATCATGTTTACTAGAAACTATGATATCCTTATTTTAGGATATAATAAAACATGATGAAACCTTTTTTTTTTTTTTTGCGCAAGTCAGGAAAGGAGAACAAAAAATGAAGATGTACAAACCGCAGCATATTTCTCAACCAACGGGCGGAAAACAGGATCAGAAAGAAGAGCCTTGTCTGTCGGCAGCTGCAGAAGCCCTTCCTTTTCGCCAGTCAAAAGTTCCCTGTTTATAAAGTTCAACAATAATGAGATACTGCTTTGACTTCTTCCAAAGTTCAAATGTCAAATAAATAACAAATTCCTGATCCAATGAAATAATGAAACCTGAACCAACCTACCGACTTAATCCATCATGAACAAGTAGAGTAGCTATTTCAAAAAATTTCTAATACATTATAAGTGAAAAATAAGGCTAGGCTTACGTGAAGTAGCTGTTATCAAAGATGAGGGGTCTGGGGGTCCAGGGACCTTCAAATCCTGAGCGCTCCTTGTGTGCCCTTCCCTGTAAATACACAACAAAATGATAAATCCGGTAAATTACTCTTGCATTTTCAAAGAAACAAAGCCCAATTGGCAGTTGCTAGAGCCAAAAAAGGGGCGTAATAAAACAGAAGGCAAGCACCAACCAGTGTGTGGCCACCAGAGAGAGTAACAATGTCCTTGTCAGATAGACCCATCTGCTTAATAAACACATCCCTCAAATGGTCGTTACCTGCAACATAAAATGAAATAGCAATTGAACAGCAAATTCATTATTTTTTTTCCTTCTTTTTTTTTCCCTTCTGTTGAAGGACCAGTGTGCCACTCTTTAAGATGCTGGGATTTTCCTTTTAAATTCCACTTCAATTCCATAAAAGATGAATTCCCTATGAAACATACTTACCCTTAGTAGCATCAGGCAGGCGACCTTCAACTGGTGGCTCTTGTTTGTCCTAATGAGATGTATAAAAGGGTTTCCGTCAGTGATCCGAATAAACTAAAACTGGTCTAATATGGGAACAGAAGTGCCAGCATAACAAAATTACTTTAACCAATGTGACAGCTGTGTAGTTTTGCCAGTATAACACAATTACTTAAAACTAGAAAACATTAGACAAAGCATATTGTTCAAAATCAAACGAAAAACCAATCCAAAACGAGGCCATTAGGGAAACCGTAGCTGTACATTAAGGAAACAAAAAGACTTACAGGAATGAACAGGTCTGGGCAATTAGTGAAGTCAAATTAACCAATTCCATGTATCAACCAACTTGTCCAATTAATAATTTTAAAATCTTGTTATGACGTTCTACCTAGAGTATCTACCGCAAATCCAAGTCATACAAAATTGACATAGAAACCTCTTAACCTTTTCAGTTGTACCCATTCTTTCGGAATAGTCTTTGAACCATGATGACAAAAGATTATTGGAAAAATCAAACAAATCAACCTGGAAGTTTTCTTCAAATCCATTTGGAAGTAAAGAGGTCAGTTTGGGCAGAAAGAATTTCACAAGCTCTGTCTTCATTTTACAATAATGTGACCTTGCAACAGCTCATATCGTGTCGGTTTCATCTACTTTCATTTGGGGCTTATCAAACACATGCTAAAAATTGATCAAGTCAAACACGATTCATTAAGCTAACAAGTGCTAATTTACAAATTTGTAAACACTTAACAAAACTAATGGGCGACACAAACCAACCATTAAGACGCACTGATTCATTATAACTCGTTCGTGCTATATGTATTATCTACAAGGACAGCTACAGGGCTGGACCAGGCACCAGCCCATAATTCATAAAAGCCCAACCTAGCCCATTATTTTAAACCTGGACCCATGTATTTTACTATAATTTATAATTGATAAAATAGTATGGAAAGGGTTTCAAACCCAAAACCAAACTACATGCTAGGGCTTTGTTATACAGTAAACTAATTATTTTTCATAAACATTTAGACAAAAATTTGTTATAAAGATTATAAATTCAAGATTTTGGTTATAAACTTGTTTGTTCGGAGGTTTGAAGAGGGTGGGCAAATAATAGCATGCTCTATTATCTTCTGCATATCATCCCTTTTTCTTTTCCCTCAATTTGGACCATTGCCCTTATCAAAATTGCAACGCTTCTATAAAAAAAAATGTGCATTAAATAGATGACCCTGCTACTATGAACTTTTAAATTTTACACCAGCCCGGGGTAATATAAAATAATGGCTCCGCCACTGAATATTTATCAGTTGTCAACGTGTCTAATGGGTCTTAATACATTTTGTAGTGAACCCTTAACCAATTTGATAATATAACCGGAAATGCAGATGTATCTAATAGTGATCCACTTATATTAAGAGCCCAACAGTTTAACTTCATTTCAATCTGTGACATCAACTCAGGTTATCACGCCGTGCCTCCATTTGGCTAGTCTAATCCATGCCCTTACGTAAAGTAACAAGTGAAAAATGTATTAAGTAACTAAATCAGATGAATCTAAAATGTTGGGTTAACTGTCAAAGTTGACCATCCTTATATATAACAGTTATAATTATAATATAGATTCAAACTCAGGGCCCCAAAAATAAAATATTAAGCTAAAATACTTTAGGCCAATAAATAGATGATCATTTCAACCTTAATAAACAAACAAATAAAAGAATATAACACACATATTCTTTTAATATAATAGAAGATTGAAATAAATAAATTTCACGAACCTGCCTACCGGGATGGAAAGGGACATCAGGCCCTCCAGTAATTTCAACAGCTACAACTCCAGCTAACTGCATTCAATACAGAAGATTTCACATCAAACTCATAAACATCAACATTAGTCTCGAATAAATTAAATTATATTTGATTTGTGTAATTGTAAAATAGAAAGATACCTGATAAAAGTCAGCGTAAGAAATGGTAGGGAACTGCTCCTTGATCGGTTCCAATAGCCTGACGGCGATATCAAGGCCGTTGTTGGCCCCATGAGATAGCTCAGCCTGGTACCTCATCGTTCCGAACGGACCTCCAGTCTTAGTGCACACATCAAAGGTACCAGCAGAGTGCCACCTAAAAACACAAACCACCACTATTATCACGCCATCTTTACAACATAAATATATAAATATATATACCCATGCCAAAGTCAATATCCACCCTTGAATAGGGTCTTTTAATCAACCACACAATCTTTTAGCCCTAATCCATTTTTAAGATTCAAAAACCATTAACCCATATTATATAGAATTATATAGTCAACATACACAAGTGTTATTATGTGTGTGCGATGATATGTATTTACTGTATGTACTAAACTCTATCCATATATAAACAAGTGTAGATTTAGAAAGCATACGCGAGACGGAGCATCAAAGGAGCACAGTTCTTCTCCGCAATTAAACCTCTGAGCTTCTTTCTGGCTTTATCGATGGCTTTCTTGTACTCCTCGCTCACGGTTGGGTAGCACTTCCCCATATTGACGGTTCTACACCAAATTCAAGCACAATAACTACCAATTCAGATCAAATGACTGATAAACTTTTGCATATTTTTGTACGAATCTCAATCGAGCACAGTATAACTACATATCACATCAAATGTATACACGTGTATATCGTAGGTTGAGCTCAATCAGTGCAAAAAACACAATGAAACATTGAGATAACAATTAAAATAAGGTCTAAGCTTCAAATAACTAGGATGATCAAAGAACCCTAACCTTTAAAACTGAGATTAGATCAAATGTGTGTATTTATATGTATGTAGACGTACATAGAGCTCAATCGAAGTGTAAAATACACGGTGTAACAATGAGATAACAATTAAAATGCGATCTAAGCTTCAAAAAACTCGGACGATCAATGAATTCTAACCTTTAGAACGGATATCAGATCAAATGTGTGTGTATATACATATACATATAAGCGTACGTTGAGCTCAATGGAAGTGCAAAAATCACAGATGTAACACTGAGATTACAACTAAAATAAGATCTAAGCTACAAAAAATTCTAATGATGAATGAATTCTAACCTTTGGAACGGAGAATGATCACACGAAGAAAAGATAGAAACGGCGGAGAAATGAAATTAGAAACCCTAGAGAGAAAGAGAGAGTGACACGAGCAGAGCACAAGCCCCTTGTTTGAGAGAAGGGAGTGATATAAGGTTTGTGCAAGAGAGAGAAGCTTCTAGTAGAGTCAATGTGGGCCGTTGGATGGGTGAGATCGCGCGGTTCTCGTTGGCTTGAGGAATGGATGGACGGTTAGGATTGATTCGGAAGAATTGAATGTGAGGTTAGCATTTTTATGGTAGGTGGAAAATTCAAAACGGGTCACAGATAATACAATTAAGTCGGGGCCTGTTTGTATCGAAACAACTTTTTCTCCAAATTTGTCAGCAAGAGAAGCCGGACTTTTGTTATGAATTATGCCTTTCTAAAATTACCAAAAGGCCCTTTTTATTCGATTTACTTATACACCTTCAAATAGAATATTTGTTGTATTATCAAAAAAAAAATAAAAAATTGAATTTAAATATTTGAAAGTTGATTGATAGAAAAAAAAATTCAAACTATAGTCTCGCAATCCTTTTTTCAGATATCTTAAATTAATAATGTATTAAATTTTGTTTCACAAAATAAGTTGTAATCTTAATTAAATTTGTATTTTATTTTTTTTTTAATAATTTTATATGTTCTTTTTATAGACAATATAGAATGTAGATGTGAAACAGCATGAACTTAGATTTTGTATAGATGCATCTTTTGATTCTAGATTTATTTTGACAAATACAATATTTGAAAAGTGATATCTAATTAATTTGTTAAAATAAAACAATTTAAATTTCAAACTATTACAAAACAGATTTAGATGTGAGAAGAGATAAAAAATAAAAAGGAAAGTGTTTTCATATGTTAATGAAAACATGAAGAGAAGGTCATTAAAAAGAATTAACATAATTCTATTTTAGCATGTTTTTTCCTTTAATTTTCTCAAATTAATATGTGCTCGTCAATCCCATCTTTAATGGTTATCTTATTAAAACTATGCATCTTTTAGCAAGTAATCATATAGTTAACTTGTATGTTAGTTTTATCATAAAATAAATATATTTATTTTTGGGATTTTACTATATACATAGAAAAGTGTTAAAACATTCCAAAAGACATATGTTGATGTTGTTGTATGAATTACTCTTATAAAAATATATTTCTCGAATTTAGTTTTAATACTTTGCATTTATAATTACATATGGTATGTTGTTCAATTTATAAGCATAAACAGAAGGGAACGAGGGTAAAATCATTATATCAGCCCGTAAATGAGTTGCGCTAGAGGGGTATTAACGTCATTTAGTGAAATTGATATTCTTCACCAAATGTGAACGCATTTATAATAAGAAGATTCCGTTTGGAGCAAGTCTCAAATAACATGCTATATTACCAAACCAGTGTCACCCATCCAATCAGATTCGAGAAGGTGGCCATATCAATGCCTGTGAGCGAAGGTGAGTGCCCATTTGGTGAGACACCGAGGTTGTGTTTGGTTAATGTTTCTAGACAAGTTTTCTAAATAAGTTTTTAAAAATTTGGTGTTTGGTTGAATGTTTTGAGCTAGAGTTTTTATGTTGAAAAGTGAATTTGATTTTGTTTGATTTTTTTTCAACCAATGAAAAAATCGCATAAAAAATTTTAAAAAATAGTCACAATGGATCTTATTTTATAGATATCGATGAGTAGGTTTCAAATATATATTTTTTATTATTTTTTAATTTTTGAATTTAAAGTTATAGTGTTTTAAAAAAAAATTTAGAGAGAGAAAGTATAGTGAAATAAATTTTGAGAAGTGTGAAAATAGAGTTGATTTTGAATTGAGATTTTAAAATTTTAAGAAAAAAAAAATAGTGAGCAACCAAACACAACCCGAATGTCTGAAAACTTTTGGTGACAGCGACGAGCAGAGCTAATCAAAATCAGCCACGTGGATGATTGTGGCAATAAAATGGCATTTGATGAGGGCACGAGACGAGGACTCCAAATTCCATTAGCCGTCGCCGTTGACCCAGCACACGACGCCCTGTTACGTGCCGCATCCCACTCCGGACAAATAACAGAAGAAAAATCCTAAATTCATTGAAAATAGGACGTAAAAAAAATTTTGAATATAATATTTAATTTTACTTTGTTATTCAATGAAGAGTGAGTTATATATCTCTGATAAATATTAAACATATAAAAAAATTACGAAAAGTTAATACACAAATTATAATGATTTAGGCAAAATAACATAATTATTGATAAATTTTGTATAAACACATTATGTCAAGTATGCTTGGGGGGTAAATTTTATAAAGTTTTTTAATTTATTTTTTTTGTTTATTTGTTTAGCATATCTCTTGTACGTATACATTTTCTTAGTCTAGGATTACTAGCAAACAAAAGAAAATTTGAAAAATGTGAAGACCTTTTCTTACACAAGTTTGGATTTACTTACACTAAGATAATTTCAATTGTGTCCATTATCAATTTTCAAATTTGATTTATATTTGAACAGTTCTCACAGGAAAAATTGGAAATTTTTATTTTCCACCCATTTAAAAAAAGAAGAAGAAATATATAGAGGAACTCAACCATTCACTAACCACCAATCATTGTGTGGCTTAGTGGTAAAGGCATTCATTTTCCTTGCTCAATGGATACTATAGTCCATTGATGTGTTACATAAGAGCCCAATATTTCTTGGTAAATATTTGAAGTGTCACTTTTACTTACCCATTTTATCCAAAAAAAAATAAAAATTTGGACAAATTTTGACGTTTAACGAGTTGGACTAGCAGATAAAGCAATGAATTAAAAGATATAAATATAAATTTCAGGAAAATAAGTCCTGTAATATCATATACAATTGAATTTTCTTAAATTTTCAAGTAACAACAAATATTCACAATATATCTGGATATAGTCAAATTAAAAAAAGATTCTTTTCCTCTCACTCCATTACTACTACCACATTTTGCTATTCAAGAATTTTAATTACCAACTATTTCTCCTTGAAATTGAATACTAAATATATGTATATATACGCTTATATACGAACATGTTCCCAGAATTATTCACTAAGAAAGGTTGGACCTTCCTTTCAAACTTACATTTAAATCCTAACATTCAACTAGTTTTACATAATCATATTGATTCTCACATTATTGAAAAAGACTAATTTGTGAAGCAGCTGTAATCCCACGTAAATTACATACACAACACATATTTGTAACACTGCCAAATAGAATATTCTACATAATGGCTCAAATCCCCAATCACACTTTACTTCACTACCTATGTTGGCTCTTTTTGTCACTTTAGCCCACTCATCTTCAAAAAGGGACCCTTGGCATGGACTTTAGTATATATTCATATGATTTTTTTTCTCTTTCTAACAGGTATAATTATGTTATATTAAGGTGAGTGAGAGCATTATAGAAAAGGAGAGGAACAGAGAAGTATTGTTTTTGCACCTAGTAGTCTATGAAACTGTAATCTTGGACTCCTAATATATTTTTCCCCTTTTCCCCTAACCAATATTACTCAGAAATATTTTGCAAAAAATTATTAGACACCCAGTTTTGTTTATACAAACAATAATACATCACTAAATAGATATTCGAGTTGGAATGAGAAAAGTAAAACCTGTAACATGCATGAGACATACTTAGGTTTTTAATCACTTTATTTAGTTGTCAAATCTAACGAATGACCTCTTGTTACGTATCTATAAATATATACTAGTTTTTCGTGCACCTACAATAAATATGTAACTTATATATAAGTGATTTAGACGAAAAAAAGTGAAAAACGTCTCACTGGTTACATACCTATATTTTAATTTATATATTATTTTCTATTAGTGAATTGTTTTAGGAGAATTAGTAGGAGATTTATTTATTAGTATTAGTGGTTGGTTGAAATACAAGTTGGTTAAAATAGAAGTTGTTCCAGTAGTGGGCAGAATTCGCTCCCTTCAAAGTGATTTTCTCTAATAAGTTCTCGTTTTATTTTATTCTTAAAATGAGATAGTATCATCTATCTAGTATTTGAGCCTGATTTGTCATCAAGTCATCCTCACACCTTAAGCAAGATTTTTGAAGCGAAGCGTGAAGATTTCAAAACAATTTAAAAAAGTATGCTCAAACACATGAATGAGACTCAATGAATCATAAAAATACTTAGGAGCGCAAGCGTGGAAAATCATCCATGTCTTGAGATTTCATCAACTATGGTGAAAGCAAAAACTTTTCGTACCTCTCCAGGGTTTGCGACAAAAAGGAATTACTCCAAAATTTTAGACAAGCTTGCTTTCTCTCCAAAAGAATCTTAGATATTTGTCTCAAAAGAAAAAAAAAGGTTAAAAATGAGTGAAAATTATGCTATAGACAAGCTTATTTTAAGGGTCATTTGGGTTTTTTGTACCAAAATTTTGCTGTAATTGGGTTTTGGTAACCAAAGTTTTTGAAAATTGAGCTTTGGGTACCACTTTACACCATTCCATGAGTCAAGCACGGGATTGTTAACTCATAATTTTGCTTGCTTTCTCGCCAAAAGAATCTTAGATATTTGTCTCAAAAAGAAAAAAAAAGGTTAAAAGGAGTGAAAATTATGCTATAGACAAGCTTAATTTAAAGGTCATTTGGGTTTTTTGTACCAAAATTTTGTCATAATTGGGTTTTGGGAATCAAAGTTTCTGAAAATTGAGCTTTGGGTACCACTTTACACCATTCCGTAAGTCAAGTACGAGACTGTTAACTCATAATTTTGCTAACAAAAGTACCCATGTTCAACATAAAGAATAACACTATCATTGCATATGACCATTGGAGCCATTCCACTTTTATTTTACCTATATAAAAGGTTTGTCCACCATAAGAAATCATCAACCAAATATAATAACACCATTATATACGTAACAAAAGACAAAAGAAATATAGAGAAAGAAAATGGTTTGGGAGGTGGCAATAATGATGAACATGTGATTTGCTAGATGTGTGAAGTTCATGGACATTCAGCATCTGATTGAGAAGGTACGAACGTAAGAGTTTAAAAATGCATAAAGAATTTTTTTCAAGAACAAAAAACCACGACAAGTCAAAATACTATATAGATATAAATATGAACGTTTTACATACAAAAAAAAATATGAACGTTCTATATTCATGTATATATATTCAAAATACATAAAACTATTTAAAGAATTAAAGGCAAAATTTTACTTAACACACAAGTCCCATTTACATAGTTGATAAATGATAACCAAGTCTATATTCATGATACATAAAACTATTTAAAGAATTAAACGTAAAATTTTACTTAAATTCATAAAGAATGAACATGAAAGAAAACAGAGAGAATGAACAGGGAAGAAAAATGGAGAGAAGGAATAGGGAGAAAAATGGAGAGAAAAATGGACAAAAGAAAGATATTTTTAGGAGGAGGATTTACTTTTGCTTCTGCTGCTGCCCTTTTCAAATCCTTTAAATACCAAAAGACCCCTTATATTATTAATGTCTATTTCGTATATGCAATAGCTACAATAGTCAGATGCATGTGTAATGAATAAAGTAAGTTTGTAATAAATGAAGTTTGCACTGATCTATTACCATTCCAAAAAAAACATTTAAATGTTCAAATGCCACAATTAAATGACATAACAAAATGAATAATATTGAAATTAACACACAAATTTCATCATACCCAACAATAAGGATGTACGCAGGAATTTGATTAAGAAGGTACGAACATAAGAGTTTTAAAAATGCATAAAAAAGTTTTTTCAAGAACTAAAAACCACGACAAGTCAAAATACTATACATATATAAATATGAACGTTTTACATATCAAAAAAAAAAGCAGAAATATGAACGTTCTATATTCATTTATATATTCATAATACATAAAACTATTTAAAGAATTAAAGGCAAAATTTTACTTAACACACAAGCGCCATCTACATAGTTGATAAATTAGTTGATAAATGATAACCAAGTCTGTAGGTCGGAAAATACCCTAGAGGGGGGGTGAATAGGGATTTTGAAAAATAATGCGGAATTTAAAAACTTTTCGAAAATGTTTAAGTAAAACAATTTACTAAACAAATTTATCAAGGAATGTAAGCAAATAAACAATCAAGCACAAGAGCAAATAATTAAGCAATCTCAAACAATTTAAACAATCAATAATAAAGAGATTGAGTAAGAAAGATTGAACCAATTTGAAGTCGAAGATTTTTTGTCCACACGGTTCGGCTTGTTCCCCCTACTCCGCGCTCGGTTAGTTCCCCGAGAACTTCCACTAAAACTGATCTCCTTCCGGGTGAAGATCAAACCACTACAAGTGTATTCTTCTCACACACTCTACAAGTATTGCTACACCACAATACTCTCACAAGATACCCTCTTGCTAACCTTGTGAAATTTACCTTTCACAATTTCTAAACAAGAATTTACCTTCTTGTTTTTCCTATGAGATTTACCTCTCACAATTGAATACAAAATTGTTTGGTGATTTACACCAATTTACAATAACTCTCTCAAGTGTGTAAAGAATACAATTTGAAGCTCACACTAGAGATATCAAAATTGATCAAAATATATAGCTCAAAAATGAAGCATATGATCAATAAAATGAATTGAATACTTGAATAACTTTGTATATATGTAAAATAAGTTTGTAGAATGATTCAAGGGTGTTAAAACATGTCTAAGACATCATATTTATAGCTTACAAAATCATATGGCCGTTGGGGATGATTAAGAGAGGTTTTGGCTCCAAGGTGTACATTTTCAAACTTTCCAACAGCTAGTTTTGACAAAAAAATTCAAATTTGTTTTGTTAATTTCTACCAATTTGACCGTTGGATCATGCTCAAATTTTGGTCAAAATTGCCAGGAGATGTTTTCTAACTACTGTAAAAATTTCAAAATGATCGGAGTTTGGGAAGTCCTCCATTTTACCGTTAGATCAAAACTGGGCAAAAATTGAGCGAATTTTAAACGAAAAATAAAAATATTTTTCCAATTTAATAATTTAGTTCCAAATAAAATTCTAATGATTTTTGAACCTCAAGTATATGTTTCTAAGAGACCCATTTTTATTATAGCTTAAAATATGATCATTTAAAATTAATATAAATTTATTTTGAAACTCGGTTTTTGTAAAATGATGTTTTTCAAATAAATTCAATTTCAAGCTAGTTTAAATCAATCTTTAAAAGATGCAAGTTCATGTTTGAGCTATATAATCAATCAATTAAGAAACTTTACATTAATCCTAAGCAAACACTCAATTACCGAATAGATGAGTTTTCGAATGCTTCGATTTGTTTCTTCAAATTGATTATTCACTTGAAGCTTTTCCCTTGAAGCTTTTGCATATGATTCTTGATCTTTGTGCTTCATGGATTTGCATTGCTAGCTTGTGGGTGATGAGATTGATATTCTTGTCTTGTCCAACGCTTGTAGAAGAATGATCTGAATTCGGGTAGATCGGTTTTAGTCGAATGCTTCGTTGACTTGATCGGATATTGATTGAATGATCCTTGTCAAACTTTCTTTGAGCAATCATGCTATTCTTGATTTTCCAAATAAGAAATCTATAATCTTATATCAAGAACATGTTAAATTACACATGATTAATTTATTGGTATTATCAAAATAAGATTAAGACCTTCAAGATCAACAAAGTCTATATTCATGATACATAAAACTATTTAAAAAATTAAAGGTAAAATTTTATTTACTTTCATAAAGAAGGAACATGGACAAAAAACGAAGAGAATGAACATGGAAGAAAAAATGGAGAGAAAGAACATGGAAGAAAAAGAAGCAAAATGGAGAAAAGAAAGATATTTTCAAGAGGAGGATCTACTTCTGCTGTTGCTACTTCTGCTGGCCTTTTTAAATCTTTTAAATACCAAAACACCCCTTTATTATTAATGTCTATTTCGTATATGCAATATCTACGAGAGTCAGATGTATGTGTAATGAATAAAGTAAGTTTGTAATAAAGAAAGTTTGCACTCATCTATTACCATTTCAAAAAAAACATTTAAATGTTCAAATGCCACAATTGGCACAACAAGAGAAATAATATTGACATTCAAACACAAATTTCATAATACCCAACAATAGGGACGTACACAGGAATTTGATTGAGAAGGCACGAACGTAAGAGTTTTAAAAATGCATTAAAAAAAATTCAAGTACTAAAAACCACAACAAGTCAAAATACTATATATATATATAAATATGAACATTTTACATAGAAAAAAAAATCAAAAATATGAACGTTCTATATTAATGTATATATATATTCATAATACGTAAAACTATTTAAACAATTAAAGACAAAATTTTACTTAGCACACAAGTCCCATCTATATAGTTGATAAATTAGTTGATAAATGATAACCAAGTCTATATTCATGATACATTAAACTATTTAAAAAATTAAAGATAAAATTTTTACTTACTTTCATAAAGAATGAATATGGAAGAAAACGGAGAGAATGAACAGGAAAGAAAAAATCGAGAGAAGGAACAGGGATGAAAAAGGAGCAAAATGGAGAAAATAAAGATATTTTCAGGAGGATCTATTTTGTCCATTGTTGCTGCTGGCCTTTTCAAATCCTTGAAATACCGAAACACCCCTTGTATTATTAATGTATATTTCTTATATGCAATAGCTACGGGAGTCAAATGCATGTGTAATGAATAAAGTAAGTTTGTAATAAATTAAGGAAGTTTGCATTGATCTATTAGAATTCCAAAAAAAAAACATTTAAATGTTCAAATGCCACAATTAAATGGCATAACAAAATGAATAATATTGATATTTACACACGAATTTCATCATACCCAACAATAGAGACGTACGCAGAAATTTGATTGAGAAGGTATGAACGTAAGAGTTTTGAAAATGCATAAAAAAAAAATTCAACTACTAAAAATCACGATAAGTCAAAATACTATATAGATATAAATATGAACGTTTTTCATACAAAAAAATAAAGAAGCGAAAATATGAACGCTCTATATTCATGTATATATATTCATAATACATAAAACTATTTAAAGAATTAAAGTCAAAATTTTACTTAACACACAAGTCTCATCTACATAGTTGATAAATTAGTTGATAAATGATAATCAAGTTTATATTCATGATACATAAAACTATTTAAAGAATTAATGATAAAATTTTACTTACTTTCATAAAGAATGAACATAGAAGAAAAAATAGAGAAAAGGAACAAGGAAGAAAAAAAATAGAGAGAAGGAACAAGGAAGAAAAAAATGGAGAGAAGGAACAAAAGAAAGATATTTTAAGGAGGATGATCTACTTCTACTACTGCTGGCCTTTTCAAATCCTTTAAATACCAAAATACCCATTGTATTATTAATGTCTATTTCTTATATGCAATATCTACGAGAGTCAGATGCATGTGTAATGAATAAAGTAAATTTGTAATAAAAAAAGTTTGCATTGATCTACTAGCATTCCAAAAAAAACATTTAAATGTTCAAATGTCATAATTAAATGGTATAACAAAATGAAAAATATTTACAATTACACACAAATTTCATCATACACAACAATAGGGACGTATGCAGGAATTTGATTGAGAAGGTACAAACGTAAGGGTTTCAAAAATGCATAAAAAAAAATTTCAAGTACTAAAAACCACAATAAGTCAAAATACTATATAGATATAAATATGAACGTTTTACATACAAAAAAGAAGAAAGCAGAAATATGAACGTTCTATATTCATGTATATATATATTCATAATACATAAAACTATTTAAAGAATTAAAGTCAAAATTTTACTTAACACACAAGTCCCATTTACATAGTTGATAAATTAGTAGATAAATGATAACCAAGTCTATATTCTTGATACATAAAACTATTTAAGGAATTAAAGGTAAAATTTTACTTCCTTTCATAAAGAAGGAACTTGGAAGAAACCGGAGAGAATGAACAGGGAATTTAAAATGGAGAGAATGAACAGGGAATTTAAAATGGAGAGAAGGAACAAGGAAGAAAAGATGGAGAGAATGAACAAAAGAAAGATATTTTAAGGAGGAGGATCTACTTTTGCTGCTGGTGCTAGCCTTTTCAAATCCTTTAAATACCAAAATACCCCTTCTATTATTGGTGTCTATTTCGTATATGCAATAAGTACGCGAGTTAAATGCGTATGCAATGTAAGTTTGTAATAAAGGAAGTCTGCACTAAACTATTACCATTCCAAAAAAAAATATTTAGATGTTCAAATGCCACAATTAAATGGCATAACAAAAGGAATAATATTGACACTTACATACAAATTTCATCATACTCAACAATAGGGACGTACGCAAGAATTTGATTGAGAAGATACTAACGTAAGAGTTTTAAAAATGCATAAAGAATTTTTTTCAAGTACTAAAATCACGACAAGTCAAAATACTATATAGATATAAATATGAATGTTTTACATACAAAAAAAAGAAGCAAAAATATGAACGTTCTATATTCATGTATATATATTCATAATACATAAAACTATTTAAACAATTAAAGGGAAAATTTTACTTAACACACATCCCATCTACATAGTTGATAAATGATAACTATGTCTATATTCATGATACATAAAACTATTTAAAGAATTAAACATAAAATTTTATTTACTTTCATAAAGAATGAACATGGAAGAAAACAGAGAAAATGAACAGGGAAGAAAAAATGGAGAGAAAGAATAAGGAAGAAAAAGGAGCAAAATGCACAAAAGAAAGATATTTTCAGGAGGAGGATATACTTCTGCTGCTGCTGGCCTTTTCAAATCCTTGAAATACCAAAACTCTCCTTGTATTATTAATGTCTATTTCGTATATGCAATAGCTACGAGAGTTAGATGAATGTGTAATGAATAAAGTAAGTTTGTAATAAAAAAAGTTTGCACTGATCTATAACAATAAAAAAAATATTTAAATGTTCAAATGCCACAATTAAATGGCATAACAAAAGGAATAATATTGGCATTTACACATAAATTTCATCATACCCAACAATAGGGATGTACGCAGTAATTTGATTGAGAAGGTACGAACGTAAGAGTTTTAAAAATACATAATTTTTTTTTTCAAGTACTAAAAACCACAAGTCAAAATATTATATAGATATATATGAACGTTTTACATACAAAAAATAAAAATAAAAATATGAACGTTCTATATTCATGTATATATATATATTCATAATACATAAAACTATTTAAATAATTAAAGGCAAAATCTTACATAATACAGAAGTCCTATCTACATAGTTGATAAATTAGTTGATAAATGATAACCAAGTCTATATTCATGATACACAAAACTATTTAAAGAATTAAAGGTAAAATTTTTACTTACATTCATAAAGAATGAACATGGAAGAAAACGGCGAGAATGGACTTGGAAGAAAAAATGGAGAGCAGGAATAGGGAAGAAAAAAGGAGCAAAATGGACAAAAGAAAGATATTTGCAGGAGGAGGATCTACTTCTGCTGCTGCTGCTGGCCTTTTTAAATCCTTTAAATACCAAAACACCTCTTGTATTATTAATGTCTATTTCGCATAGGCCATTCGGCAACTTTCAAAAATTTGTAAATACAATAACTAACCTTGTACTATTAACTTTAATTACAAATAGGTCTATCTGTTCAAGAAATTTTTTTTTCCGATAACTTTTTCGAAAATTCCAGGAGGTACAGTCGTACCCCTTCGGGTCTACATGTGCACGTCCCTGCCAACAATAATACTAGTTACAGTAGTAGTAGTAGTACTAATAGACAAACAAAAGGACTTGAATGTATTTCTAATAAAAACAAGTGAATCCTCAATTAAACTCTTTATGATTTCTAAGCCAATCCTCAATTTTAGTTGTAACTCACCTAGCATTAGCATTTTTATTTTTGCAACTCTCATCATTTTTGCATGTATTTTGTCTGTCATAGATTATTAGCTTAGCAGTGAGTTCATTAGGAAGCTTCCTCACATAAACCCTAAATTTACAAGTGTTATATTTACATCTTAAGTCAATTCTAGTGTTATTGTTGGTTCTTTGCTTAAACTCAAACTTGTTATTGATTGCATGGTTTTTTAAGTAAGTCTTACATTTGTTCATTGTAGGCCATTCCATCTTATCATGTAATTCATAAGTTTCTCCAGCTTCTGGAATAGCTTTACCCTCTTTATCACTATCTGCCACCACACCAAATTGTTGATTTTTTAACGTATTAGAAAAAGAAAATGTTACTGTTGTTAACTCTTATAAATTTTATATAGGTTATCTATGAGTTGTGTCGGTTATAAACACTTACAAAACTTGTAAGTGATCACAATTGTTATAGAATCATTAATTTTTTTTAAGTCAATAATTGATACCCATTTATATCACTTTGGCGTAAATAAGGGTTTTTTATCATCGAGTCACACAAAGGATTTGAGGTGAAGCTTTCATCCTTTTCATAAAACCCTGGCAACACAGAAAGATCTTTCTCAATATTGAAATCTTTTTCTAGCATCCCTCTACTGCTTCATTCTCAGGTTTATTCCATTTATTTCAAGGAACTTTACATCAATTTAATTTGCAAATGATCGTTTTTTTCACCTTATATTCATGAACATATTAAATCTTTAGGTAAATTTACTATGATTAATTCCATTTATTTTATTTCACTTTGATTCTTTTCTCTTGTCATTCTTACACAAGTATGTGAAGGTCAGCATATTAAAGTTTGTTTTTTACTACAAATTGAATATCTCCCACCTTATCTCTAAATTTACAATGTCGAGTTTATATTTCAGCTCTGTTCAAAAGAACTTGCTATTTCATCAGAAAATTAAGATAAATCAGTACACAATTAAAGAAATCAATAATATAGCATGCCAAGTGTTTGTTAAAATGCTTGTGTAGAGCCTTGTAGTTTTAGTGTTAAGCATGCCAATTGTTTGTTAAAATGCTTGTGTAGAGCCTTATAGTATTACTGTTAATTAAGCCTCAATTTTCCATTTGTACTTTAGCAATGTTCCTTTTTTATATTGATTTCTTGTTTTTCTAATGTTATGAATTAGTTTGTTCCAACTATGTCATGAATTGTTAGAATTTTGTTGTTGACTCTTTTGTTAAAATTTCACGACTCATATTGTTCTTCTATTCTTTAATTATTTTACTCACTCCTACAAGAACTAAATGATGGACAACTTGGTTAGTCAAAGAAGGCTACAATTGATTAAGGTAACAAAGTAAAGCTCAATATCTATCTATTTTAGTGAATTTTTTCTTGTGATTATTTACTGGTTAATCTTAAATGTTTTACATTTACATTTATTTAAATTATAACTAATTTGTTCAAATTTAAATGTTTGGATGTATGATACATACATTGGTTGCCATTGCCAATAGCAATTACTATTTACGTGTGAAAATTATTGAACTACTTTGGTTTTCTTACTATAATTAATGCATGCACATGAAACCTATCTATCCCTTCTCTCTTCATAGAAGTCATGATGGATTGGCTCATTCAACCATGAAATGATTAAACAGTGCAACTTATATTATCTCATACTCACATTCTTATCAGAATTCTTTATATAGTACTTGGATACATATGGTTAGTCATTTGTTCATTGCTTGTAAGTGTTTATTTGTCAAGTAGATTAGAGAAAACACTCTTAACTCTTTTTTTTAATAAAAAGAACATAAAAAAGAAAGAAATATTGTTTGCCTGCTAGGTATACTTGCTATTGCTCCTTACTGCATGATGATTATTAAGATCTGGCAAAGGAAAAAGAATTCGTACATTTTACTTCATTTGTGGTAATTGTGGTTTGGGCTCCACACGATCTGGGTTGGCAAATAGGGAATGCATCAAATGGATTGAGTATTTTTTTTTTTAAAAAAATATTTTTCTTGGATTTCTCTCTTCCAATATGAATAAAAGAGACACTCGTATTATATGAATTCTTTTTCCTTGATCAAATCATGCATGTATGTTATGAAGTAAATTGTAAGAAGCATTTAGATGTCAATTAGCACGGTGAATGTTGTAGTAAGTAAATATATTGGTTGTCTAGAATGCTTATACTTTATACATGAGTTTTTATTATTATTATTATTATTATTATTATTATTATTATTATTATTATTATTATTATTATTATTATTATTATTATTTTCCTTATAATGTTACTTATATTGATTCTCTTTTTCAGTGGGTTGTTTCATATCTCAAACATGACTAAAGCCCAGGTTACTTTTGGTTTAAAATATATGTTTATAGTTTATCAAGTTTGAACTTGATGATTCATTTTCAATTATTTATGTACTACTGCATGTTTCTTGCAGGATTTGAAGGGTAAATTGCTCATATTTAAGCATGTATGAAGATTTTTTAGGTAAAGCCTAATGCCAATAACTTCTGGGGAGGTATGTGTCAATTTATTAGTACATAATTCCATTGGTCTATTACTTGATTTAGCAGTTAGAAAATTTATATTTTATAATTTATGTGTGCAACATATTGTAATATTTTAATTATATTTGCTATTTAAATTAATGGGCTAATTTTTAATGATCTAATTAATTTTGTTAAGCCCATAGACTACTCAAATAAATGTGGGCCAAATGTGTATATACCTGATATGGGCTTATTAGGATTTTATGGGAATTCTAATTAGACTGTATATAAAGAAGATATTAGGGTTATGGTCTCCAATACATCAAATCAAAAATACGGCTCCCTTCTCTCCATCTGGAAGAGAACTAAAATTCCGATCAAGAAATTAAGGCAATTTAGTTGAGGAAGTACCCGCTCAATCCGCTCTTTTATCATGATCGATTATCGTACTTCCGCATCTGCTTTATCATGGAACTAGGTATGCGGTTTTAAGTATTTTAATTAAGATCTTGATGATTTAATATGTTGATTTTAGGGATTAATTCCAACATTAGCTTCCCAAATGAGGAAATTATATCTTTAGTTTAGTAATCACATTGGTTAAAAGTTAGTTTAGCCTCATATCATTTAATTGCTTATTTTACCTGAACATGATATCTTATAAAAAGATTTGTAGTAAGTTAATAAAATCCGTTGATCTAGAAGAACGATTACATATTTCTTATTTCTTAAAATAAAATGATCATTACCATTGAAGGTTTCAGTAAAGGAAGAAAGTGGCAACAATGTAAGCCAGTGAACTATTGATGAGTTGCTTAGATATTTTTTGTTTGAATGCTAACAATTATTTTTGATTAAATATTAATTTTTTTCCCAGCTTCATGATTGCACTAATTTTGTTAATAAATTTGTCAATAATTAAATAATTGACTTCTTTTTATTGCTTGACAAGAAAAAACATAAGAAAAAGTTCATGGGACAACTCGATTTGTAAAATGAACCAAAAATGCTATCTTGAAAAATTCATTATGTAAAAATCTGGCTCAAATTTTACATTTCTAAATAATACAACTTATATTTTAGATGCTTGTGTTTGCATTAATTTTATTATGATTGGAGTTTGTAAGCATTTGGATGAACTGAAATCAGAAATTAATTTATAGTTTTATTCATGTAAGTCTTTGGACCATTTGAAATATCATACAAACCAATTGATTTATAAGTGTTTTCAACTGTTGCAAAACATATGTCAGCAACAGTTGAAAACACTTATAAGTTTTGAGATAGTATGAGTCCAAGACTCTTACAAAAGGGTGTAACATATAGTAATATATAAAGGTTATGAACACTTATAATATTTTGTAAGTAGTTAGTAAATAAATGTTTCTAACACTTTTAATTAGTATCCCCAAGTGTCAAAAACACTTATATATCATAATTTTTTTGTGTAATGTGCCTCCTTAAAAAGATCATTTGCTTCATCCACAAAGTCCATATACTCAAGCAAATCTTTTTCAGTTTGTACCCAGTCCATTTCAATTTTTTACCCATCCCTTTCGGCTTCTTCCCAATTATTTTTATTTGTGGCCTCTTCTACTTCATATCTCCCCCAATCCTACTTATTAATCCTACTATCTTCTAATTCACATCCACTGTCAGAGAAAGATAAACTATCACATTCACTCACCTTATTACTCTCAAACCCACTGTGGTACTTTTCCTCAGCATCTATATTGCCAAGCCCAGGTATTCTATAACGAAATTTAATAACTAGAGAGAAATATACCCTAACATTAAGTCCACCACCCTTAATTTTAGTATTAATCAACTGAGAACCCCCGCCACTAGTACTTAACTGAGAAACCCAATAGTAGTCAACTGAGAAAACCCACTATTGATTAATTTAAAAATAAGGAAAAAATATCAAAGTCATGCATAGTGAACTAGTTTTGTGTTTCTTTTCTTAGTGAACATATATTCCCTTTCCACATCTATCATATCCATGTTTTCAACCCTAACTGGTGATTTAACCCTAGGAAATTCCATGGTTTCATCCCTTACATGTGGTTCATTCCTAGGTAGGTCCATCTCTATTTCATCATTAGATAGTGAGATAGGGTAATTAAGTTGAAGAACAGCTAGGTGATCTTCTAACAAATGTGGCAGAATGGGGGTGACTTTTGCTTCTTTTTTGGGGGCACTGAATTCTTTGGCTTTTCCTATTATCATATAACAAACGTTTTTTATATATTGTATAAGTCTATAAATAAGCATATAAGGGAACTATATGTTAACTAAAACCCTATAAAAACCCTTAGATTGCATACATATACAACTAAACAACCACCATCAGTTATTACAAATGACAAAAAAATTAGTATTATACATATCCACACAAAATTCCAAGAATAATATAAATATATATAGGGAATGGAAGAAAACAACAGCGCGGAAAAGAAAGAAAACAACAGCACATACAAATAATTCATACTTTATTTGAAAATAGGACCACAAACCTTAAATTACTGAAAAAAAATATTCTTTGTGTTCCTCAAACTGAAACATGTCTTTATAAAGGTTTAAAAAATGGGATTAAAAGATAAACATACATTTTAGTGAAAAAAACCCTTGATTGTAGAAAAATCAAAGTTTTAGTGCCTCAAACTGTGTCTAGGGTTTTTTATTGCGCAATTTCGTTGCGTCTAGGGTTCCACAATGTGATCTTTTCCTTCTTTGACCTAATTTTGTATAGTAGTAATGGAGTAACAATAGAAATTTTGATCATATTTGCAACTAGGTTTTTTTCTACTTCCCTCATTCCTTATTTCTCTCTCTATGATTGTATTTGGTAAAGTGAAATGGCTAGGCTTATGTTTCATCCTTTCAGAACCGCTGAGGGTAATTATGGTACTTTACATAATTGGGTTAATTTAACAATCAACAAACGTTAATTCACGGAATGGTGTAAAATGGTCCCCAAAGCTTAATTTTCAAAAACTTTGGTACCCAAAATCCAAATGACCCATATTTTAACACAATATTTTTCCAGTGAACCTTTAGCTTTGTGGTTTGATCACCGGAGAACACATGCTTCAAGTTTCTGCACGTGCCAAAAGTCATTACTATAATGTGAAAATTCAAAAATTAAGGTTTGATCTTAATTACGAATACAAAACATCCAAGTTATAATTATAAAGGAAAAGAATAACATATAAGATCCAGGATGAGCAATTAAACAAATCATTGTGGATAAGGGTGTTTTAGGTGGGAAGGAATGTTATGTACCTATATTTAATTTATATATTAGTTTTTATTTAATTTATAATTTTTATGAGGATAATATTTATGATCATTTTGAGTTACCCCCTGAATAATACCCATAATTAGAGTTACCCCCCCATCACAGGGTTACACTACCGTCAGCTTTTTTAACTTTTTTGACCATCTTGCCCCTTTGCCCATTCATATATGGTTCTCCACTTTATTCAAAGCGGGAAAAACCTTTATATTTCCTCCCTCTCTTCCCCTTCTTTCCCTCCACTCTAATCAAACAGTCTATAAATCAACGAAAAATGTAGATATTGTTGACAAAATCCCCAAATACACATAAATATGTGATCATCTTTGACGTTTGGAGAATCAATGGACATCTACACGCATGGGAGACCGTACAAGTTTGTAAAAACTATTAACCGTGATGAGCTTTTGTAAGTGAGCCTACTATTTCTTGTGTTTTTATGTTACAACATAGGGTTATTAAAGATTTATTATCATTATTCTAAAGTTTGATAATGTTTTCGAGTTTCAACTAAGTTAGGGTTTATTCGTCTTTCATATGCATTGGTGGGGGTTATTTCTGTGTATTTTCTATGTTACATGTATATATGTTTTAATTATTATTTTTTTTTGCTAATTTTAGTAATGGATAATGTTTGGTTTAGCTAAGTTAGGGTTTTTTACAAGTTAATGTGTATTACTTAGGCATGCAGTTTTTTTAAATACTCTGTTTTATTTTAACATTGCTCTGTTTATGACAATTTCTTTATTTATGTGTTTGCTTATTTGTTTGTTTGGTATGTTTGTACTGTTTTGTCTTACAGCAAAGAATGGGTTCATCTTGTATACCCCAGTATGGATGTGGTTGTACACTATAATGGGAGTTAGAGTGGACCTAGTAGTAAGAAAGTATGATGGGAAATTATGGATTATGTGGGTATGAAGGAGATCTTTTAGGAGTATGTGAATGGGGATGAGTTGTGTATGCTTATGCTGAAAAACATGATTGTGGGAAAATTGCCATCAGTTAATGGTAATCTTTTCACCATTAAGGATGACCCTCCACCAGAGTACTTAGAAAAAAAGAGTTAGGCTTGATCTTATAATAGATAGTTACTTACTTTATGCCTTTAAGGATGGTATGCTACATGATTGGAGGCAGTTGCACATATTTTTAGAAGTTGAACCCTTGGTCCCTGTTAGTGTTGAAGGCCTACCTTCTACCCCTCCTTTGAATGATGATGTAACTACATTTAATAGCTAAACTACCCAACAAATCTGACCTACATCTTTTAAGAAGTTTAAAATGAAAGTAAGAAAACCAGCACCACCCCCAAACCAAAATTAACACCGACATAACCAATACCACACCCCACACCCACACCCATAGTCACACCCCCATCACCAATACCACAACCCACAGCCAACCACATCTACACCCCCATCACCAGTACCACACCCCTTATCAACACCTACTTCTACGCTTAGGAAGAGGACCAAAACATTAGCCAAAAGAGACAATTCAACGCCTTGTAGAAGATTGGGGAACCTATTTGGTAAAGTTGAGGATGAACCTAAACTTGATGAAATTCCACCACAAGCTGAAGCCTAACCTCCACCAATAGAAGTACCACAATAAACAGAACCTACCAAACCAAACCAAACTGACAATCTACAAGTTAATGTTGAGGAAGAATACCATAATTGCCCTTTTGACGAGGAGGTAGAAGCTGAGCTTGATCTGGAAGATGCTCCTGACTACATTGAGTTTATAAATCAATCTTCAAATATGTTTAATAAAAATGAGAGTGTAGAATAATAAGAGCCATCTATTGATGTTAGGGAGTTAGAGAAATAGATGGATTTTCCAACTATGGATGATTTTAGGTTCTACATAAAGAATTATGCAATCTTTAAAAAGTTTGTTTTTGAATATGTTATCAATGATAGTGATAGAGTTACACTAAAATGTGTGGATTCCAATTGCAAATGGCTGTGTTATGCAAGGCAGAATACCAGGGAGCCAATTGTTATGGTGAAAACATTAATCCTGGAACATACATGTGAGGGTGATCCAACTGAAAAAAATCCTCTGACTAATTCCAAATGGGTTGTAAAAATGTTGGAGGATGATGTGAGGGTTCATCATAAGACGTACACATATAGGGACATAGTGTTAGAATGTTGGAGGAGGTTCACAATTATTGTTCACAATTAATGTATCATATTGGATTAGTTGGAGTGCTGGGTGGAAGGCAGCCTTTGATGATCTTACTACAAAGGAAAATAATCCAACCCAATGGGCTAGGGCATTTTATGATGGAGAAGCATGCTGTGAACATATAATTAACAACTTCTCAGAGTCATTCAACAGTTGGATCATTCAGCTTAGGGACAAGCCTGTGTGTCAGTTTGTGGAGATGCTTCAAAATATGTTGATGACTTTGATGTATAAAAGTAGAACCAATGCAAATTAGTGGAATCAAGATGGCATTGTCCTAAAAGTTAAAAAAAACTATAGAGAAATTGAATAACATTAACAACTTCATTGTTAGACCATCAAGCTTGCATGTATTCAAAGTACAAAGGATGTAAGGTGAAAACTTCACTATCAATTTGCAGGACAAGTCTTATGAATGCTGAGTTTGGTTACTGACTGGTATACCATGCCAATATGCAGTTTGTGTGATCCATCAAAGGAGACTCAATTGGGCATAATAAGCATTCAATTTCACTTAATTTCTTTATTTCTTATATAGATAAATGCATATTATTCTAATTAACTCATTATTTTCTCATCATAGGTATTGCAGTCCATATCACTTGATAAGTACATATGCAATGGAAAATAAGATGGCTATTGTTCCACTACCTAACTACAAGACACGGGGTGATGTAAGCCTAATACTTAGTTGGTTATTTACTTAATTGTTTACTTACTTAATTGCTTAACTACAATCCACATTACTTGTTATTACAATCATAATACAATATGAAACCACCACATCTATATATGCCATATGGTAGACCTTGCAAAAATAGGAAGGGGAATTGGGATAAAGCTAAAGGATAAAACCAAATAAAATGCAGCAAATGTGCCTTATTTGGTCATAATAGTAGAACATGCAAGGGGGCTCCCAAACAACAAGCAAGAGGAGGGTCCTCAACAGCAAGAGAAAGAGGAGCAGTAGCAGCGATGGGAAGAGTATCATCAACAAGAAGCCAATCAAGAAGGGGACCAGACTCTATTTTTTGATATTGTAGAAAACTATGTTTTTTGGTTTTTGGCAGTGCTTTTTTGAGTCGTGCAGTTGATAGAATATGGTTAGTTTTTGGATAGTATTTTGTGTGCAAATAATATGATAGGTTTTTGGGCACAAATTATGGTTACTTGTTATGGTTTTTAGGTATATACTTTGGTTACTTGTTATAGTTTTTTGGGCACATATTATGGTTAGTTAATGGATCCGTGAATGTACTACTCTAAACTTTTGTAATTAAACAACTTTATTGAATGAATGAAAATTTGTGATGCTTCATCACTTCTTATTTACATCAACATTAGCACAAAATTTCTTACAAAACTCATTTAGTGATACATTTAAATTGATACATACTTCACTCTTCTTTTTTACTTTCATCACATCACTTAGCTATTTGAATTGGCCACAACCCTTAAATTTTAGCTATTTTTATCCTAAACTATGTGATTGTTTTGAGGTCTTTATAGCCATGACATCACCATAGTTATCATTCATGCATTTGTAATTCATCCATGGGCAATCACACTTGAAATAACGTTGTTCACCACAGTTGTAACATCCACTACTACTAGATGATGTAATAAGAAATTAGTATATTGTAACCCACTAATTTATACTTTGGAGAGCATATATTTTTATATTTGTTGTGTGTGTAGTACTTTTCAGGTGTTTGAAATTAAATTGAGAAGATTTCGAAGGAAGAAGAGATTATTGCACGCAACGCCTTTGTTCAAGAAAATTCTGGCACTGATCTGTAAAGAATTTGAAGAAAACTCCAAAGACAAAAGTTTTAGATTTTTGAGTTAGTTACATGTAGACAAAAACCTTACATCGATTGAAGATCAGAGCGCAAAGTTATGGCCGGAATATGATCAATGTGCCAAAAAATTATATCCAGCGGGCCAAGCCATCCAAGGGCCCATTAGCCAAGTTAATTATGGTCCAAACCCACTTAATTAATTCAACTATTCTTGATCCAAGCTATCACATTAGTCTAATTTATTCATTCTCCAAGCCCACCTGTAGGCCCAAGGCCACATGGTCCACAGTAAATTAAGCCAGCTAAGGCCATCATCACTCCACCGCCTCAATCAAAACACCTAGGCCAAGCTCATTGAAGTAATTAGCTTAAACCCTAAGCCATTAGACAATTATAAAAGGAAGAGCCGCAGTACTCAACATACAACCTTAAATTTTTTCCTTTCTTTCTTCAATTTTGTTGCCAGAGACTTTGTTTTTATTGTTGATAATATTTGGATGCTTGGATGCTTTGTGGATCATTATAATTAATTCAAAGCTATTTTTGTTCTTCAATTTATTTACATATACTCAATTAAGTATTTAGTTTATTTAATTATTTATTTAATTATGTTTTGTATTTTAATTACAAGCATGCTAAGTTAGGCTATTTTCTTGGGTTGAGGATGATTATATATGATTGATTCCATTGTACGTGTTTATGCCAATTAACTTTACCCATTTAATATTTTAATGTTAAAAACAATTCTACTTATTGGATGCTAGTTTTGATTGATAAAAAAAATAAGATTTGATTATCATTATAATTTGTTGGATTCAGTTTATGATTTGTTAAAAGCGATTATAAATTGAGTTTTGATGGATATAGTGAGTGTTTTGATCTTATTCATGTGTTTGGCTACGAAAGAATTAACACTTGAATTTTATAAATTAATTGGTTTTAATTGATTTTAATTTTCGCATCTAATAGAGTCGAGAGACCAAATTAGTGCGAAATAAATAGTAGAGTTTATTTGGCATGAATATTAGGAATATGATATCAAATATATGACTCTGCCACCCTAGTATTTTATTAATTGATTATTTGTATTCCTATTCTTAGTTGATAAATCATCCCACTAAATTTCTAAGCTAGATTAAGAATTAATTAGAATTAGTGAGAGAGATACGTACGTTCCATCTGTCAAGTCCCTAGGGTTCGACATCACTATTGCCTAATCTATACTATATACCGATTTGTGCACTTACGACTAAATAAAACATCCATGACACTAGAATATTCTTCAACTTTGCCTGCTTCTAAGGCATCATTAAACCACTGGCAACCATTGCAATTAGCAACAGAGCACTTAAAGAACTTTCTATTTGGATTTTTCGCTATTTTTAACATCATAAACATTAGAATACTATCACATCCTAGCTTAAAGCATCTTTTACAAACTCACTTGCATGAAAAACACGTATGTCCAATAAAACCACATTTGACAGACAATATCCTACACAAAATATCAATAATAATTTAAATAATTTGAGATACCCCTACTGTTATTAAATAGTTTGGAATTCCCCCCTCGTATAAATCAACGCCATTGATGGACAACAATTGTGTCAAATCCAAGGGTTTTACTTTAATCAAGGTTGCTCTTCACAAAATCAAACTTACTTCCCCTGAAAATCCTTCTCCAACGCTCATTAGACCTTCGATTTTACACATACACAGATTGGGGTTTCATTAAAGGGCTTCGACAATAAAAGATCTTGAAAGAGAAATTACGTATTATTGTTGAACTTAAGCAAACGAATATGAAGTTACGTGTTCAAATAGACCCAGTTCAGGGTGTTCTTATAGGGGCTAGTTGAAGACGAAAGAAGATTAAACCAACGGCTAGTTGCGGAAGAAGAAGGAATCAACGGCTATTTCTTATTTTCTTTTCTTTTTCCCATAACTACCTAGTCCACTAAAGATTAAGGGCAAAATGGTCAAAAAAGTTAAAAAAGCTAATGGCAGTGTAACCTCGTCAAATGACCGATGCGGGGGGGGGGGGGGTGGGGTAGTCAAAGGATTTTCATTTCGGGGGGTTAACTTTAATTGTGGGTATTATCCAGGGAGTAACTCAAAATGACCCTAATCTTTTTACTATTATATAAAATGTGATAAGTGCATTAACTTTTGATACATATCTCACATAAATGTATTGAGTAATTCTACATTGATATAATGATAAACGTATAATATTGTCATGCATAAGCTCTTTCCCGGAGCTGCTTGACGCGTTTATTGTTCTAACTTTGCCGAATTATCCACTTATCTCGAGACTAGTGTCTTAGCGAGTTTTGTATCTAATGTAGCCCAAGTTGGTGTTGTTGTGTAGTATTCTATGTTTTTGTAGGTGTGGAAATCATCGGCCCTCAAAGAATTGATCGAAAGGAAGTTCAGAGGCTTAATATTTGCTGAATGAAGAAATCCCATAACCATGATCGATCATAGCCCTGGCAGTTTAATCATTTCACACCCAGAATGGGCTATATTAGTGGTTCAAGCTATTTAGATATTTAATTAGATATTTTGCAATCTCTTAGTTTATATTATTTTCCTTCACTTCTAGGCTAAGTTATCTAATTTTTATGCAAGTTTTAGAGAGAAGTGATAGCAAAAGCCTTGTATTTTCTTCATTTTTCTTGTAAGTTTACTTTGATTTTAAGAAATGAATACTTCTTCTGTAATTCTTGCTTTGAGTATTATGGAGTAGTCTTCTACTAAGGTTACGAAAGTGAATCGTGATATGATTTTCGGTGATTAATTTCTCAATCCATGTTTAAAGTTTGTTAAATAATTGTGAATCATTTTCCTTTTCAATCCTTTATTCTTCAAGCTTTCTAGGTTTTCATTTAAAGATTAGACTTTACATGTCTTGTATGTTTAGTTCTTGTGTATGAATAATAATCCCACATATTTATATGGTTCTAGAAAGCTTGCAGTAATTTACCCCCATCTATGTACCTTCTTCCTCTTTGTAAAGATTATGAATAGTTCTTGAAACTCTATAGATAATTTATAAATTTGTTAATCTTATCTTTGATTTACTTAATAATATTTTGAATGCTTCATACACTTTACGTGATATTTAAATTCCTTATTGTCTTTCTTAAGTGATAATCGATTAGTTAATGAATTTATTCCACAAATTTCGTTTCATTTCATTGTAATGATTCACTATCTAATTTTCATTCTTTTAAATCGTGATATTTCATATAGATGATTAATATAAAACCTTTTTACGATGAGTTTATCATCTCTACCTCGGATTAGCTTCATCGGGAATGGATTGCTTTACCTCACACCCGTAGCTAAGAGATATATATGATAGCTTCATCTTTGGTGGAATTTTGTTATATTCTCTTTTGATATAATTTCAACCTTGGAATGAGTTGCCTAGCTTCACACCCTTTGCTATTGAGAGATATGACAACATTCCCCATTCTTAAGAATATTGTGTTAAAATCTATGTATGAGATTGCAAATACCATTAATTATATCGCGAGCAACTTCCACTTACCTTAGTGCTTTCTTAACATTTTTCACAACTAATTTACATTAACATCGTTCGATAATCACCCTTTTTACAAAACCAGAAACCTGTAAAATTTGTAATCCATTCCATTCCTTTTTAACTATCCCTGTGGATTGATTATTGGATTTCCGAGTTATATTACAACTTGACGTGCCTGCACTTGGGCTAACACAACGTGATATTTTATCGGCGTCACATAAAAAACTGATATATCAATGTGTCCAACCTGTATTCGTTAAAAGAAACTTACTCAAATGTATTAATCAATTATAATTACATTTATTCGCTATGAAGTTATTGAGTATACCGTTACATTAGTGTAAAGCACAAAAGTAATTTGTTACTATTTTATCATATATTGTTAATTTATAACAATGTTGATGATATAATTAGTTTAAATTATATACACACATTACATAAATATATATATATATATACCCTGCTGGATTTAAAGAACATTTATTTACGATCCTGTTACCTCATGATCTTGCTGGAATGGCAATCTCTTAAGGGTATACTCACCTCCATTTTGGTGCAATACGCCTTGCTGTTACGTTTCATGGTAGAAAAGGAATTTCTGCAGTTTCCAGAATTTCTCTGTTGGATAGTCCACTTAAAGAATATCAGCAAGCTTGCCTGGGCATTATTTAGGCAACCCTAAACACCGGTACAATGTTTGTTACCCTCTACCCAAACTTTAACATAACCCTGTCAGATCCTTTCCTCTTTAACACTCTCAAAATCCAGATCCATATAACTGGTTCTATCCTTTCCAATTTGTATTCTTACTTTATATAATTGTAATTGATGTTGCCAAAATCGAGTGAAAATAATTAGCAATTAATCAGTGAGTGATTTAGGGTATTTAATGATGTGCTTGGCAAGTCAGCATGCTGATTAAAATGTGATAAAATAAAGAGAATTATACAGGAGGTTCAAGGCTTACCCTACATCTGCGAGTAAGATTATAGCTCGGAGAACCTTTATAAACAATAATAAAGAGCAGGGCTCTAATTACAAGGCATTTACAACCCTTAGCTAACCTAGTACTCTTTTAATCAATATAAATGAACTCTTTAATTCTATATTATTTAATGCCTTGAGGACATATGAGCTCTAGTGCACTCAGCGGACCTTATCCGGTGGTAATAAATGCTTTAAGTCTTTTTCTTTTAATTTACTTAATGAATGCTCGATAAACTTGTCACCTTTAAAGCTTTATCAAAACTTGGTTATTGGGGGGGGTAGTAAATGCTTCTTATTTATAGTTGGAGAAGAAATGCTTATTCATCGGGGTTGCTAGCTATGAGCAACTATTTTATCATTAAATGATTATAATCAACCATGCTAGTTGCTTTAAACCTATTATCCTCTTAGTCTAATATTAAATTTTAGTTGGTAAGCATTTAATGCACATATGGTGGTATGCTCACCTAACACGTCCTTATGCCTTTAATCATGTTGTTGATACATGCTATGTCATTGCTTGTGTTGAGGTCCATGTCAACAGGAAGAGCTTGGAGGTCAGGAGCTTTGACAAAGCTAACCTATTATTCTTCTAGAAGGTCAGATGAAAAAGCTCTACAAATAGTTCTGTAAATTGGGTACGTGGTCAAAAGGGCTTATTTGTCTTGTTCACTTTGATTCTTGCCATGTATTAGACTCACAAACTTACATGTTTCTTGTTATGCAGTGTTTCAGTTATATAAATCAGTGCGCCAGAGGTGGGATTTATTAATTTTTCCCATCAATTACCCCCTTAAACTTTGTGTTTAAGTTAAAAACTAAATGTAGAGGATAAACATGAACTCCAGGATCTTCAGCAAAGCTGTTGTAGGCATGGTTGACCTCTTTAGTTGTATTTAGGACAGAGATTAATTATACAGGATAAACAAGAACTCTAGGGTCTTTTGCCGAACTGTTTATGAGCAGGGTTGACCTTTACTAAATGAGTTGATCCTTTTGGGCAAACATACCGTAAATATGCATTTTTTCTCGAAGAAAGTGTAATTACTCCATCCATTAATAGGAAACGTGCACGTATGTTTATGGTTAGTGGGCTGATTTAAAAGCTTGATTAGTCTTTGTAGTTATCTTTAATCCTTATACATAGGGTTTTGCCTTAGCCAAAATTTCGACACTTTACCTTCTTCAATGCTTAAGATTTCTTTGGAAGAATCTTAGCTTTTCTTGCTTCCATCCATCTAGCCTTTCAGAGTCTTTACTATAATTCTTTCAACATCTTTGCGAGTATTCCTCTTTGCGACCTTTAAGACAACCTTTTCCTTTGCCCTCAGACATTCCTATAGCACTAATAGTTAGATTAGTTGTCGATCGACCCTTATTGTTGGCCGGTATTGTTATCTCATTTATTTGTTTCGAGGAAAAACCTATTAGCAACTCTACATGTATATGCATATGTTCCACTTGGGGTGAATCATAACAAAGGAGATGGGTACCCACGCTTGTCCAAGGTGACGGTGCCCATAATAAACATCCGTTGAAATTTTTATGAAATCGTGATGGATTTTGCTATGACAAGTTATAGCTTAGTTATTGTGATTCTAATTGAGGATATGGTTGTACATAGTTGATGAACTTTTTTAAAGCTATAGTGGCTAAGATTCTAGAAAGTATTCGTGTGGCTGCAGTAGTTATTCTTTTAAGAAGATGTAATCTAATATTTAATTGAAATTGGTAATTAGTTAAAAAATTAAGTTTGAAAACAAAAGCTAAGTACTTTTAATTTCACAGATGAAGCACCAGTTTTAGTGTAAATTTTTTGTTAAGATTTTTTTCTCAAATAATATATGTAGACTTCGTCCGTTTGCAATTTTGTGATGCTTAAAAAGTCTTTATGGGGCAGCTTTACTACTTTGTATGTATATGTGCAGTATTGCAATGATCTATAATATATACAGGGGAACCGAGATATAAATGACGAAGGTAGCTTAAGAAATGAAAAGGGTAGATAGGCTTACATTTGGAATTTTAATTTTGGGTTGATTGTATTTAGAAATTTTTTTAGTATAGTCACTATGCCAAGAAGAGGTTTAAGAGATGCACACAAATAGGGTCCGTCTCTTAAGATACTTCTTAGGCAATGAACATTATTGTACGTTTCTTAAAACTTCACTTAAGCGACGAACTATTAAGTACGTTGCCTAAGTGTCATCTTAGGCAACGTACCAATATCATACGTCTCCTAAACCTACACGTTAGGCAACAAACTTTTAAAGGTACGTCGCCTAAAGGTTAGGTTGCTTACGCGACGCACATTGATCTATGTCCGTCTCCTAAAACGTAACTTAGGAGACGCACTTTGATTAATGTGCGTAGCCTAAGTCCCATAATTTTCAACAAATTTCTAAATATTTGAAAAAATTTAAATTAACTTAGGAGGCACACTTTGATCAATGTGCGTCGCCTAAAGTCAAAAAAATTTCAAATATTCGAGAAATTTAAAATTCACTTAGGAGACGCATTTTGATCAATGTGCGTCGCCTAAAGTTACCCCCCCCCCCCCCGAAATTTTCAACAACTTTTTAAATATTTGAAAATTTCAAAATTCACTTAGGAGACGCACTTTGATCAATGTGCGTCGCCTAAAGTTATTTCTCCCACTAAAATTTTCAACAAATTTTTAAATATTTGGAAAATTTAAAATTCACTTAGGAGATGCACTTTGATCAATGTGCGTCGCCTAAAGTTATTTTCCCTCTTAAATTTTTGACAAATATTTAAATATTTGGAAATTTTAAAATTTACTTAGGAGACGCACTTTGATCAATGTGCGTCGCCTAAAGTTATTTTCCATCTTAAATTTTTAACAAAATTTTAAAATTAACTTAAGAGGCGCACATTGATCAATGTGCGTCGCCTAAAGTTATTTTTCCCTTAAATTTTCTACAAAATTTTAAAATTCACTTAGGAGACGCACTTTGATCAATGTGCGTCAGTTATTTTAGCATTTATATCACTAAAGAATTCGATCTTATCTCCTATTTGATTTTAAGGTTAGTATAATTTCTCTTAATCTTCCAAATTTGTAGGTTTAATGTCGAAAATTGTAAGTTTAGTATTAAAATTGTTTGTTTAGTGTTGCAAATCTAGTTTTAGTGTTATTTGTTGCCCCTATTTGATCTCTATGTTAGTATAATCTAAGTTTATAATATTAATTTGTTATTTAATTTTAAAATTATAGTAGATTATGTAATGTTTAATGTTAAAATTATAAGTTTAGTGTTAAAAATATAGTTATAGCGTTAGTTGTTGCCTCTATTTTATACAGTTTTCTCGTATGACAAGGAATATGGACAAGGCTTGGATGCGGTGTTATAAAGGAACATATACCTTCATTAATTGGGTACTAGAATTCATAAAATTTGTGAGAGAGAATGTAAACTTAACGATCGGATTATACCGCTGTCCTTGCAATAGTTGTCTCAACCAGATGACCTGGCTTAACGAAAATGAGATGTATTATCACTTGATCAGAAATGGTATAATGGAGGACTATACTGTATGGTCCATCATGGTGAAGTTTCAAACACACGTTCAGCATGAGACATTAGGCAAGCATATCTACATAATAGGGATTCTTCGAGTAATAGTGTCGATCCTACTATGTAGTTCCTGGGCGATACTTTTCCTTTTCGTGATTCATACGATTTTGCCCCTTGTTATGATGGTGTAAATGATTTTAATACTGGAGTTCATGTTGACTCTACTGCCGAGGCTGCGATGGAGCACTATCAGTCTCTTTTAGCTGAAGCACAGACTCCAATATACGATGGTAATAATGAGAATGTGTTAAGTGCCATTATTAACTTGATGCAGATCAAAACAAACAATTGGGGTAGCATGGCAGGGTGGGTCCCAATGGGTAGTTTCCAGATTGGTGCTCATTGATAGTGTTTATGGGGGTGAGGATAAAGCAACAATCCTTTATATATACTAGGGTATGCCTGTGCCGATGGCACTACGGCTTAATTCGTGTAACCACTATGTACCAAAACATGAACAGAAAAACAAATCTTTGTTATACAAAAGATAACACCCAACCTTGCCACCATCACAGAGAGAGATTGATAATTATGTTCCCCATCCTTAAAACTATGTGCACCATATAATTGACACTTAAAATCATCGATATTTTCATCAAATTTAAAGTGCACTTGACAAATTTACTAAATCAAGTTATATCATAAAAATTGGTTGTAACACTTTTTAGATTTAATTTTTAAATCTAATTTATTTCTTGTCTACTAAAGATAACTTGAGTTTTTTTTTATATAGAATAAAAACAAAGTTAACTTAATAAATTATTTACAAATAAAATTATGAAAAAGTTTAAATAACCAATATTTTTATTTAAAAGTATTAGACGAACGATATAGTTTATAGGAAATATAGATATATGACCGTTCCTATATGGTCCAAATTAAATCAAAATACCATATTTTTTGCAATACAAATCTTCAATTTCTTCAATAAAAAGTATAAAACATTAATAATCTAACAAAATAACATTTTTTTTAAAAATAGTACTTTTGTTTTTTTTATTATTTTAGAGAATACCATTTTTTTTAAATGAAGACAATAACGATAGTTTGTGAATTATTATCTTTTAAGAAATGTATTAAATTTGAAATTTAGTGCTGGTTATATTTATTAACATAATCTAAATTAGATAATGGGTGGTATTATTATCAAAATTTGAAATTTAGTGCTGGCGAAAACTATATTGATATAAGGTTTTCATAATGGAAGATCAGTGCAATTGTAATTGGTGCTAATGAATCAAATATGTAACTTCATACTTTCGCTGTTTCGATAAACACGCTTTTCAAATAATAAATCATCTTAGGAATAACTTGTAAAGAATTACTATTTTGTTTTTTACATGAAATAATGTTGTAGAACATGAAAGCTACATATTCTTCATAATTTCATCAATCCAATACTGCCTCCTCATTTGTTCAAAGAAAAATAAAAAAAAAATTCTCCCTCCACAAACTAAGAATCCCTTATGTACTCTTTGAGAAAAACTCAACTTGTTTTCTAATCCTAAATCTTAACATTGGGATATCCAAGAAGGAATGCAGAGTACCAGTGTTCAAATATTTTCATAAGAATGAGAGTAACTTCTCATTCTTTCTACTGAAACATAGCCTAAACAAAAGATCGACCTTTAAACAAATAAAACCTATTATTCTGTTCTTTTTCCCTATTATTCTTTTTTCCCCATGACAATGGTGAACCAAGAATTTTGCCTACTAAAACCGGCTGATAACTAATGAAAGCAAAACATGAATAAATTAGCATCAAAGCTCGTCTTTGTTACCATGTTTTTACAGAATTCTTCATCCCTTTTAATTAATTTGTTGGCTTGTTGAACTGCATATATTAACTAAGATTGCTTGGGGCTAAATTAATTCTTTCGCGGCTGAGTTAGAACCTGGCTCGATTGGGTTTGTCTTCTTAATTAGTGAGTTAGGGTAAAATGCAAATTGGTATTTCACTCCACTATCAATTGTTCATAATGGGTTATAAATTGTTTATGATAAAGCTGAATCGACCTCTATATGATAAATCCCTTTTAACTCTCTAAAAACTAAAATTTGGAAGTCGTACCACAAATATATGGGTACAAGCTATGGTCCACTGACCTAGCTTTTTACAAAGATAACAAGTATATTTTGTTATTGTGCACGAATAAACACCATTACTATTGATGTATTAATCTTTTTTTAATGTGTGTAATTGTTTAGGTTTTCGAAGATGCCTCCTAAGACATTGAGGAGAGCGATAAGTAGGGGCCCGATCGAGCAACTGATGTAGTTTGGAGCATTTTTAGACTTTTATGAAATTTTGTGAATTACATTGATGTAGTTTTGTGAATTGTAATATGATTTTGTGAATTACATTGATGTAGTTTTGTGAATTGTAATATGATTTTGTGAATTACATTGATGTAGTTTTGTGAATTGTATGTTTGTGAACTATGGTGTTTTAGAATTCGGCGTTTGGGATTACATACTATTTTTCGAATAAAATGTAAGTAACAGTGTTATATATAAAATGCAGCGTTGGCTGCATAGGTTACTGTAATTCCAGCATTTCTTGGAATTATGGTCTTTCACGCCTAAGAAGGACATATGTTTTATTTTAGGCGACGGGTATTGACTAATGTGCGTCTCCTATGTTTGCATCTTAGGAGACGGACATTGGTCAATGTGCGTCGCCTAAGTGGGGCTCTTAAGAGACGCACATTGACCAATGTCCATCTCCTAAGTGGGCTTCTTAGGCGATGTACATTGACCAATGTCCGTCTCCTAAGTGAGTCTCTTAGCGACGCACATTGACCAATGTACGTCGCCTAAGATGCAAACTTAGGAGACGCACATTAACCAATGTCCGTCGCCTAAGTGGGCATCTTAGGAGACGCACATTGGTCAATGTACGTCACCTAAGATCTTAGGAGACGAACGAACGTTTGTAGGTCGCCTAAGAGCTTAGGCGACGGCTCTTACGCGGCGCCTTGCTCGATGCTCGAGTCTTAAGAGACGCACATTCTTAACTTAGGAGACGGACAATGTACGTCGCCTAGGAGGTTGTTGGGCCTAGTGAGTTAGAATTAGCCAAATTTAAACTAATCTTTTATGTTATGAAAGCCAGAATAGAAAGCTCGGTCTTCTTTGCTGCTAGTTAATACAGTATGATTTCATACAGTATGATTTCATGTGGCATACCAATCGACATAGCTTGTTTTAAAATGAAGCTATTTGTCGTAGCATAAACACTATCCACAACTCAAATTGCATATATATTATAATAAACATTTTTGTTGTATAGAGAAGAACCGTCACCAATATTACTATTGTCGTCGTTCACCAAATAGAAATTATAGGATTCAATTATATCCTCAACCTCAAGCCAGCGACGAAGCCATTAAAAACCCTTTTGATCTTTTATCGTACATATCTCTCTTCAATTTGGCAACGACTGGAAAAGGTTCGTATGCTTTGGATTTCTTTAGGTAGATTGATATTAATTATCGGATCAGATTTATGTTTCTCAAACGTGAGCCGATCGAAACCATTAAATTTGACATATCTGAGAGAGGAGAGGGAGAGAGATCAGAGACATGAGGCAAGGGGTTTTCTGTTAATTAGGGTTCAAAACTAATTTGCTATTATATTTATAAATAAATTTGCATACACTAATATATATTTTATACTAACAGATTTGTATGGACTTACCAAAAAAATTATGATTTATGTATATAAATGTAGAGAGATAAACTAATGGGTGCAAATAATACCCGTTTAGATCCGAATCGATAAAACACGACACAAGTTAAATATAAATTAATTATAACGACCTATTGATAGATATACTAGAGAGAAATCCCAGTCTAAGAAGCCCTAATATGTTGGCCTTACCCCAACTGGCCGGGATAACTGTGACCCTCTCTTGTTATTATAGGCAAATCATACGCGTAACCACATCATTACTTGCCCCCCAAAAAATTTAAGTATAAAATAAAAATAATAAGAAAAACCGAAAGATTCGTTTTCTCTGAGCTGCTTCACCAAACCGCAAAAGAAATTCAGTTCATACCCAAGATATTTGCACAAGTCAATGCTCTAACCCACCCCAGCAATTTGATTAATTAATTTGATTAATTGTTGGATTCTTAAGTATCTTAATTTTCTATTTCCTCAAATACAGAATCACATGGAAATATATATATATATATATATATAATAAACAACAATAATTCAAGGTTTTTCTACGCAAGATCTGAGACTAACAAGGATCTCTAAAGCAACAATTAAATAATGAAGAATCACATGGCAATATATATATATATAATAAACAACAAATATGGGGTGTGCAAGAGATTGGTTTCGGACTTGAAAGAATGGCTCTGATCATTATGGACCGAAATCATCCATGAGCGGTGGCAAATTTAGAATTTTGAACCTAAAAGGGCCAAAAAAAAAAAAAAAATATTCGTTTCAGGAAGTCTAGAAAAATACTTAATTAGTACAGAAAAACTGCTCTTTGGACATAAAGAGAGCTATTGCATGTGAAAGAGGATTGCTTTATATATGTGGAATTTGATAACTGAAAAATAAAAACTCCATAGTTTTGCTTTGCCACAATGGCTCAATTAAATTAACAAAACTTATATTATTACTTGTGTAACTTACCTGACCTAATTAGCATAAAATAATTTACACATAATTAGTTTTTTATTTTGAAGTTCTTTTGGGGTCCTTCAATTTTTTTCAAGAGATTGATGATGAACGTAATTCCAACGTGAACGTTTTAGCCATAAAAAAAAAATGTCACTGTAATAAGGAAAATAAAATAAAATTCTGAGACAAACCCATACAAGTAAGACACTACATCTTGTAAACATCATTTTTTCCCTCACGTTATTCATGCGATTCAACTACTTTCTCTATTTTTATCATTTGTACATGCACACGACATTAATTTTTAATTGCATCAAATCATATATCATAATTAGGGTTAATTGCACTTTACCCACCTGAACTATACGTACACTATATTGCACTATGCCATACCAATTATCAATTTTAACAATTTTTACGCTGAACTATGAGATTTGTTGCAATTTACCCTAAATTGGTAACAAGGTTAAAAAAATTGACGGAAATAAAGGGCAAAATGGATAAGTAACATATTCCCTCAATTTCTCACATTATCTCTCTGTCATCTCCTTCAATTTCTCACATTATCTCTCCCTCAATTTCTTACTCCTCCACTGCATCTCCCCATTTTCACCAAAATGGAGGAACCAAATCCATCTTCACCAAACTCCTCTCTCCGCCTCAAACACCACCTTCCCTCCACTTTCCCCACCACCGACACCTTCTCCTTCCTCCTCCACCACCTCCCACCATCCCTCTCCCTCTCCCTCTAACAAGATCGAAATCTTCTTACGATATAGTTCGGGTTCCTCCTTAGCAACAAACCCCACCGATTCTTCATCTCTCAAACCTCCATCTCAAACGTAAACATATTCCCTCTCTCAAACCTCCATCTCATACGTACTCCACCACCGATTCCCCATCTTCGTTCCTTTGCTCAGACGCATCTCCACGGAAGAACTCAATATCCGTCTCCAAGACTTGACGACCTTCTTTCTTCTGTTGATCGAAGATGCGGCGGAGGGGGCTTCCGATCGTTGTAGGAGAAGGACTTGACGACCAGAGCTCCGGCGGCTCTGATCTTATTCGCTCATGTCTCTATCTCTATTTGTTTGTGATCATATTTTGGATTTAGGCAAAACAAAAGTGATTGACTAGTAGTCAATTGGAGGGAATATGTTACTTACCCATTTTGCCCTTTATTTCCGTCAATTTTTTAACCTCGTTACCAATGTAGGGTAAATTGTAACAAATCTCAAAGTTCAGCATAAAAATTGTTAAAATTGATAGTTGGTATGGCACAGTGCAACAGTGTGTATAATTCAGGTGGGTAAAGTGCAATTAACTCTCATAATTAATATATGGATATTTTTTTTTGAAAGAATAAAAATATGGAGAATTGATCATCTATATTGGGCCTAGCTATAACTATAAATAACATTTGATTTTTATTATTTTATTATTTGATGTGAAGAAAAATAAACATTAAGATGGAGATTTTTTCCCTCGTGTTTAAGAGCATAACATTTTACACGGGATGTCACGGTTTAATCCCCCAACTCTCCCTTCTCCCCTAAAAATTACGCTGATCCATCATCTCTTGTATTAAAAAAAAAAGTATTAAAAAAGTAGTTTAAAATCAACGTTTCAAATTTCGCAACTTAACCTCTAAAGTGATAAGAAGCCAAATCCATAAATTTGAACTCGAATGCATTTAAACTATGAGACACTATACTTATTCGAAAAGCATCACAAAATAATATAAATTTCAGTACGTCCTTATCGGACTTGACTCCTTTCTATTACACTTTCAACTTAATTCCATCAAATAGGGTATAGTTCGAGGGCTCAACGAATGGATTTTTTTCATGAAAATTGAAATTTGAGACAATGAGTTAAAAGGGATTCCTCCAAAATTATATTCAAGGGAATGATACTTTACATTAATTTTTATTCTAGACACTCATTTTTCTTTACTTAAAATATCCTTTCTCTATTTCTTTAATTATTTTTCTTAAAAATAAATTAGTCACCACCGGCCACCACCACTATCTCCGTCCGAAACTCCGGCAACCATTATTGGAGTGCCATGACCTCACCGGAGCTTCGGCGTAGGTACTGCAAATATGTTTTTCCACTAAATCCGCAAGTAGCTAATGATACATATTTTAGTCCAAATCTATTTTTGCCCTAAATCCGCAAGCAACTAATGATACATATTTTAGTGCAATTTGTTTTTATACTAAATCATAAAGCAACTCATGATATATTTTTAGTGCAAATATGTTTTTGCACTAAATTCGCAAACAATTAATAATACATATGTTAGTACAAATATGTTTTTACACTAAATTCTCAAGCAACTCATAATATATTTTTAGTGTAAATTTGTTTTAATTTTGTGCTAAATCTGTAATCAACTAATGATACATATTATATTTCTAATCCGTTTTTTCTCCAAATTCACAAGCAACAAACATATTCTAGTGCAACTATGCTTTTGCACTAAATCCTCAAGCAAATCATGATATAATTTTTGTGAAAACTATTTTTACACTAAATTCGCAAACAATTAATGTTATAAATTTTAGTGCAAATATGTTTTTGCACCAAATCCGTATACAAATTAAGATATAAATTTGGTTCAAATTCATTTTTGCACTAAATCTGCAAGCAATTAAAGACGTAAATTTGAGTGCAAATTTTTTTTTGCACTATATAAAAATTCTCACCGGTGCTTCGGAGTGGCAGTGATGGCAGAGGTAGTTGATGAGGCTTAACGATCACTAATGGTAATAAAGAAATAAAAGATTGTAGTAATGGTATAATTAACCATTCAAAAAAATGGGTGAATCCTTTTGGTGAGCAAAGATTTAAAAATTATCCTTGTGACAAAAAATAAATTGTGGAGGAAGTCCTCTATCTAGTTTGGAATAATAAGGTACCTTAGCTTGATTATAATAATGGACGAGGTACTTAAAATCCATTTTCTTTGATTAAAATTTGATACATATATTCATTTCGACGATTAAAATTTTGGATGATCATCTCGCCCACTTTAAGAATGAATCATCTGATTAAATTTTGTGGAGATGATATATTCATCATAGAGATCATCTTAATCAAGTTTAATGAAACAAAAATTAAACATGTAAACCTCGAACTAGATCCCATTGGATGAAATTGAACCGAAGGGTAATGGATAGGAACCAAATCTGTCTTTATCATATATTCTCACTTTCAAGACAAGCGTGAAAAAGAAGGTAGAATGGCGAATTTGTAATTAGCCAAAGCAAGATCTTTTTCTTTTATGTCTTCTAGTGATTGCGGTTGCAAATTAGGGGTTAGTTTCAATGGGAGGAATAGAAGATGTGTTTGGTTATAATGGTTGATATATTCTATCCATTTTCTTAAATAGTAATATTTATAAGAAAAGTGAAAGATGGGTAGCTCCTTAAGCACGTGAATAAAAGAAGATGAAAAGAAACTCAGTCTGTCTCCTTAGCCCCCACCCAGCCCATTTAGTCCCGCACAATCAGATTAGACGGTCATTGAAATCCACCTACTTCATCCCAACATCAAGACACCCCCCAAAAACTAATCGCGGTACCCGGACACTCCTTAGTCGTCCTTTTAAAACAGTGTGCACCAATGACATGTGGACCTAACCTTTTCTCACCTAACTTGTAATCTACATCTCCAATTCACACTCCCTTAAATCAAATATTTTAATTAATTAATAATAACGTAACTCTCTGTGTATGTATGTATATATATATATATATATCACACACATGACACACCTAAAGAAGAAAACCACATTAATTAGTTTCTGCCTCATCTTGTTTGGCAAGTATACTCTTTAACTATTTTTGAAAAAGTTTAAGCAAATATGGAGCAGCCATTGCTAGAAAACAGAGAAATAGTAGAAAAGGATTTAAAATCAAGGGTATGGATCGAAACGAAGACACTGTGGCACATTGTGGGACCATCAATCTTCTACCGCATGGCGTCCAACATGATGAACATCCTCACCCAAGTCTTTGCCGGCCACCTCGGCGATCTTGAGCTCGCTTCCATTTCAATTGCCAACAATGTCCTTATCGGTTTCAATTTCGGCCTTCTGGTATACCTACCCCCATCTCTCTCTCTCTCAAAATGTATATATCTTTTCTGTGTCCTTATCGGTTTGATAACCACGTTCGTTCACGTGGATTGAACCTAATATCTCCTTTTTACAAACACAAAGAGAACACTGCCAATGGACTACAAGATCATTGGCTTCTCTAAAAATATTATTCTGTAAGCTTCAAGCCATAATACATGTCTGCTTTTTTTTGTAAACAAAGAGATACATAGGTATATACATGCATGTCGTAGCCATAACAATCTTAATGAATACGTTTTTCTACTTTCTCTTTAGAAATAGTATGGCTTCGAAGAGAAAATACGAACACAAATAATGATGATTTTTGGCTATCATTAAACTAATACAGATTAAAAGAAAAAAGAATACGGTACGGCAAAAACTTGCGATTGTTCAAGAAATACGGTCTATCTAGCTAGCTTGCAACCAGTTAGACTTATTTTATAGCAATAAGCTGTTGAATTACCGGGGACTAAATATTAATTAGTTATGAAATACATTCTCGATGACACATAACATGCATCTTTAGCCTCAAAATAGTTGTGACGAAAAACTATTTTGTCACATAATGCAACTCTTTTAGCAATGAAAATTTGTGTTTTGTCATAAGATCTATTAAGGTGTATTTGGATCGCAGAATTGAAATTGACTTTGAGATTCAAAAATCCAAGATTTGTAATCCCATATTTATAATTACAAGAATTTAAAATTTTGTGTTTGGTTAACCATTATAAAGAATTTCAAATCTAAATATTTCATTCTCTAAAATATATATAGTTGATTACATAGTGCTTATATTTTTAATATAAAGTACACACTGTAAATAACAAGAAAATAAATTGTTGAATCATTAATAAGATCCCCTATTTATTATGTATTAATAGATAATTAATACAGTTACTCTAAAAAACTTTACAAAAGCACATTTTTTGTACTCGAACATTTTAAGAATCACATATTGACATCCATTTACATCAATTATTATGTTTTTTATTTAATGTATTTCTATATACGTTAAATAAACAATGAAACTAATTTTAAGGGTAATAATTCTAGCAGTCCACAAAAGTATTTTGGAATTTTAAAATTATTTTTAGTGACATAAAAAGTATCTCAAATATTCATATAAAGTGTCACTAAAGATAATTTTAGAGTATCAAAATATACTTGCGAAGTGCTAATATCATTTCCCAATTTTAGTAATAATAGTAATAATAATAATAATAATTTATTATTATTATTATTATTATTATTATTATTATTATTATTATTATTATTATTATTATAGGTACAACAATAACTGATAATAATTTTGTAAGAAAACATTTTTTTTTCAAATCCTTCTGCTTGGAAATTTGGAAATAATACCCGTCGTCCGTAAGATTTGAAAGTTATAATTTTAAGGTAAGTATCAAATCTTTAGGATTTGAACAAATTTGTAAATTTCAAATCCTAATTTTTAGCCAAACAGAATATTTGAATTTGAGATCCCAAATCCAAATTTTATAGAATCCACTCTCAAATTTAGAATCCAAACACAACCTTATATTCCTTTAGGGGCGAAACTGAATTGAGTACAAAAATTTTTGTAACACGACACTTTTAATGACGCGATTTGAATGACCACATAGTGACGAAATTAATCTTTTATCCCCTAATGTGATTTGTGACAAAGAGAAACCTAATCTTAGTGACAATTTTCACCCCTGAACAGTAATTTTGTCCTCTTCCTCCTAGTTGGATTTGTTGGGTTGTGTAGTTTGTTTTGTTTTGTTTTGTCCGCCTCGACGGCTTTTGATGTTAAAAAGGAAAAATAGTTATTTTGTAATAGTGAATTTAAATGTTTTCCAATTTAATAATTGATTGACATATTGTAGTATGATTTGACCATCAAAAAATATTATGCCGTATGCAATTTTCAAAAGGTTAATAGTATGGGTACATCTAGTTTTTAATTACAACACATCTTATTAAAAAAATTTGTCTTTTACCATGTTAATTTACTATTAATATAGGCACACTCTTTTCTATTAGCAAGCAAATTTTTTTTTGGCATTACACTAGAAACCAAAGTAGTTTGTAAACAATTAGGGTTGTCTACGTACATCCTTATGTGTGATTGGCCATTTCTTGTGAAGCCCTTTGAGTTGGCTCTATGCTATTGCAACACAATCAAAATTTCTAGTTGGCATAATGCTTATATGGAAGCTTGTGGAGTTACTACACTTGTCACTTCTTTTGTACAAGAAAGTAAATGAAGCTATTTTGCACACAAAACTCTGTTACTAAACCAGCTAATCAAAATTAAACAAAACAACCCACTCAATATAATTATTATACAGCAAGTTTTAATCATTTATAGTATAACAATTAATCGAGCACATACCAAATGATAAAGAACTAAGAAGAAGCAATAAATAAAGCAACACCCAATTGAAGAGTCCCTAAAAATCTATTTGCAAATAATCTAACTTTTTTTTTCTTCCTTGATGCAAATAATTAACTACGTAGAAAAAATAAATTGTTATTTAAAAGTCATAAAACATCTACATCGAAGTATACCATACATAGTAATGCTTGTCAAATTTAAAGAAAACTGGCATCTATAACTCAATACAAAGTCTAAGTTAGTTAAGGGCATATATAAGTTTGTTATTATCTCATGTTGTTTGAATTGGGAAAAGGGAGAGGAAGAAAGGGGATGACTTAAACTAGAAATATGTCGTCCTATAATACGTATAGTCTTGAAACCTCATTATAATATATAGCATTGGATCTAGAATTTTATGTTAAGGGCAAAAAAGATTAGTGCTAATATTTTAAACTTAGAGAGACAAAAATAATTCTTGGCCTGTGTTTTTCCGCATTAAGCCAATAATGATTTTAGTGTCACTCATAAAATTTACTTAATTATTTATGAGGGACTTAATTATAAGCATGTACTAATTAATACTAATAATTACAATGATAATACGCATAGAATCAATAAGTTTTCTGAGGTATATAAAACAAAAATGAGGTTTCTAAATATGTAAGAGCACCATTGATAAGATATTGCATGACTAGTTTCCTCTTTTTATAGATACAAGACATACTTTAGTCAATTGATTGAGCAATCTCATATGACAAAATATAGCAAAACAAGAAGAAACAAATTAAAAACTTACTAAAAGAATAAATTATCCTAATTAAAGCATAATTATCCCTGCTGTCAATGCACATTTTAGATTATTTATCATTTATATACGCATGGTTTACAAAATTCCTGCACTAGTACATTGATAGGGACAACTTAAAACTATATATATATATATATATCATACTAGTTATGTGCATATCTTTTCATTATAGTTGCAACATAACATGTTCACTTAAATTAAGATACAATGTTACAAGCTGCAAGTGCAAGTCGCAAGTCACAACGTTGATTAAGTGAAAACTATAAATTAAAATTTAAAAAACATACATGGCAATTGAAAATACATGCATGTGGGTAAAGATCTACCTTACGTCCATATACGCATGTATTCCTGGGCTGGAGGTCTAATAAGGTCAATGGAAAGTTGCATGGAAATTGGGTAAACATTGTTACTATAATACACACTTGCAAAGATAAATAAAATATATAGAAAATTTGTGAAAAAAAATTTAATTTTAATTTTGTTGAGCTTACTTGGCATTGCAATGATGAAGAAATTAGATTGTCCATGAATTTGAATGGCAATTGAAAATGGAGAAAGACCACCAACTAAAGAGAAAGGGGATGATGGAATAAAATGATAAGGAGAAGATGGATACAAATTTACGGTTTTCTAAATAATAGATGTGCCCCGATTAAAATGATAAAAAAAATAAATTTTAACTTAATGAGATGTGCCCTGTACCATTAACCTTTTAGAAATTTAGAAGTACCGTGCATTTTCAGAAATTTTTGGTCTTAACATAACCTTCAATTTATATATATGTTGTAAATGCATTTACATGGCATATGTATATATATGAATATCTATCAGCTAGGAATGGCAAGTGCACTTGAGACTCTATGTGGGCAAGCATTTGGGGCCAAAAAGCACCAAATGTTGGGCATATATTTACAAAGATCTTGTATTGTACTCTTCTTCTGCTGCTTCTTGCTATTGCCAGTCTACGTATTCGCCACCCCACTGTTAAAGCTTTTGGGCCAACCAGACGACGTCGCTAAACAATCCGGTTTGGTGGCTATGTGGCTAATTCCACTCCACTTCAGCTTTGCTTTTCAATTTCCACTGCAACGTTTCCTTCAGAGCCAGCTCAAGACCGGCGTGCTCATTTGGGTGTCGCTCGTTGCTCTTGTGGTCCACGTTTTCGTGAGCTGGCTATTTGTGTACAGGCTCGGCTTTGGCGTGGTTGGAGCCGCTGTGGCTTTGGATATCTCTTGGTGGGTTTTGGTTTTGGGCATGTTTGGTTATGTTTTTTTTGGTGGGTGTAGTGAGACTTGGACTGGTTTTTCTTCACAAGCTTTTGTTGGCCTTTGGGATTTTCTTAAACTCTCCGCTGCATCCGGAGTAATGCTTTGGTATGCATGTCTTCTCTCTCTCTCTCTCTCCACGTATATATATACACATGTGCAACCTGACATGTATATAATTTAAAGAAAAATATTTAACAATATATAATTAATGGCCGGAGTTAGAAATTCAATCAAGGGGACAGAATTTAAATTACACAAAAATATAATTTTAAAGCGCCATAAAATTTTAATACAAATATAATAGTATAAGAGCATCACCAATGATAGTGTATGTAAAAATTGACTTGTAAATCATGTGTCAACCTACTTTTACAAAAAAAACTTGAACACTAAAAAAACCATGCTCCAATGATACTTTTGTAAATAAAGTCTTGCGTAAATTTTGAAATAACAAATAAGATTCCAACACATGTTAAATATTAATTTAAGCAATTTTTTATTAACATTTTACAAATAATCTTATAGTCACAATTGATCTTGATTTATGGGTATTAATGAGTAGTTTTTAAATATATATTTTACATTTGAAGTTATTACTTTTTCAAATTTTATAAAAAAATGAAGAGAGAAAATTAATACAACTCAAATATCAAATGTGAACATCAACTAGCTTGGGGGGGGGGGGGGGGGGGGGAATGGGGGATTAAGTGAAGAGGGAAAAAAAAAACACACAAGAAAAACAGAGAACATAACTAAATGATGGGGGTTGCATGTGGTAGTTAAGAGAATTATGTAATTTCCAAATGGCTCCTAAAGTATATATAAACCAATGTTTTAAAAGGCGAGGGCGTAGGTCGAGGCATTTTCTTGTTGAAAGACGAGGCGTAAGCCTCAAGGCGCTAATTCGCAAGCCTTCGTACATTATATATTTAAATTAAAAAAACAAGAAATAATTAAAAGAGACGTCTAACACTAAAAAGAAATAAATAATAATCACCTTTTGAAGTAACAAATAAAATTCAAATAAGCAAATAAATAAATATACACTCAGCACATTGTCTTCTCTTTCTGGCTTATGTTTTCTAATGGTAATAAGAGTGCATATAACAGCAAAAATTTGAAATTTTAAGTTAAGGTTTCATACATATAGTAGGAATGAGTATAATTATCAGTTTATATCTATATAGCAATAACCAATATGAATTTACGGTCAAAAAATTATATATATACATGTAAAAGTTGCAGCAAAGAGAAAAAATGTAAAAATGTCCAAAAGGCGCAAAATGCGCAAAAAGCATATGATGCGTACGTAAAGGCGTAGTAAAGCGCAAAGAGGCGCAAGCCTTTTGTGCATCACGCACTTATTAATGAACTTTAGTGCATTTTCTAGAAAAAGAGCTCCGACGCGAGTATCGATGCGTAAAGGCGAAAGCTTTTAAAACACTAATATAAACCATTGCACATAGGTATCTTGAAATATAAAATTTTACGTATAAGTTCCTAAATTAATTTTTTTCCCCGAAATTTTTTTCAAAAATTTGACGATAAGGGCAAAATATATATATATATATATAGGAAGAATAAAATTTGGTGTCAACGCCTCTTTCAATTTTTGATGGCTTTTAACTTATGTATAGATAAATATATCCCGTTTATTATGCACACAGAACGTATCTGCGACCCACACCCGCATATATAATTTTTTTTTAAAAAATTAACTAAAAAAATGGTATATATAAATGTACAAATAATTGTATGTTTGATAATTTGTGGAATTAATTTATACAGCTTGGAGAATTGGTACTATAGAATCCTTCTGCTGATGACTGGGCTTTTAAATGACAGCAAGATAGTTGTTGATGCATTGTCCGTCTGGTAAGTATTAATTCCTTATTTGTACATAGATATATACATGTAAAAATTTATTTATTCTTTGTTGAATTATTTATAAATTAAATATACATTAATTTTAAGGGATTGGTGAAATTTAGTTTGCTGATTTTCAAAAACTGAACTATTAATTTCAGCCACCGCTAATTGGACAAGTATACCTTTAATTTATGACTAAGTTAAAGGATTTCTTTTCATGCAAATTTAATTAAGTATATGTATAGGAAATGGAAATATAAGTAAAAACACCTTTATCTTAAGTAAAAACACCTCTATCTATTTTTACAACTATCAATTAGTTTGGTAATATGCATATCCGCTCTGACAATAGAGTTATATATATACACGAACACATACCATTATATATATATGCTCTTTTTTTTTTTATGTACATGTAATTAATATTGCTGATAATATTAGTTATTTTATGAGTAGCCAAAAATAATTATCAATAATTCAAAGAACTATATATTTCTTATTGGATGACAGCACAAGCGTTAATGGATGGGGATTGATGATAGCACTGGCCTTCTTTGCTGGAACAGGGTAAGTAGTACGCCTTGTTTTCAATTTGTTTATGTGTAATTAAATATATGTTTAATGAGTAATTATAGGCCCGGCCTAAGGGTGTGACAAAGAAGGCTACTGTCTTGGTTTTTTAAAATATTAAATTTTTTGAGGGGTTTTAAATTTTTATATTCATGAATATAAAAAATGCTTATACATTTGAAAATCCACAAATACATCTTTATTCTTACTATGATATAACCCACACATATATATATATACATTAAAAAAAATTACTGTTTTTTTGGTGAACCAAAAAAAAAAAAACACTCACTTAAACATGAAAGGAGTGACCTAAAATCTCCAATGCACATGAATTGGAGAAAAATACATAGGATATATAGACTTTATCCAATGCAACCATGTATAATACATGAAGGATATGATGGGAAGACATGAGGGTGACCCTCTACACACTAGACATGTCTAGATGCCACGTCATCATTTTTACATTAATAATTTATTTTTAAAATTTTAAATTATTTTAAATTTTAATTTACAATTCTATATTTCAATTTTATTGTTAAAAATATTCTTCAAGATCTATCAAACAAAATCCATATACTTTATATTTTTTTTATTAAAAAATTTGACGAATTATGTCAATAGCAAAAAAATTGGAATAGATGAAACACAATATTTTAGTGCCACATAGGAACATGTTTTTAAAAACATGTCCATATTTTTAGTACATCCAATCCATGTTAGCATTGGAGATGCTCTAATAATCTATATTACAAAATACCATCTTTGACCAAAACATTATGTTAAAAGTATAAGAATCTAATGGTTAAAAATACGCATTAGCTGGTGTGCATTAATTTTACACCATTTGATGAATTTTATACACACATCAATATATCATATCAAAGTTAAAACACTCACATAATATACACATAATAAACTCTCACACACCAATAATTTTGGCTACATTAAAAATGTCATAACTTAAAATAAAAAATAAAAAAAAATATTTAAAATCTACTAATCAATATCAATTAAACAAGATTCATCCGGACATTTATGTAAAAAAAAATAAAGAAAAATTATTGAGTAATATTTAAGGACATGCTTTATATGTTTGTAAACTATTGGTTATCTCAGTATATCGTTTTTAAGAGTTTTCACGGTACTTCAATCTAATTTTTGGACTATTTTCAAATCATACTGATAAACATGGTTAGATTATTTTCACATATAGCCTAGAGTTTAATTTGTTAAAAAAATTTTGTCGATATCAAAATAAGATCAAAAAATATAATTAAAAGATTTTTTAAAAAATTAAAAACAAGTTGGTCTAATCCCATCCATTTTTAGTATTTCTAGCATTAAGATATATTGGCCTACGTTTCAGTTGTTCAAAACGTTAGATTCGGCTAGACAAAGGGTTAGATTTGTTGATGTTTGTTTATTTATATTCGCCACACATTACTTTTTTTTATTATATTATCAGATTTTATTTATTTTACCGTCCTAGATGGTACGAGTATACCCTCGTAATATAACAAAAATTCAAACAAACCACAAATTACATGAGAGATAATAAGTCTTGGTTTGAATAGAGTGAATAATAGAGAATGTTTTTTTAAAAAAGATAGAAATTGGTAGCTATAGAGGTGCTTGGTGGAGAGAAGAGGGGGAGTTTTTGAGAAAGGTTGAGAAAGAATATTAAAATATGAGTGAAAAGATTTGAGTAAATGAGAGTAGAAGCAGAGGAATTCGAGAAAAGAGAGTAGTGTTCAAAAGTTTGAAATTTTAATAAATTTCAAACTTTTTGAACTTTTCTCAAAAAGGAGGATAGAAGTATGTATTTCCTTAGTTAAAAATATATATATATATATATATATATATATATTTTAAGATATACACTGTACATTGATCTAATTGCCTAAAACTATATCTAATGATTCAAATTCTTTTCAACTAACAAAAATAATTGTGGGCCACTGATTAGAATGTCGACTATGTTTCCCTTATAATATAGGTGAGGTATTTCTGTTAAGACTTAACAACAAATATGGACAAAACCATTTGGAAAAGCGAATAATAGTTTGAATGTTCAAATATTGCGTGTTTTAGTTGGAGGGTAATCTGGAACTAATATAATAATTTAATGGTCATTTATATAATTTAATCACACACACACATATGGAAATGAGTGTGTTCTTCGAATATACTTATATTAAGGATCCATACATAGGAGTAACGTTCGACTTGAGTATTAGTGCCACAATTGATTCTTACTAGAACCTTAAATATAATAGCTAAAATTAGATAATCGAAATAGATATTGATTATCCATTTAGTGGATTATTAAAGTTAATAATGTTGAGCTTTGCAATGGGTTTTTTTCCTCAATAACTAAAATTTGGATCCCACTAGCTATTTTAATTGGTCACAAATTAAGCCCTTTGAGTTTTTCAAAAAATATGGTAACAAAAGATGATCTAAAATTTGAAAAGATTTCCTTACTTTCTATTTTAACCAATGTAATTAGTGACCTGTCATTTTAATTATTGAGTAGATGTTGTTAATTTTGATTGTAAATGAAGTATATTTAGTTACTGATTAAAGAACTACTAAAATATGATTAAGCCGGTAGGGTGAATTTTCAAGGTAACATTGTAAATTTAATTATAACTGTTAATTTGACTACACCATTAGATATGCTGTAATATGTAATTTTAAGGCATGTGTTAACATGGTGCACATCTTCCTAACGTGCAAGAAAAGCGGGTAAAGTCTGTCTTTTTGTTCAAGATTCATTTTTGGTAAAACATTTTGGCTTAATTTTAATGTTTTAGTACTTCCATTTGTTTTGTTTGTTTCTTAATGAATGTGATGCGGCAGTGGTAATAAGGCAAAAGTCTTGAGTTCGAACCACAACACCTTGTTTCCTTCACCTCTCTCCCATGATACAAATTCTGAAAACATTAAATTTTTTTATACATCACTTATATTAAAAATAACAATAACATGTAAATATTGAGGTACATATTATTTTTAATATATTTTTTTTCTTTTGAAATTACTTATATCCGTATACTATATGTATTAAATGTGCACAAAAGAAATTAGCGCGCGTAGATAATGAATACTATATCCATAGTCCTTCAAGTAAATTTTTAAATATTTCTTTTATAAAACATAATATATAACTAGCTTATAATAGACTAGGGATGAATTAAGTAGATTTATTTAAAGCAACGCAAACGCATATGTTATTCCACTTGCAGTAGTCTTAATTAATTAAGTGGTACGTACCTTATTGTTGCATGCAGTGTGAGAGTTGCAAATGAACTAGGTGCGAAGAACGGAAAAGCAGCCAAATTTGCAACGATCGTGTCAGTGGCAAATTCCACAATAATCGGCGTTTTTTTATGTATACTTGTACTCATATTTCGCGGTAAAATAGCATTAATCTTCTCATCTAGCAATGAAGTTGTTGAGGAAGTTAATAAACTATCATACCTCTTGGCCGCAAGTATTCTTCTCAACACTGTTCAACCAGTTTTATCCGGTAATATATATATATATATATATATAGACGTTTATTATTATATATTATTTCCTGAAATTTATATATAGTATTATTATTATTATATATATTCACTTTTTAGATAGACTAATTCTTTGATTTTGTAGGCGTGGCAGTTGGGTCGGGTTGGCAGACATGGGTTGCATACATAAATATAGGGTGCTACTACTTTGTTGGGCTACCCATTGGTATTCTTTTGGGCTGGGTCTTCAATTTGGGCATTGGGGTATGGTTATTTTCATTCTCTTAGAACTTGCATGTGAGGGCACTAAAGAAAATGAATGCAAGACTTTAATTTGCACATCTTACAAAAAATTGTATAGGAAAAGACACTACAAAAAATTGATAAGCATAAAAAATAATGCAATAGTTATTTTTTTCTATTTTTCAACAACTAAAATGATTTTAATTGCTTGTAGTTAAAGTCAATTCTTGATTAATGAAACACAGTTTATGTATCTAGCATTACTTGATATCATTTATTTTCATTTATACACCAAGTTTTTTAATTTTTTTTGAGAAATAAGTTGTTTTATAACGAGTTTGTAAAATTTGTTTTCATGCATTTCCACGCTAAAATTGTAACATTTTTTGTTTATGATAAAATTCACTAATTCGTTTATATTATATATGTAAATGGTGAAATAGGGAGTATGGGGTGGAATGATATTTGGTGGAACTGCTGTACAAACAGTAATATTGGCCATCATCACCATATTTTGCAATTGGGAAAAAGAGGTAAATTGTTAAAAAAAATCCTCTTTTTACTACCAATGTTGGTTATATATATTTAAATATAATACTGCATCGTTTATATATGTGTGTGTCTGTATGTTATATATTATAGCATTTTTAGTTAAAAATTAAGGCTATTAGCAAACAAAATTCACTAAACGTAAGTAAAACATATTAGAAATATATATATTAGTGTTAAATTAATGAATATTTAATTTTTCCATATATGTGTGTATGCAGAAACAGATTTATATGGGACCTACTCCCTTGAAATTTTTAGATTTGTTTTATTTATATATGATACTAGATTAACGGAAGATGATTTCGTGATTAAATAAGGGTACTGTAAATTATTTTTTTGCCAGAATTCAATCTTAGCACTATCAAACTTCTTTATATATGTTTTTTAGTATCATAAAATAAAAAAAAAATTAACATTTCTAATTTACGCCCCGTCGACTGAAATCGCTGCGCCTATGTATATGTATATTGATATCATCATCAACATTGTTTTTGATTCGGATATTGGTGAATTTGCAGGCAGATAAAGCAACCTTGCATGTTGAGAAGTGGTCAACTACATCTCCAAATAGTCCGCCATAATTTTTTTTGGACTGCGCGCAGTCAGCCATAATTGGAATATCATTTAATTTTATTCCTACGAGTAGTATATTTACCGACTATTAATTTAAAATATGGCTCAAATTTATTAAATAATTGTTGTTTCTAGTGAAAAATCACTTTAAAATAATAAATAATGCTATTTTTTTTTTTTTTTTTTTGAATATTGCTAAAATTTGAGCTATCCAATTTTGAGTGTGATTAGGATTTTTACAATTTTACTCAAAAGTAATTTCTATCATTTTAGATGAGTTGGTTTCATTTTTGTTTCTGTTCGTTTGATAATTGATGGCATTTGCCACTAAGGGTGTACGTGTTTGGCATTTGCCCAATTTAATTTATGTGATCTGAAATGTCTGAATCAAAATCATATAGGTATGTTCTTTATGAATGATTTTGAGATAAAACTTGGTAAATTACGTAATTTATATAATTTAAGACTGTTCTTTTAGAATAAGTCTGAATATTTTCAAATTCCGTCAAATTTGGAAATCTTGTAAATTACGTGATTTCAAAATTCACTCATTGTTGAAATCACGCATTGAATAGTTTTGAGTATTTTCAAATCACGTATTGAATTATAGAATTTGAATTTGATCCACCTCTTTTTAATCCTATCTCTCCTCCATTGTTAGATAGTAACACTTTTTCTCTCTAAGTAAAATACATAAATGAATAAGAATTTCACTTAAACTCAACTTACACTTATGAAACTTTATAATCTTTTACAAAGAACACCAAATTGAAAATCATGAGATTTCTAAAACTTATGATTTATTAAATCACATTATTCCAAAATTTTATGAAAAGAACACAACATATATAACTTTAGTTGAATATGTTAGGATAGCAAAAAAAAAAAGTTTGTAATAATTTACTGTATCCTCCAAGTATTTAAATATTTTATCGTTGTTCTTATTTTAGGTTGTAGTCATTTTTGACAAAATCAAAGTGCTAAAGATATTTTTTTTTATTCTAAAAAAAGGTGTATAATTTTATTACTTCTCACTCATTTATTTATTTATTCTATCAATTACATATAGTTTCTTCTTAGTGATAGGATTTACGTAAATGTTTAGATGATGATATGATTGCGGCGGTCAATATAAAGAACAATAAGGAATTTTAGATACATTGTTCACAATTAGTTCAGAATGAGATGGAAATTAATTAATATTGAATAGTTTTATATGAAAATTGTGTCTCTTATTTTTTTTTTTGACAGAACAACTGAGAATAAATTAAACCAAATTGGCTAACAAAGCATCAGAAATAAACGGGGGACACAGACCATCCCAAACCGTACGACCAAACTCAGAACTCGCTACCCTAGCTATATTGTGAGCGATGGAGTTCGCTGATCTATAAACAAACACGACCGAACAATTAGAAAGAGCTCGGACAAGAGCTTTACCATCATCAATTAAAATACCGACGCTAGACAGATATTCCTCATCACTATTCAAAGCGTCAACCAATAACTTACAGTCAGATTCAATAGACATTGAATGTGTACCCCTCTCCTTAATCCAGCTCAACACTTCCCGCATCCCAACTGCCTCAGCCATTAGAGGAGAAAAATGACCAGCAATAAAGCCTTGAATCGCAGCAGAGAAATGGCCATTATCGTCTCTAATCACCCCACCAAAACCCATACCCACTGGATCGGAGAAAATTGCAGCGTCAACATTGCATTTCAACCTACCAACTGGTGGCCTTACCCACCTATGATCAATAACCCTGTACATTGAATTTGGAGCTACCACATCGGCAGTGGACGCTGTTCCTACAGCGGCCGTGGCTACTGAATTTCTGGCTACTGAATTTATAGCTACTAAAGCTGCTCCAGCGTTTACTCCACCTGAAAAAGAAGGATACAAGCCTGAATCAGCAGCCTTGGCTGCTTCATTAGCTGACCGGTAGATTATTCTTGCTCGATTTAAAATCGTACGCGCTGAACTAGACACGCCCTCCCACTGCATATTATTCTGATTAATCCAGTTTGACCAAAGCAAAACTGAAACAAACTCCATTTCAGTCTTAGTACACACCCGCTTCATACAGTTCCACCAATTAGCGACCGAGGCCGCTTCACTAACCCGCAAATCAACTGGAGCCATGTCCCAGACCCATTTAACCACTGGACAGAAGATGAGAGCATGAAAAGCAGATTATGGGGCTGAGTTACAAAGACAGCACGTGGGATCTACTTCAATCTTTCGACCCATCAAAGCTTGCTTCGTAGGCAAATTATTACTCAACACCCGCCAAACAAAGTTTCGAATTTTAGGCGGGATATGCAACGACCACAGGTATTTAAAATCTGGAGGCCATGTCTCTTATTTAATTTAACTAATTATTTTAAATCAATTCATTTTTTACTTCACAATCTTACAAATATCTTTCAAAACCTATTTAATACACAAATATTACAATAAGAGTAAATTATTTGTTAATATAATACAACTTAATACAAGTTGCTTAGCCTAGGGCCCCAAACTCCCTTGGGCAGCCTTTATGTATTGAGTCGCTGCATACACGTCAAGTCAATATGTATTTGTGAAGTTTCAACTAAAATCTTGAATATTTTGAATTTAAAATAAAATTATGTGTAAATAACAACTTTCTTTAAATTTGAGTAACGTAAGTTTAAAGTAGTATATGAGTGTTAGAGTATCTCTAATGCAACTATGAATTGGGTAAAAATGAGATATCACATAAGATTGATGGACAATGAACTAAAAAAATATTGTCCAATGCAATCATCCATAATGAAGATAGTTTGGCAAAAATGAAAATAGTCATTGTGAGGATGACCCTCTATTTCTATGGGTCCTTAGCCAATATCTTAATGACACGTCATCATTTTTGTCTACGTATGTTTCTTTTTTAAACTTTCAAATATTTTAATTGTAATTTTATAATTTATTTATTAATTAAAGTTACACATTAAAAAAGTATGAATTAAGAGCTATCAAACAATACCAATTTTACATAAAAAATTATTAATTTATGAATTTATTAGGCAATCCCATTAAAGATGATTTTTGTAAAATTTCTCTATCAACAAACTTTTTTATGTTACTTAAAAAAAAATTTACATATTCATTATCAAGAATTATCTAATATATTTTTACATTAGAGTTGCTTATTCTAAATAAGAATTTTTAAAAAAAAATAAGATAACGCTCGGAGAACAAAATTTAAAAGGCACGTGGATATGCTTGTAAAAAACAAAACGATAAAGTAATACTCCGTATTGCGAGTTTTTGGTTAAAATAGGGTACTTTTAAAACTTATTTTGTAAAATAGGGTATTTTTGAACTTATTTAGAAAAATGGGGTTGACATAAAAGCGTGAGACCTTCTCACGTTTTTAACCATAAAAACGTGATACCAAATGCCTATTTTACAAAAAAAAAATTCAATTTGTAAAAGTGTGAGATGGTCTCATGTTTTTACCTATAAAAACGTGATTTGTTCTCACGTTTTTATGGGTAAAAACGTGAGAGCTTCTCACACTTTTATGCTAAGTAAATTTTTTCGCTAATTCCCCCCCCCCCCCCCTCCATATATGCTCTTATATTTTTTTCTTATATCATTTAATGTCTTCTTTATTTCAAATAATTTTTTTTAATTCATTCTCACATTTTTTCCTTTTTTTAATCACATGAGATTTATGAAGTCACGTTTTTATGCTCTTATTTTTTTTCTATATCATTTGTATTTTTCTTTATTTAATGAATAAATTATTTTTGATTCACTCTCACATTTTTTTTCTTTTTTAATCACATGAGATTGATGGAGCCATGTTTTTATGATTTTTTTTTTCTATATCATTTGTTAAATTTATCATTTAATCACATTTTTTTTCTAAAACATGGCTTCATCACGATTTAGTATTTTGAGATCTGGTGCTAAGTCAAGTTTCTTCAGACAAAAGCTCAGTAATCGTCTCATCAAAAGTAGGTAAGGGTTGTCGATGAGGAAGAGCAGCACGAACTAGTTCAAAATCCGATCATGTAAGGTCATAAAGAAGAGTAATTACTCGTTGATGATCCCTTTATTTTTCAAATTTTGCAGAATCAGTAGGAGAATCCCAAACAGGTTCAAAGAGAGCTCAGTTAATCCCAAATAACATAAATTTTTGACTAAAAACTATCAATTGACTGATCTGGTTCTGAGTCTTAGCATGCAAGGCAGTTAGGAGCTGATACTGGTGACCTAAGGTCACTGGCGGTGTATCGGGCTTTTAAAAAAACTCACACTTCCTTTGCTGTGTTAAAACGACTGAACTGTTGATTGATGGAAAGTTGTGGAAGTGTTACGACACCAAGTGATGATATCTCCATTCTTACTATCCTATTCTTCTTGTTGCTCATTGAATTTTTCGAGTGTTTCGCCATTCTTTTCGAATAGTCTCGATAATATCGCTAGTAATGATTCGCTAAACTCTCTCGGGCTTTGAGAAAGCTGGTCATAAGTTGAGCCCAATGTATATAATTCGGTCCATTAAGAGTGATCGAAATAGGACGAGCAATTTCATATTTTTTCATAGCAGACTATAAGTGAGAAGATCTAGAACAGTAGTAAGGAGACATATTTTAAGAAAACCTGAGGCTGTAAACAGAACCAGGACACGCCTAAAAACCTTAAAAACTGATATGATGTTGTAGAAAATCGATTAAAAAAGTAGTGAACCAGCGAAAAAATCAGAGACTGAACCGGCTCGACTGAACCGGTTCAGTTGAACCGCTAGGGCAGGTGATGGAAGTGACTCGTGCGTGAGATTGGTTGCGCAAACAAAAGGTGACACGCGCATGAAGCGCGTGTGGGTGCACGGGAGGATCTTGCGAGTGAGAAAAAAAAGGCAGCTTAATTCCACACACCGCGCATGCGAGCACGTGCGATGGCCGTTTGGGATGAGTTTTATATAGCTAGACTTGGTTAATAAGGACGATGTTAGTGGTGTGGTTTTGGTAGGGAAGACAGTAGCGATGATGTATGTTAGCAATGGGGTATGATTGTGCTGGTGATAATGATGATAACTATGTGTTTGATTGGACTGCAAGTTAGGGTATATATATATATATGGTTCGGTGGCTTTGGAGGTTAAAGTATGGGAAGGAGAGGGTACAGCAAGTTAAATGTGTGGCAGTGGGTGTTTTGTATATATATATATCAGGTACGGCAATGGGTTTTGTATAAATGTGTGGATGGGCAATGGTAGTAGTTGGCAGTGATGGCAGTGATGGCAGTAGCTGAATGGTGGTGACGGCATTAGGGTTTAATGGTGGGTTTATTGGCCAATAGGGTTTAGAGTAAGCCGACGAGAAAGGCGGTAACAAGAGTCGGCGAGAATGGCTGGAAAGAGAGGTTGTCGTCTAGAGAGAATTATCCTGCTCTGATACCATGTAAATAATAGAGAAAGATGTATTATATTGAATTAATAAAGTATACAAGAAGAGACATATATATATATACAAAGGAAGAACACAAGTATGAAAAGGAAACTATGGTATGAAAAGGAAACTAAAATAATGCAACAAGATATATATAATATATATCTTAACATTGCCGAACCACCTTACATCTTGGTGTTATATAATTCTTGCGTTTATTTTTTATTTTTCCTTACAATTTTTTCCTAAATTCCTTCCTATAAGCCTCCATGTCCTCGCGTATGACTTTTACCACTTCCAGTAACCAAAGATGGGTACACCCTTGCTAAAATTGGCTGTACATTATGTTTAAGAAATGGTATATGCAATAGTGAAAGTAAATTTTGGATACTCTTAACTCGTAACATGAAAATAGTGTACCATATGAATTATGAGATGCACGCCTAAAAAGTAAATACTCTTCATGGCCATATATGTAGGTTTGGGTCATTCAACGATAAATTATTAATATGTATAAATTGTAGACGACAAGAATATGGTACAAATCTTTTCAACTAAAAGTCGATTTTTGTCAACTCCACATTATTATGACAAAAATGCCACTTACATTATTTGCAATTTTTTTTAATTTAAAATCCAATAAGCTAACATTTATTGTAACACCCCCGTCTTAATATATAGGACAACACCCGTAATTAAGATCTGGAGTGCTACTAACCCATCTTAAATTGACTAAAATGGGTATATATGTAAATACATAAAGAAATTCAAGTAGTGATGCCATGCCTGTTAACAATGTCTTCATAATCGTACTGATGATGATAGTACCGTACATAAACATGCATACATGCATACAACCGTTATTGCACAAAACCAATTAAATAAGTTCAAGCAATATGTAACACTTTGGGCTAACCGTGGCTTCCCAAGATAACATATACACAACAAAATGATGAATCCGTATCGGAGCTCTCTATTTCGACCCCGAACCCGCCGTCTGATTAACATCATACGTCCCCTATGTACCTGTAATAGTTAGAAAACGGGTTGAGCTCACAGCTCAGTGGGGGAGGTGAAAGGCATAAATTCAAAAAACAGGTTTATAAACATATCTTTCAAACCACGTGTAATTCATTAATATCAACAAGAACCATGTTCATCAATTGACTACGCATGTACGTGCTAATGCAATTTACCTCATGTGTCAACCGATTACCATACCATAGAGAGCCTGAGCTGTAAGTATATTCCCATGCCACCGAGATGTCGAATCATCAAGCTGATACCATGGGATCAATTGTCCCGATCCCATATGAATATAGATAGCAACAGTCTTAGGATCAATTATCCCGATCTCATATAAACATTGATAACAACCAAACTATAGTGCCTTGCCAATTTGCCTAGGTTCTCAGGCTCCACACCGGTGGTTATAGGCGGCCAAACATTGCTTCCCCAGGGGTTTAGGGATTTTTAACCCAAGGGCACCGGACCCTACTTATTTTTTTTATTCCGACAAGCTTTATGAAAACAGATGTTCACATCACCCTTGGTCATCCACGACCAAGTACAATCATATCCGATAAGACAATATCAAGATAAAAATAAAGCTTCTACGAATTGCCATAACAAGTAACCTCCGAACAGAGATATATATATATATATATATATATAAATGAGCTCTCAGTATCATCATAAGAGATATACACCTATTCGGTAGGCCATAAGGAAATTTGAGCTTGTCGAAGAATTTTCAAGATTGCGGTTGACACAAAAATGATGCACAACATGCATACATGATCTTTATGACAACTAAAAGTAACACATGCCACTTAAACTTCATTCATCATGTATTCGTGTTCTTCAACGAATACATAACCCATTTACAAATCCACTTGGATACAACCAAGCATGTTTATCCAAGGAACATCGCTTACAAGTCTATATTACATAGATATCAAGTTCAAGCAGCATATCTTGTTCCACTTCATGCATCAAATATAAGGTAGATACTATATATGCCATATAAACTCTATCAAAATTATGTCCATGTCCTTTAGTGGATACAAAATCTTTTTCTTGTCAAATCAACACATACATACCCAAAGGACATCTATGTGAATCAATAACATGTAATCATAGAGCTTAGATAGCATATCTTGCTTAAATACGTGAATTCATACTCCAATTAACCATATATCATTAATATCAATATGCAAAATCATCATATTTAACATACATGTATAAATCATCCATTTTTAGCCAAATGAAATCATATTATCAAGTGTATATAGCATCTATTGCCTCAAGCCTCACTTTTAGGTCTTTAGTAATTATAAAACATCATGTTATAAGCCATACTTTAGATAACTAAGACAAATGAAATGAAACTATGATGATATTCATGAAATAAGGCCAAAATTTCAAGTTTAAAAGCATATAAACCCCTACTTCGACTTATTAGCAAAGAAGAAGGAGAAAAGATGAAGATTTCAGCCTTTCCCCAACAAACACCACAAAGAAGACGATGAATAGTGAACGAGAGGATGAGTCGGAGGATTTGGAGCTTTTATCTCGGATTGGTGTTGAAAAATAAGTGAGAATCCTTCAAAGAACCCACCTCTATCTCTCTCTAGAGATTTGGAGCGAGTTTAATGTGTTATGGTGATAAATGGTAATAAAATGGAGTAAAAACTTAGAAAATTCGTCTCCGGGGCTCCAAGATCGATCTTGGCCCTCCCAAGATCGATCTTGGGAGCTCTCAGCCAAAGCCTATTTCACAGCACTAACCCTTGTTGGTATTTTGGTCATAACTCCTTACTCAGAACTCAAATTTGGGTGACATTTATGTCCACGGAAAGGTAATTCAAAGATATACAACTTTTTAAGAGGAAGTTTTCCCAAATTCTGGATAGATATTTCCCAAAAATTCACCGAAGGCAGCGCTCTGCCAAAGCGCTACCGAATGACAAGAATTTAGCGATGGCCGTTTTTGTTGACCTTGAAGGTCTTAATCTTATTTTGATAATTACAATAAATCAATCATGTGTAATTTAACATGTTCTTGATATAAGATTATAGATTTCTTATTTAGAAAATCAAGAATAGCATGATTGCTCAAAGGAAGTTTGACAATGATCATTCAATCAATATCCGATCAAGTCAACGAAGCATTGAACTAAAACCGATCTATCCGAATCAAGATCATTCTTCTACAAGCGTTGGACAAGACAAGAAGATCAATCTCATCACTCACAAGCTAGCAATGCATTTCATGAAGCATAAAAGATCAAGGAAAACTAAAGCTTCAAGAAAAGCTTCAAGTGAAGAATCAATTTGAAGAAACAAATCGAAGCATTCGAAGACTGACCTATTCGGTAATTGAGTGTTTGCTTAGGATTAATGTAAAGTTTCTTAATTGATTGATTATATAGCTCAAACATTAAATTGCATCATTCTTAGATTGATCAAAACCAAGTTTGAATCAAAATCATTTCAAAACATCATTCTTATAAAAATCGGTTTTGAAATAAATTCATAATTAATTCATATGAATGAATTTTGTTACAAAAACTTATTTGGGAGTCTTAGAAACTTATTTGGAACACTCCCCAAGCATTAGAATCGATTTTGGAGTCATATTGCAAAAGTTAAAAAATTGCACAAAAGCCCCTCACTCCAGAACCAGGTGTCGACTCATGGAAGTGCTGTAGTCGACTACACCATTTTGACTACATGGGTAGCAAGGGAGGACTACATGACTAAAATATAGCCGTTGGAACTTTGACAAAAGTGCATTTTTGCCCCATTAATTTATATCTCCACCTCAAACGGCTATATCACTTTTGGGACTATAAATATGACTTCCAAGACTCATTCTAAACACCTTGAATCTTTCATACACTTCATACTTCATCTATCTTCAATATCTAAAGATTCAAGAAATTGTTTTTGATCAATCATTCATCTTTTGAGCTATATCATCTTGATCAAATAGGATAACTCTAATGTGAGCTTCAAATTGTATTCTTTACACACTTGTGAGAGTTATTGTAAATTGGTGTAAATCACCAAACATTTATATTCAAATTGTGAGAGGTAAATCTCATAGGAAAACAAGAAGGTAAATTCTTGTTTAGTTTTTGTGAAAGGTAAATTTCACAAGGTTAGGAAGAGGGTATCTTGTAAGAGTATTGTGGTGTAGCAATCTTGTAAGTGTTCACACTTGAAGTTTGATCTTCACCCGGAAGGAGATTGATTTTAGTGAAAATTCTCGGGAGCTAACCGAGCGCGGACTATGGTTTGTAAACCAAAACCGTATGGACAAAGCCTTGGACTTCAAATCGTTCAATCTTTCTAACTCAACTCTTTATTATTGATTGTTTAAATTGTTTGAGATTGCTTAATTATTTGCTCTTGTGTTTGATTGTTTATTTGCTTACATTCCTTGATAAATTTGTTTAGTAAATTGTTTTACTTAAACATTTTCGAAAAGTTTTTAAATTCCGCATTTAGTTTTAAAAACCCTATTCAGCCCCCCTTCTAGGGTATTTTTCGACCAACAGTTTTGACCCACAAGGAGTGCTAATTAGCTTTCGGTCAAAACACAAAAGTTATAGAATGATACAAATACTAAATACACTAAATGGAATCTTAATCGAATATGTAACGAAGGAGTTATGGTAGCCCAAAGTTAGCTAAAATTAACAAATCGCGAAGAACCAAAATTTCCTATTTACCGACCAAAATTGATTAGGACTACCCGAATCACCAAACGATCATTCACATGAGTATAAATAAGCTAATATACTTCAATTCAAAACAAATTAAAGTACGGGGTATTACATTTATTACACACTTATTTAAATAAAAAAAATTACCTAGAATATTACATACAAAGTCTCTTTGAGAATACAGGTAAATTGTAAATTTATAATAAAAATATATAAGAATACAAACGAATGAAACAATTGACTATAATATTTTTCATATATTCACATTTTTGTAGTTAAACTCGTAATTTTCACTACAATTCATATTTTAAATTCACTATAATACTTTTTGAAAACATTTAAGCGAACTTTTAAATTTTGACACACTTCATCATCATCTTCTTCTTCTTAAAAATAAGCTATAGTAGGAAACATATCTACAATATATATATGTTATAATAAATATTCATATGGGTACATATGTCAAATTTCATTCAATTAAATCTAATTTTGTCCTTGCCATTAGTTATGATAATAAAGAGTGACCTTATCGTATTAAAATATATAATCTTGAATCTTTTGTAAAAATGTAATCATATAAGGGATTCAACCCCCCCCCCCCCCCACCTCACCAAACACACACAATTTTTCCTATTGGTTTTGGGTTTTATTAGAGTTCTCAATAGTAGGTTTTTAATGTGGATAAAAAAGAATATAATAACTATCATCTTTAAAAGTGCCTTATACATCAAATTATAACTGGCCACACGTTACTTTATAACACGACACGAATCAAGACGAAATTATAAGTTAATAGATAAACCTTTAACAAATTCTAGTGGTTATCGAGTTCACCTGTTTAACAAGAAATGATAACAAAGTCGGTTACAGGTTCACCCTTAACGAATTTAAAGGGTGAACCCGTTAGATTCATTAAATTAATTTTTTGACTTTTAATAAAAGCTAAAGTTTATTAGGGTTTTTACTTATTTTAAACTTTATGAATATTTATCCCTACTTTGAAGTAATTTTAGTTATTTTTCATCTTGTTCCTAGTGAATTTTTTTTTATTTTTTTTTATATATAAAAAAGATTTGCTTAACGTGTACTATCAAATTGGATCGTGTCATGTCACTCAATAACAAATCACGTCGTATACAAATTTGGAATACATCACCCAATAACTTATAGGATTGTGTTTGGGTGAAGGTAAAAATAATCCACGTTCATTAAGACCCGACATGAAACCAATACAAACAAACCCGTTGACAGATCTACATCAAGAGACGTTATTATCGAGATTGTGGCAAAAAAAATACGACTATGAGCTTATCCAATGAAATAATCAAAATGACTCTTGATTATTTATTACGGGTGGTATTATTTATACCCCCATTATTACTTGCTGCCACTCTTAATCACTCCCTTTAAATTAATGACCCAATTATACCATAACTAATATCGCCTGCTTTTTTTTTTTTTGTTCTCCGGCGAGTTTTTCTTCGGCTTGTCTAAACATCTCCCTTAATCCTACAAACAATGAAAAAACCCCTCCCACCCTCATGAGTCGAACTCTTGACCTCATGGCAAGAGTGGAGATTGCGTACCACTAGGTGTGTGGGCGAGTTTTTCTTCTTCTTCTTCTTCTTCTTCTTCTTCTTCTTCTTCTTCTTCTTTTCTCACCCTGCTCCTTCTGCGTCTACCTTTTTCTTCTTTTTCTCATTCTCCCGCGACTTTTTCTTCTCCTCTTCCTTCTTCTCCTTCTCCACGAAATGGTTGTCACCAGCAGTGATGGAGTTAGGTTAAAGTTAGGGTTGAATTGATTATTAATGATTAATAATTAATTACAATTAAGAATTGAACTGGTTCAAAGTAAAAAGGGTTTGATGGGAATGGGAGTAAGAGTGGGAGTGGTAGCAAATAATAATGGGGTAGAAATAACACCACCCTTTAGTAAAATGTTAAAGTTAACAATGTATGGTTCCTCAATAGTTTTTTTTTTTCTAAATAATCAAATTGTGGGGTCTATAATTACATTGATTGACCATAAAATTAATCAATTTAATTTATTTATTTAAAAAGCAAGAAGTGCAATATTATCTAAAATTTGAAAAGAGTTTCTTATATTTTGTTTTAGCCAATAGAATTTGTGAGACCTCCATTTTGAGTAATAAAATATGTTAATTTTGATTACAAAGGAAGTAGATTTAGTTATTAGTTAAACATGAAGTATTTTCGGTTTTGGTTGGGGTAGAAATTACGAGACCCAAACCAAATTTGAAAGTTCGGTTTCGGTTTCTAAATCTTTCAATCTCAGACCTAAACCAAACTTTTCAGTTCAGTTATATTCGGTTTTCATTGATTTTTTTTATAAAACAAATAAATTGTAAAGTAACACTTATTTTGATTAAAAAAATAATAACTCTATACTTGCTCCACTTATTTTGGATAAAAAAATATTAAGTCTTACATTTAAAATAAAACACAATATTCATGATAGTTCAAAAAGTCGCGTTCTCATTAGAACTCATATGTTTTAGGAACATAAAATTTTAGATAATGAATTAAGTAATATTATTTTTAAGTCATATATGCAATGATTTGGTTTGGTTTAAGTTCAGTTCGATTCGATTCGATTCGGTCGATTTTGCATTGGCATACTCCAAACCCGAACCAAACATATTTGGTTTCGGTTTCCTTTTTTTTTTTCGATTCGGTTTTTAACAGGTTAGTATGGTTCGGTGTTCGGCTTTTTGGTTCATCGCAACACCTCTAGGATTATATAAAGGATTTTTAAAATTTAATTATATCATTAGAGTAAATTTTTTAGCCAACATTATTTAAATTGATTATAATTAGCATTATTATTATACCATATGCCTTGGAGATACTCTCACATAATGATCAAATCAGTCTATGGATGGAAACCATGCAAAATGGGCAAGCCCTACAATAAGTAAAACTTTGAGGGTCAAGTTTCAATAAAACTAAAACGGGCCACGAGGGCAAATTACCAAAAATTTAAAGCACGTGTGACATGGTTCTGGATTTGTGAGTATCTTGATGTATATATATATATATATATATATTTTTTATTTTATTTTCATTTGTCGGTTTAAAGCACGTATCACATGGTTATTGGGATCTCAACCTTGAGGACTCAATTATTATAATTTTAATAAAAATAAGTCTCTGGCACATGGGAGTTTTTGACTAGCTGGAGATTCCATGGATATTACCGCGCTCTCAATTAAAATAGAACTATGTTCATATTTAGCTTAATTTATTAGATTTAGGTATTATAATTAATAATTGTTGAAGGTTTTTTTTTTTCCCCTCTTGGTATTAATTAGGATAGTGATGTATGGGTGGCTTAGTCAATTACACATATAAGCTACAAGAAGGATATTATTACACGAGTGATTGATTTACAATTCAAGTAGTAAAGTGACTTCATATGATAATATAATAGGTGGTTCTGGGTTCAAATTCCCTATCCTTACTTTTAGTTTTTACAAATTCTTTTGACCCGATCCTTTGTCTCATTTTGCTTTTTTATATTTTTTTCTAACCTTACTTCCCTTTGTTAAAAATAAATAAATTTTCTTATGCCATTTTTATTTTAGGTATTTATGATTAATTTTAGATGTTAATTTAAGTTTACTTGAATTAATATCGATCATGCTAAGTTTACATGTTGTATTTAATTAATACCAAAAAAATTTATGATAAAATTTGGTTTGCAACTCATTAACATATTGTAAAAAAATATATATATTTGTAATTACTTATCGTTAGTATTGACAAAACAACACTGAATAGGCATTTTAGTAAAGTGAGCGTAATACTAAAAAAAAATAATCTTATGAGCAATAAAATAATGGTAAATAAGTAATTTAGAAATGGAATACCTGTAACTTTTTTTAAACTTGCGACGATAAAATTTTCGTTAGTTCTTAAGTTCAAATCCCTTCATTTAAAATTGGCTTTTATCCCTTTTATACTAGCCACCCTTACAAGAATCTTGCATATGCTTTTGTCACCTACCATGAAAGTTTGAGGAGTTATTTACACTTTACTCTCATGAAGTTTGACTGGTTTTTCACTTTCATTCAAGAAATCTCATTTTTGCCAATCCCATCCATAAAGTTTGATATGTTGGTGCTTTTGTCCGTGATCCAACATGTCATTTGTTTATTGGATAAAAAATGCCACGTACAACTCATATGGCCTGAAAATCAAATTGACACGTGTTATTTTTCGTTCAAAAAACAAATTAACCGTAAGTTGGATTTTGGATTAATGTTACAACGGGATTAAATTTAGATCTGCAAAAGTGAATTTTGTGGTCTAACTTTATACATGTAGATAAATCGTTAATAACTCAACTTTGAGGGCCAAGTAATTAGTTTCAATAAAACTAATTAATAGGGGCCAAACGGCAAATAATTAAACAAAAATTTTAATGCATGTATCACATGGTTCTTGAGTTGTGATTGAGTCAGCTACCTGGCTACCTACCCCACCACATACCGTAATTCCTTTCTGAATTTGTTATATATTAGGTAGAGCTCTCACAACCAAAATAGTACCAATCCATCTTTAATTAATTAGCTTTATTAAGAAGAATCATCTTCTTCTTTTTTCCCAAAAATAGAGAAAATGCCGGAAGTGAAAAGAGTGAAATTGGGTTCACAAGGATTTGAGGTATCACCATTGGGGTTGGGTTGTATGGGCATGTCTTTCCGGTACGGACGTACCAAACCTGAAAGCCACTTGATTAAGCTAATCCACCACGCTATTAACAGCGGCGTCACCTTCCTCGATACTGCTGATGTCTACGGCCCCTTTGCCAACGAGATCCTTCTCGGCAAGGTATAATTATTGATACATGTACTAACTTAAATGATCGAGCTAATATCTCAAGTGATATCTTAGTCCATTTGCCACTACGTGAAATTTGCTTAAAATACTACTTGACTATTAATTTGATCATTTAAGTTGGAACATATATTATTACACCATATATATAAATATATTTGTATCGAACGGTCGAATTTTGAAGAGAAATTAAGAATAAGACGGGTTCAACAACAAATTTGCCAAAGAACAGTGAAAGTGATGTGAAAAATTATTGCAAGATGGTAGAAAGCTAGTGTGGAGTTTTTTTGTCATTTCCGCTGCTTCTTTTTATATAGATATAGATATATATATACAAGCGATAATAAATCTGGATGGTTCTCGGAAGAGGGATTGAAACATGGCTCGTCCCATGTGAATTATCACATTCTTAACTATATAATGAGCTGAGGCAAAGCCTGAATCTCTGGTTTTTGCTTCTAATGGTCAAGGAATGGACTTAAAGTAAGTGTTTTAAAATATTAATTAATGTCAGCATGCACGTACAAAAACAACACATTGAGTGTGCCTTGATCGAGTTCCAGCTTGGATCTACAAGTATACATAATTATGTGTATTAGTTATGTTGATAAATGAAATGCTGGTGAACGTGTAGGCGTTGAAGGGAGGGATGAGAGAGAAAGTTCAGCTGGCCACAAAATGCGGGGTGAAGATTGTGGAAGGTGATCGGATGGAAATTCACGGGGAGCCCGAGTACATACGGGCTGCCTGCGAGGCTAGTTTGAAGCGTCTCAAAATTGATTGCATTGATCTCTATTATCTCCATCGCATTGACCAAAATATTCCTATTGAAATTACGGTATGATCCAGCCATTTTATCCATTAATTAATAAATTTATGTTAATAGTATTACTGTTCTAATTTCTTAAAACGTCATAAAGTTATTTAGTACGTGACTCTTAAATGTTATAATTAGAGCCATATTTTTATCTATATATTACCTCAATAGTATGCTTTATATATATAAAATATAGTCTTAATTTGTAGAGTTTATTGACACTAACTGAACTCACCCTTTATGAGGAATTCATTAATTCTTTTCTATGTCCTTTAGCAGAGGTTATTTGTAAGTATTACCATATATGCTGTTTAATTAGCTATATATATAAATATATATGAGCTTAATTGTGAGCACTTAACCTTTTCTGAGCTCGCGCGGTGGAGTTGCATAATAATATTCAAAGTTTAATCTACCCACACTAGGTCTAAAGTTTAACATACTCTATTAAATATGCATGATAGGCATAAAAGAATAGTGAGAATACACGCATTTTAATGACGCAATAATTATGCTTTCAAATATTTCAAAATTATATAAATTCTTACTATTTTGTGAAAGGAATAGCCAGGGATCGGAGCTAGACAAGAGTAGGATTGAGATTGATCACATGCATAAAATTAAAGACCCACTAATTAAAGGTTTATAACTCATATTTCTAGCTAGCATGGGCTTTGTTTCGATAGTACGTGATAATTACTCAGAGAGTTATTTTTTTTATAAGTTCATTAAGGACACTAGGATTTTAAGTGCTTGAAGCATTAATGGTTTTGTGAAATTAAAACTACAAAGTTGGACATTCTCCTCATTTCCCTCCTTATTTCTCTCCTTGGTTTCCTCCCATTTTCTCTCCTTAGTTTCCTCCCCTTTTCTCTTCCTGTTTTTAGATTGTCTGTACTTTAATAATTTGCTTGTACATCTATGTATAGTTCATCCCTATATAAAGGGATTTTCATTCATTCTTTGTATTATCAAGAGTTTATACACACACAAGTTAATATACAATCTTATTTACTCTCTAATTTTATTATGGTATCAGAGCAGGTTTAAATCCTTGCTCCTTCATCCTCTGCCATTGCCCACTTCTCCGCTATCCTCCACTGTTCAAACTTCATAAACACCAATCCAATCCTTACCCAAATCTTTGTATCACTCTCGAAAACTACTCAAACTGCCTCCAAAACACTGTCCCTCACCACCACTGCCATCGTCTTGACAAGACGATTCCGACGCCGTCAAACGCATCTCGGAACTCGCCCTCACGCGCCGGCGAGTGAAATCTAGCTCCGGTGCAAATCTCATGCGCAGCTCTACCACGCGCGAAGTCTCATGCTCTCACGCTCCTCACGCACCTCTCCAACATGACGCCGTTATCTCTAACGGCAGTTACCTAACGCCGTCAGGTTTAACGGCGGTTAGCTAACGCCGTTAACTTACTGTTTAAAAAAAAAACAACTTGCATTCCATTCCCGGTTTTTCAACTACCCATAGTGGTTTTCAAGATCTTATTTTTATTTTTTTTACAGACACAACTGCGAGCTCAAATTTTTCAAATTCCTCATCTATCTCAAGTCACATGTACTTCATTTCCTTGCCTTTTTTATTTTTCTTTTTATTTATTTTTTTTAATTTTTTTTCTTTTCATTATGACTACATCTGAAATTTCTATTACTGTAAAACTCGATGGAAATAATTATAATCATTGGTCTATGCTATTTCGAAATTTTTTGAAAGGAAAAGGCCTTTGGAAGTATGTCACAGGTAAAGAATCTTGTCCCAAAGAAACTGATGCCAAATTTGAAGAATGGGAAATCAACAACAATAAAATCTTGACCTGGCTCGAAAAAAACCGTCCTTCCATCCATCAGTATCCAACTTGGCCGGTGCACCACTGCAAAGAAAGCTTGGGATTTTTTGGCACAACGCTATGTTCAAACCAATTTTGCTAAAAAATACAAACTCGAACAAGATATTCGCTCTCTTCAACAACAGCCCGGTCAGACAGTCTCTGATTTTCACTCCAGCATGTGCCTTATATGGGATCAACTTGAGCTAATGGAACCACAGTGGACCGTTGATATAAACTTGTGGGAAACGTTTCGTGAGGAAACACGGCTCGTTCAATTCCTTATGACTCTCCGAGAAGAATTCGAGCCAATCAGAGCCTCTATGCTTCACCGCAAGCCTCTTCCTTTGTTGAGGAAGCCTTGACCGAACTAATCACTAAAGAAACCCGCAAAGGCATTACTCCAAACATCTCATCCGTCTTCATTGCGGCCCCTCGCTCCCAGCAGCACTTTTTTAAACCACCCACTACCACTTCATCACCGCGTCCTCAACAAGCATCCTCCCGTTCATCGAAAGACCCGGTACAATGCAACTACTGCAAGGAATTTGGGCATATCGTTAAGTATTGCCCATTCTCCTACATCCCAGTACATGCGCAGTCTACAAAAATCCACCAGGTTATCTGCCGCGTTCATCTCAACTGATGGTTCGTCGTTCAACCATCAGACTGGTCCTTCTTTTAACTCACCCACTGCTCCGGAAGTTCAGAACATGATCACACCGAATCATCATACAGTTGCATCTGCCTTCTCACCTTCAAGCAGGTATCTCATCTCCGTGGTTTCTTAATTCTGGGGCATCAAACCACATGACCTTTGATCCAACCTACTTCAAGCCATCTCGACCTATGGGCTCATCTACATAGATTCATACCGCTAATGGATCCACTATTGATGCTAGTCACATTGGCTCCATAACTAATAATGGTTTATCCATCTCTGACGTTTTTCTTGTTCCTCAATTATCTATGCAACTTTTATCTGTTGGACAGTTATGTGACCTTGGACTAATAGTGATCTTTCATGCTACTGGTTTTATTATACAGGACCGATCGACGGGGATACAAGTTGGGACCGGCCATAGAGTTGGTCGACTATATGTGGCAGACAAATTACAGATTTCATCCGTCCCCAACTCATCTCTCACGGCTTTTACCACCGACCCATCCTCCCTTATCTCTTGGCATTTTAGATTGGGTCATGTTTCTTTTTCTCGCCTTCAATATATGATAAATAAAGGATTGTTAGGACCAGCTACTTTAGACAAAGATCATTCTTGTATTACTTGTAAACTGGCTAAACAACCCATTCTACCCTTTCCTAATAGTGCAACTACTACATGTTCTCCTTTTGATCTTGTGCACTCTGATGTCTGGGGAAAAGCTCTCGTTGTTTCTATGGGTGGGGCTCAATATTATGTGGTCTTTATTGATGATTATTCTCGCTACACCTGGACTTATTTACTTCATTCTTGGTCTGATTTTTTGAAAGTTTACATCGAGTTCGCTACTATGATCAAAACCCAATTTTTCAAAAACATCAAAATTTTTCGATCCGACTCTGGGGGAGAATACTTATCTAACCACTTTCTTAAATTCCTAAAGTCTCAAGGGACCCTTCCTCAACTATCTTGCCCAGATACCCCTCATCAAAATGGGGTTGCAGAACGAAAGCATAGACACCTTGTCGAAACAGCTTGTACCCTCATTCTCTCCTCATCCATCCCTTCCGTATTCTGGGGGGAAGCCTTTCACACCTCTACCTTCCTTATTAATCGCATCCCTTCCGTAGTCACCAGTGGCGTATCTCCTTTCGAGCGCCTATATGGGACCACCCCCAATTATTCTGAACTCCGCACTTTTGGATCCACTTGTTTTGTGTTACTCCCAAAACGAGAACGAACAAAACTCACTTCTAAAAATGTCATGTGTGTCTTCCTGGGGTATGGGATTCAACAAAAAGGGTATCGCTGTTACGACCCGACTGCCAAACGGCTTCGCATTTCCCGCCACGTTACCTTCTGGGAACATAAACCATACTACACCTTATCCAAAGATCCCCTCTCAAATATTATAACTTCTCCTCATGTCAACCCATTTCCAGAGCTTGTACCATCCGTCACCCTTTCACCCACTCACCATGTAGCCACTCCTATACCACCACCTATCTCTACCCCTGCAACTGTAACTGACTGTCCACCTGCCGACAACTTTACGTCCTATCCTGAGTTTGTATCTCCAGCCGCCGGCCCTCTGCTGCGACCAATCCGAGACCGCCATCCACCAGTCTGTCATTCCGATTATGAATGCTACATCTCTGCTCTACTATCTCTCCATGAGCCATCCTCCTACCGTGAGGCTTCTGTCGATCCTCAATGGCAGCAGGCTATGTCTGAGGAACTTGATGCCTTTCAGAAAACACAAACTTGGGTTCTCACGGATTTACTCAATGGCAAATCAGTTGTTGGATGTAGATGGATATACAAAATTAAAACTAAAGCTGATGGGTCTGTTGATAGGTACAAAGCTCGCCTCGTTGTTAAAGGATATACTCAGTAGTATGGGATCGATTATGAAGAAACTTTTGCTCCGGTTGCCCGTCTGACCACAGTTCGCACTCTTATCTCTGTCGCCTCTATTCGAAATTGGACCATTCATCAGATGGATGTTAAGAATGCATTTCTTCATGGAGATCTTCAGGAAGAAGTTTACATGCAACCTCCCCCTGGGCTTCTTCATGCCCCTGGACAGGTTTGTAAACTTAGTCGAGCTCTCTATGGTCTCAAACAAGCCCCTCGAGCTTGGTTTGAGAAATTCTCCACGGCTATTCTGCAGCACGGTTTTTCTCAAAGCGCTCATGATCCCGCTATGTTTACTTGCTCCTCTTCGCATGGCATTGTTATTCTCCTTATTTATGTTGACGATATGATCATCACTGGCGATGACCTCAATGGTATATGTAGACTCAAAGACTATCTGTGCTCGTGTTTTGAAATGAAAGACTTGGGGTTCCTATGCTACTTCCATGGTGTTGAGGTTGATCACTCCTCAACAGGATATTTCCTCTCTCAAGTGAAGTATGCCTCTGATATTATCACACGTACAGGCCTTACTGACAACAAGACTGCTGATACTCCTCTTGAGATGAATGTCAAACTCTCATCCTCTACTGGCACCCTGCTTCCTAATCCTACTTTATATCGACAGCTTGTGGGAAGTCTCAACTATCTCACTATCACTCGACCTGACATCAGCCATGCTGTTCATATTGTGAGTTAGTTCATGACTGCTCCACGCTCGATTCACTTTGCTGCCGTTCTCAGCATCATCCGCTATATCAAAGGGACCCTGCATCAGGGCTTGCATCTTTCATCTACATCCCAACCCCTGTCACAAGGATATTCAGACTCAGACTGGGCTGGTGATATTACTGATCGACGTTCCACGACTGGGTACTGTATTTTCCTTGGCGACTTACTCTTTTCGTGGAAAAGTAAGAAACAGACTGTTATTGCTCGTTCCAGTGCCAAAGCTGAATACAGAGCTCTCACTCATACCTCCGCTGAAATTGTTTGGCTTCGCTGGCTGCTTCAAGATATGGGCATTATCCTAAAAGATCCCACGCCCTTATTTTGTGACAACAAGAGTGCCATTCAAATAGCTCACAATGACATTTTCCATGAGCGAACTAAACATATTGAGGTTGACTGCCACTTTGTTCGTCAGCACTTCCAATAAAGGCATATCTTGCTACCACACATCTCTTCCGGTCTTAGGGACCTTGATGCAGCTGGGCATTTCTAGGTTCGATAAGGGAAGGCAGAGGGCATCCAGCACGACAAGGGTGGCACGTGAATTGAATTGTGGGCTAGATAAATTTAGTTGAATATGTGTGGCACATAACTAAATTTCGTGGGTCCTTGATTAAAGCCAAAACGACGTAGTTTCGGTGCAAGGCAGTGGGTTGTGAGGGATATGATTACTTGTGCAGGGATGCTTGCAGGCTTTGTCAGATTCCTGTCTAGTGGTGACAAAGGCTGCACAAGGTCATCATTATCCTGCCCAAAGCTCTAAAGCAATTCAAATTCGAAATTCAAAATTCAAATGTACATGAGCTTGTATTATAAATAGAGGGGAGCTGTAGAGCTCGAGATAGAAAACCTCATTTGCTTAGATATAGAGTTTGAATACTCTTTGTAATCCAGAGTGAGAAACAGTTAGGAAGAGAGGAGATAGCGTGGGCTCAGATCCAGACTTGTAATCTGTTTGTCCTTATATATTGTTGCGAAATAATATAAAGGTTAGGGTTTTCCCTGTATATTGCTTGTCCCTATTTTTGTGGTTTGTTTATTGTGTACAAGTGCGGCTGGTTGTTGCGCGGCAATAACGCCATCATTGGATAGTTAATCCGCTGTCTCAGAAAAAAAATTACCCGGTGACAGTTTGGTATATAAGGACAAACAGATTACAAGTCTGGATATGAGCCCACGCTCTCTCCTCTCTTCCTAACTGTTTCTCACTCTATATTACAAAGAGTATTCTAACTTTATATCTAAGCAAATGAGGTTTTCTATCTCGAGCTCCACAGCTCCCCTCTATTTATAATACAAGCTCATGTACATTTGAATTTTGAATTTTGAATTTGAATTGCTTTAGAGCTTTGGGCAGGATAATGATGACCTTGTGCAGCCCTTGTCTACCACTAGACAGGAATCTGACAAAGCCTGCAAGCATGCCTGCACAAGTAATCATATCCCTCACAACCCACTGCCTTGCACCAAAACTACGTCGTTTTGGCTTTAATCAAGGACCCACGAAATTTAGTTATGTGCCACACATATTCAACTAAATTTATCTAGCCCACAATTCAATTCACGTGCCACCCTTGTCGTGCTGGATGCCCTCTGCCTTCCCTTATCGAACCTAGAAATGCCCAGCTGCATCAAGGTCCCTAAGACCGGAAGAGATGTGTGGTAGCAAGATATGCCCTTATTGGAAGTGCTGACGAACAAAGTGGTAGTCAACCTCAATATGTTTAGTTCGCTCATGGAAAATGTCATTGTGAGCTATTTGAATGGCATTATTGTTGTCACAAAATAAGGGCGTGGGATCTTTTAGGATAATGCCCATATCTTGAAGCAGCCAGCGAAGCCAAACAATTTCAGCAGAGGTATGAGCGAGAGCTCTGTATTCAACTTCGGCACTGGAACGGGCAATAACAGTCTGTTTCTTGCTTTTCCACGAAATGAGCGAGTCACCAAGGAAAATGCAGTACCTAGTCGTGGAACGACGATCAGTAATATCACCAGCCCAGTCTAAGTCTGAATATCCTTGTAACAGGGGTTGGGATGTAGATGAAAGATGCAAGCCCTAATGCAGGGTCCCTTTGATGTAGCGGATGATGCGGAGAACGGCAGCAAAGTGAACCGAGCGTGGAGCAGTCATGAACTGACTCACGATATGAACAGCATGGCTGATGTCAGGTCGAGTGATAGTGAGATAGTTTAGACTTCTCACAAGCTGTCGATATAAAGTAGGATTAGGAAGCAGGGTGCCAGCAGAGGATGAGAGTTTGACATTCATCTCAAGAGGAGTATCAGCAGTCTTGTTGTCAGTAAGGCCTGTACGTGTGATAATATCAGAGGCATACTTCACTTGAGAGAGGAAATATCCTGTTGAGGAGTGATCAACCTCAACACCAAGGAAGTAGCGTAGGAACCCCAAGTCTTTCATTTTAAAACACGAGCACAGATAGTCTTTGAGTCTACATATACCATTGAGGTCATCGCCAGTGATGATCATATCGTCAACATAAATAAGAAGAATAACAATGCCATGCGAAGAGGAGCAAGTAAACATAGCGAGATCATGAGCGCTCTGAGAAAAACCGTGCTGCAGAATAGCTGTGGAAAATTTCTCAAACCAAGCTCGAGGGGCTTGTTGAGACCAAAGAGAGCTCGACTAAGTTTGCAAACCTGTCCAGGGGCATGAGGAAGCCCAGGGGGAGGTTGCATGTAAACTTCTTCCTGAAAATCTCCATGAAGAAATGCATTCTTAACATCCATCTGATGAATGGTCCAATTTCGAATAGAGGCGACAGAGATAAGAATGCAAACTGTGGTCATACGGGCAACCGGAGCAAAAGTTTTTTCATAATCAATCCCATACTCTTAAGTATATCCTTTGGCAACGAGGCGAGCTTTGTACCTATCAACAGACCCATCAGCTTTAGTTTTAATTTTGTATATCCATCTACATCCAACAACTGATTTGCCATTGGGTAAATTCCGTGAGAACCCAAGTTTGTGTTTTCTGAAGGGCATCAAGTTCCTCAGACATAGCCTGCTGCCATTGAGGATCGACAGAAGCCTCACGGTAGAAGGATGGCTCATGGAGAGATAGTAGAGCAGAGATGTAGCATTCATAATCGAAATGTCAGACTGGTGGATGGCGATCTCGGATTGGTCGCAGCAGAGGGCCGGCGGCGGGAGATACAGACTCAGGACAGGACGTAAAGTTGTCGGCAGGTGGATAGTCAGTTACAGTTGCAGGGGTAGAGGTAGGTGGTGGTATAGGAGTGGCTACATGGTGAGTGGGTGAAAGGGTGACGGATGGTACAAGCTCTGGAAATGGGTCGACAGGAGGAGAAGTTATAGTATTTGAGAGGGGATCTTTGGATAAGGTGTAGTATGGTTTATGTTCCCAGAAGGTAACGTGGCGGGAAATGCAAAGCCGTTTGACAGTCGGGTCGTAACAGCGATACCCTTTTTGTTGAATCCCATACCCCAGGAAGACACACATGACATTTTTAGAAGTGAGTTTTGTTCGTTCTCGTTTTGGGAGTAACACAAAACAAGTGGATCCAAAAGTGCAGAGTTCAGAATAATTGGGGGTGGTCCCATATAGGCGCTCGAAAGGAGATACGCCACTAGTGACTACGGAAGGGATGCGATTAATAAGGAAGGTAGATGTGTGAATGGTTTCTCCCCAGAATACGGAAGGGACGGATGAGGAGAGAAGGAGGGTACGAGCTGTTTCGACAAGGTGTCTGTGCTTTCGTTCTGCAACCCCATTTTGCTGAGGGGTATCTGGGTAAGATAGTTGGGGAAGGGTCCCTTGAGACTTTAGGAATTCAAGAAAGTGGTTGGATAAGTATTCTCCCCCAGAGTCGGATCAAAAAATTTTGATGTTTTTGGAAAATTGGGTTTTGATCATAGTAGCGAACTCGATGTAAACTTTCAAAAAATTAGACCGAGAATGAAGTAAATAAGTCCAGGTGTAGCGAGAATAATCATCAATAAAGACCACATAATATTGAGCCCCACCCATAGAAACAACGGGAGCTTTTCCCCAGACATCAGAGTGCACAAGATCAAAAGGAGAACATGTAATAGTTGCACTATTAGGAAAGGGTAGAGCGGGTTGTTTGGCCAGTTTACAAGTAATACAAGAATGATCTTTGTCTAAAGTAGCTGGTCCTAACAATCCTTTATTTATCATATATTGAAGGCGAGGAAAAGAAACATGGCTCAATCTAGAATGCCAAGAGATAAGGGAGGATGGGTCGGTGGTAAAAGCTGTGAGAGATGAGTTGGGGACGGATGAAATCTGTAATTTGTCTACCACATATAGTCGACGAACTCTATGGCCGGTCCCAACTTGTATCCCTGTCAATCGGTCCTGTATAATAAAACCAGTAGCATGAAAGATCACTATTAGTCCAAGGTCACATAACTGTCCAACAGATAAAAGTTGCATAGATAATTGAGGAACAAGAAAAACGTCAGAGATGGATAAACCGTTATTAGTTATGGAGCCAACGTGACTAGCATCAATAGTGGAGCCATTAGCGATATGAATCTGTGTAGATGAGCCCATAGGTCGAAATGGCTTGAAGTGGGTTGGATCAAAGGTCATGTGGTTTGATGCCCCAGAATCAAGAAACCACGGAGATGAGATACCTGCTGAAGGTGAGAAGGCAGATGCAACTGTATGATGATTCGGTGTGATCATGTTCTGAACTTCCGGAGCAGTGGGTGAATTAAAAGAAGGACCAGTCTGATGGTTGAACGACGAACCATCAGTTGAGGTGAACGCGGCGGATAACCTGGTGGATTTTTATAGACTGCGCATGTACCGGGATGTAGGAGAAGGGCAATACTTAACAATATGCCCAAATTCCTTGCAGTAGTTGCATTGTACCGGGTCTTTCGATGAACGGTAGGATGCTTGTTGAGGACGCGGTGATGAAGTGGTAGTGGGTGGTTTAAAAAAGTGCTGCTGGGAGCGAGGGGCCGCAATGAAGACGGATGACATGTTTGGAGTAATGCCTTTGCGGGTTTCTTCAGTGATTAGTTCAGTCAAGGCTTCCTCAACAGAAGGAAAAGGCTTGCGGTGAAGCATAGAGGCTCTGATTGGCTCGAATTCTTCTCGGAAAGCCATAAGGAATTGAACGAGCCGTGTTTCCTCACGAAACGTTTCCTACAAGTTTATATCAACGGTCCACTGTGGTTCCATTAGCTCAAGTTGATCCCATATAAGGCACATGCTGGAGAGAAAATCAGAAACTGTCTGGCCGGGCTGTTGTTGAAGAGAGCGAATATACTGTTCGAGTTTGTATTTTTTGGCAAAATTGGTTTGAACATAGCGTTGTGCCAAAAAATCCCAAGCTTTCTTTGCAGTGGTGCATCGGCCAAGTTGGATACTGATGGATGGAAGGACGGTATTTGCGAGCCAGGTCAAGATTTTATTGTTGTTGATTTCCCATTCTTCAAATTTGGCATCAGTTTCTTTGGGACAAGATTCTTTACCTGTGACATACTTCCAAAGGCCTTTTCCTTTCAAAAAATTCCGAAATAGCATAGACCAATGATTATAATTATTTCCATCGAGTTTTACAGTAATAGAAATTTCAGATGTAGTCATAATGAAAAGAAAAAAAATTAAAAAAAATAAATAAAAAGAAAAATAAAAAAGGCAAGGAAATGAAGTACATGTGACTTGAGATAGATGAGGAATTTGAAAAATTTGAGCTCGCAGTTGTGTCTGTAAAAAAAATAAAAATAAGATCTTGAAAACCACTATGGGTAGTTGAAAAACCGGGAATGGAATGCAAGTTGTTTTTTTTTTAAACAGTAAGTTAACGGCGTTAGCTAACCGCCGTTAAACCTGACGGCGTTAGGTAACTGCCGTTAGAGATAACGGCGTCATGTTGGAGAGGTGCGTGAGGCGCGTGAGAGCATGAGACTTCGCGCGTGGTAGAGCTGCGCATGAGATTTGCGCCGGAGCTGGATTTCACTCGCCGGCGCGTGAGGGCGCGTGAGGGCGAGTTCCGAGATGCGTTTGATGGCGTCGGAATCGTCTTGTCAAGACGATGGCAGTGGTGGTGAGCAACGGTGTTTTGGAGGCAATTTGAGTATTTTTCGAGAGTGATAAAAAGATTTGGGTAAGGATTGGATTGGTGTTTATGAAGTTTGAGCAGTGGAGGATAGCGGAGAAGTGGGCAATGGCGGAGGATGAAGGAGCAAGGATTTAAACCTGCTCTAATACCATGATAAAATTAGAGAGTAAATAAGATTGTATATTAACTTGTGTGTGTATAAACTCTTGATAATACAAAGAATGAATGAAAATCCCTTTATATAGGGATGAACTATACATAGATGTACAAGCAAATCATTAAAGTACAGATAATCTAAAAACAGGGAGAGAAAAGGGGAGGAAACTAAGGAGAGAAAAGGGGAGGAAACCAAGGAGAGAAATAAGGAGGGAAATGAGGAGAATGTTTTCTAACAGGACCGAATATGGGTATGGTATATAAATTAAGACTTTCATATATCTCATATATATTACACAATATTTCTTTAGGATATATATATATATATGTGGAACATGATTCTCTATGATTCACAATCGTATTGTTATTTGAAAGGATCTTGACGTCATATTTGGTTTCGGTGGCCACTAACGATGTATAATTAGGATGCTTGTAATAATGGACATTTTAAATCAATGTTTACCCAAGTGAGAGAATGTCAGAAAATTTGAGGATTTAATTTTTAAGGATCACAACGTACATCCGGATTAATGTTTCATTGATTGAAACCGGATTATAAATTTAAATCATAAAGTGTGTGGATTTTAAGCTTTTCTTTAACCATATATATATTTTTTATTTTTTTTAGATAAAAAGGAGCCTTAGCCAAATAATTGTGATCTTGAAAATATGGATAATTAATAAAGGTTGGTTTTCACTAGATAAATATAAATGCCGTTTTCTTGTTGTTAAACTCTAACATGATAATACATAAAGTATTTTATTTTGATCAAACTTTAATGAGATAAACAATTTAAAGTGTTTGTTTTAAATTAAACTCTAATGTGTAGGGTTTAATTAGCCTATAAATAGCTTGGTCTTTAGTATCACAAAGTATCAGATCAATACAATTTAACCTAATCCTATTGAAAGATTTAAGCATAAGGTTGTATGCGTTAATATAATTTTCTAAAAATCTTACAACCTAAACATGAACTAGAACCTCCAATTTTGGGTGCCTCTCTGAAGTTAATTATATGAATTTTTTTAGTTGTTTATCTATTATACCGGTGTGAGTGCTAAAAAATTGAGTCACCCCGTAAGAAAAGTGACTTGGCTCAAAAATTGAAGTAAGCAATTAAACCGCCACCAAACAACCACAAGAATATAAAGATTTGTTCAGAGGGTAATATAATTTATCTGGCCAGTCTTGCTACTGGTTCCGCGGCGCATCACCCTTGAGTGTGTGCACACGCATGCTTTATATTTGTCTAAAGCAACATAAAAAGGATTATAAATTGGGTGTTGCAGAGCTCCAATGGCTTGCTATGAGTTTTTGGAGATGAAGTAATTAGGGTCAGAATCCCTTTTTATGTACTCTACCGTCCTTTTTTATTTATAGGTATAAAATTATGATAAGTATAGAATTATAATTTACAATGCACTTTCAGGGTTAAAAATGAAAGATCAAAAAAAATATAAATTTAAACACTACATTAATACTACTCTAATACTTTATACGTAATAAAAATCCTTAAGCACACTTCTTTTTAACATTACACTTTACACGTGACAAAAATCATTGTTCATCTTTCTTTATAATATTATTTCTATTCACATTAGAGTTACAAATGTGACTTTTAATTTATGTCAGCATGTCCATCTCAACTGGAACAACCCCACATGGTTTACTAGGCTAGGCCTCCACGTGTAATCTAGCAACCTGCTATCCTTGATCGGACCAAACTGTTGGCCCACATATGCCGGGCTTGGTTTAGGGAAAAAAATACAACTCAACCACCGGGCCAACTAACTTTATCACAAAAAATTTAAAATATATTAAATTCTACAAATGATTAAGATACAAGGCTTAGTATTGCACACTTATTATGTATGTATGTTAATTAGTATAAAATTGATTTCAATATTTCTATCTTTTTAACCAAGCTCTTTCTGTAACACCTGAATAATCTTGTTTTTTTTTTTTTTGGCTAGATGGGAGAAATTCAGAAATTAGTTAAAGAAGGTAAAATAAAATATGTAGGTTTATCTGAGGCCTCGCCTGAAACAATCAGAAGGGCACACGCAGTTCATCCAATCACAGCCGTACAACTGGAGTGGTCGCTGTGGACACGAGATGCAGAGGAAGAAGTAATTCCTACCTGCAGGTGAGTGAGACACATTCAACATTGCACTATTAAAATGCTTTTGGTTTGTCTATGAAAATAACATTAATATTGCATAATGAAGCTAAAAAACACAAATGTGTTAGGTGAATTTTTATGACTTTTTTATTTAAAGGCCGTACTGAAATTAATTTATTTTTTTTGAATAATAACCTATTTCCAAATGCAAATAGGGGATAAAAGTCATTCAATTTTTCTATTTTTCTAATTATATAGTGTACTTATAATTTTTTCAGACAACTGGGCATTGGAATCGTTCCATTTAGCCCTTTAGGAAAAGGATTTTTCGCAACCGGTCCGAAGGGTGTCGAGACCTATTGTAGTGATGACTATCGAAAGGTTTGTCCTCCTCACGTGTACTTGTTCCAGTATAAAACTATATGCTCTTATGTTCCAAATTCAGATTATATATATGTGATAAATTTCAAATAAGGTCTGAACTTAAGTCATGGATTGTGCATTTTGGGGGCTCAAACGAATGAGTTTTTTCTACCAAATTTCATAAAAATATTCAATCGGCAAGTGTCTAAACTTCAAAATTGAAATATATATGTCCAATTAACGGATAAATATATATATATATATATTGGATGCTCTAACTATACCAAAACTAAAGATAGAAAACAAGTTTTGTTCGGACCACTACTTTTGATAAAATTAGTGCATTCTTAAATGGTGAAAGTAAAATATCTTAGCGAGTAATACATAAAACTTCATTTGTCGTACTAATTTGTTTTCTTTGATTACATTTGTCCGGAGTATTTCAACATATTCATTATTGACTATTTGAGAAGGAAATGATAATTGTAATGTTATCATGAGAATTAGTCGATTGATTTCGTCTCGTAAAAATAAAGTCATAATTCATCAAGTATATAGGCCTGCATTTGTAACAGTATAACTATATTTTGTCATGTTGTCAATTTTAAGGACACCCTTCTTTTAAATAAAAAACAACCTCTCCCTTTTTTGAAAGGGTAAAGGTTGATCTCTTATTTTTATTTTGGATGAAATTTGGTGATAAAGAATGGAGATCGATCATCTCCACTGAATTTTAACAAAAAATTCAATCAAGATGTTGGTCAAATAAAAAATTTATATATATGTGTATTTATGACCAACGAATTGTTTGATGGTCGTCTTAACCACTTTCCAATTGAATTTTTCAACCATATTTACCGGAGATGATTACTCATCAATATCATGTAAATCGTTTCTACCAAATTTTATTAAAATAAAATCCGACCATTTAATTTATGAAAAGAGAGCTCGATCTTAGTTAAAAGGCCGGACGCCATTGAGAAAGACGCACATATATATTTTTTCACGACAATATATGTAATTTTTATTAGCCTAAGAATTAATATGCAATGTGTATACTAACGTAATGACGCACAAGTGTTATGTCCTTCGTGAATGACATGTACATTTATCTTCTTGTAGACTCTACCAAAGTTCCAAGGGCTGAATTTCGAGCACAACAAAAACCTATACTATCTAGTTCACGAAATGGCGACAAAGAAGGGGTGCAGCCCATCACAATTGGCATTAGCGTGGGTTCAACACCAAGGCAATGACGTGGCACCCATACCCGGTACCACCATGATCGAGAACTTTAACCAGAACATCAGAGCTATGTCTGTAAAACTCACGCCAGAGGACATGGCCGAACTTGAAGCAATTGCGTCTATTGATGCCGTCAAGGGTGATCGATATCCGTCCATGGATTATAGTTGGAGGAACGCGAATACTCCGCCATTGGATTCATGGAAGGCTTGAGACTTTGGGTTTTGTTTTGGGAGTTGTGTTATTTGGGCCTTTGAACTTTTTAGTCTAAGTTTGGAGATCGATGGCAATAAGATTTTTATTACTAATGGCAGTAGATTTTATTTGTGGAAATTATTTTAATTGCTGTATTGTTTTATTGAACGGGTGCTATTATTGTCAAAATAGTATTCTCTTCGCCTGAGCAAAATATTGATGTCACCCTATTGTATTTGGTCAAAACATAACACAAATATATATATATATATGATGTTTTATTAAGGGTGTACTCTTGCCAAAGTAATTATACTTATTGCCAGAGCAATACACAACTTTAAAAATATACAGTTCAACTTTTCAAAACAATACTATGCTCTGGCAAAGTGATAAATACTTTGACAATATGGATAACCTTTATTAATTGATCGGCCATTCCATAATTATATTTTCCCTTTTCCATCATTTCCTCATCTTTCCAATATTGGGTTTCATTTGCGTTCCTTGGGTTTAATTTGCATCCTATTTATATCTGCTTTTGGAGTATGTGTAACAGAAAATTACAAAAAATTATCTCTACAATTTTACATTTTGAAATTCGACTATGACTACTACTAGTTTAACCGATGGCCTTGTACTTCACTGGTTTGAAACTGTTGACAAATATAGAGAGAGATGAGAGAATGGATTGTTATTTATTGAATGATATCTTTTACAAGAGCTTGAGTCTCTACATATATACATGAACAAGTGAGGTTGGTGGTGAGGTTTGTTGACCACCACTTCATCTAGAAGGGGTGGTGTGTTCACACTACATCCATGTAATACTCCCCCTCAAGTTGGCATCCATATATCAAACATGCCCAACTTGCTAACCATTGTGGTGAATACTTTCCTTGTCACGGCCTTGGTGAGTATGTCAACTAACTGATCTTCAGAGCGTACATGAGGAATCGAAATAACTTTATCTTCTAACTTCTCTTTGATGAAGAACCGATCTACTTCAACATGCTTTGTTCTATCATGTTGAACTGGATTGTGTGCGATATCACACGCTGCCTTGTTGTCACAATATAGCACCATAGGTTCTTTTGGAGGAAAACTGAGATCTGTCAATAGCAACTTCAACCATAATAATTCTTGAATACCGACTACCATTCCTCGATATTCTGCTTCTACACTTGATCGGGATACTACATTTTGCTTTTTACTCCTCCAAGTGACCAAGTTTCATCCTACAAATGTGAAATACCCTGATGTAGACCTTCTATCACATATATTACCTGCCCAATCGGCATCAGTGTATCCTTCAACCTTTAGGAAATCCTTATTTTTTTGGAATAGGATTCCTTTTCCAGGAGCTGTTTTTAGATAACTAATAATTCTCATAACTGCCTGCATATGCTTCTCTCCTGGATTATGCAGGAATTGACTGACAATGCTCAATGCATATGATATATCAGGTCTTGTATGTGCTAGATACATCAATCTTCCCACCAATCGCTGATAGCGCCCTTTATCGACGGGCACTTGATCTGTTTCGACCTCTAACTTCAATCCTTCCTCCATTGAAGTTTCTAACGGTTGATAGGCGGACATTCCGGTTTCATTTAACAAGTCTAGGGCATACTTTCTCTGAGAAAGGAAAATGCCTTTTGATGATCTAGACACTTCGATTCCCAGAAAATATTTCAAGTTCCCAAGATCTTTCATTTTAAACTCCTGAGATAAGAGTTTCTTCAATGCCTGTTGTTCTTGAGGGCCGTTTTCTGTAAGCACCATGTCATCGACATAAACGATAAGTGCCGTAATCTTCTCATGATTTTTCTTCAAAAATAAGGTATGGTCAGAATTACTCTGACTGTACCCAAACTTCCGCATCGACCTTGCGAATCTCCCAAACCAGGCTCTGGGGGATTGTTTTAGTCCATACAAAGATTTTTTTAACTTGCAAACTTTATTCGTATGCTCAACCGGGATCTTATATCCAGGTGGGAACTCCATATACACCTCTTCCTCTAACTCCTCATGTAGGAAGGCATTTTTTACATCGAACTGTTATAGAGACCAGCCAAGTTTGCAGCTAATGAGAGTAACACTCGCACAGTATTGATCTTTGCCACAGGCGCAAATGTCTCTAAATAATCAATTACATGTGTCTGTGTGTAGCCTTTTGCAATCAGCCTCGCTTTGAATCTTTCGACTGTTCCATTTACTTTAAATTTCACAGTGTAGACCCACTTGCAACCCACCTTCTTTTTTTCTGTTGGTAATTCGGTTAGTTCCCATGTGTCGTTTTTCAACAAGGACTTCATCTCCTCATCCATTGCTGACTTCCACTTATAATTACATAAGGCTTCCTGCACACTGTTAGGAATAGATACAAAAGATAATTGATTCACAAATAATCTGTTAAATGCAGTTAACCGATCATAAGACACATAATTAATCATAGGATACTTGGCTTTACTGGTAAAGTCTGGGTCATATGTGGGTTTAGGTATACCTCTATTTGCTCGGTTAGGAAGCTGCTTTATATGAATAGAAGAAGATGATACCTGGGAGGCCTCAATTTCAGGAATATTTGAAGTGGACGATTGGTTGTTTGCGTTAGGCGGAGATGGAGGTACAACTTCACTTGGAAAGGTTTCTGTTTCCATATCAGGGGATGACGGGATTTCGGCTGTCTCTGTTACCGGTGGTGAACTTGAAGTCAACGTTGGAACTACCTCTATTGAGCTTATCTCTTCTTTATTGATATTTTTAAATAACTGAACTTCCTTATAATGCTCCCCCTGAAGTTCAGTTTGGTGAAAGTACATAGTTTCTTCATGAAATGTCACATCCATGGTGACATACAGTTTTTGTGTGGGAGGATGATAACACCGATACCCCTTCTGAGAAGATGCGTACCCTACAAAGACGCATTTAAGAGCGTGAGGTTCAAGCTTGTTCCGTTGTTCCTTTGGCAAGTGGACAAATGTAACACATCCAAACACCCGGGGAGAAAAATTTGATACGGTAAGAGCCGAGACACACTTAGATAAGACTTCGAAGGGTGTTTGAAAATCAAGTACAGCTGTGTAGACACCCCAATCCGTGACCCCCGCAAGAACCCTAACGACCTTCGAAAGTACTGTTTTTTGAGTCCAGGACTCACCCGAACACCCGAAACTGCCCCGAAGAGTTTGTTGGCCAAACAAACATGTTTTAAAAGTGAAATGTCGCACGACAAAGCAGTATGTCGCGCGACAATCCCCTTTACAGGGACATGTCGCGCGACAATCACCCCACCACTCCACTTTCTGACTCATCAGTAAGTCAAAATCATCATTAAATGCAGTATGTCGCGCGACAATCCCCTTTACAGGGACATGTCGCGCGACAATCACCCTACCACTCCACTTTTTGACTCAGCAGTGAGTCAGAATCATCATTAAAAGCAGTATGTCGCGCGACAATCACTCCTTTATGGGGACATGTCGCGCGACAAATGGCCCACCACTCCACTTTCTGACTCATCAGTGAGTCAGAATCATCATTAAAGTAGAATGTCACGCGACAGTCAAGATTGTCGCGCGACATACACCAAAATGTCGCGCGACATACACCTTTTCATCACTATAAATAGGCCAGCACCCCCATGGGTTCTAGGGAGAGAGGTGAGATAGCAACAAAACACCAAAAACAGAGCAAAAAAATAGCAGTTTTAGAGCAGTTTGGCAGCGAAGTTTATAATCTGATTTTCTGATCTTTCGTCAAGCATTTTTTTCGATTATCGTCTTATTTTTGAAGAATTATCGAATCTATTCTCGACACTCGACGTGTCCCGTTTCTGGAATCGAATTCTCGAAAATATCTAAAGAAAGAGAAGATTATTATCGCCGAAGATCTCTCTGCCGTATTATATTCTCTTTCTTATTATTATTCTCGTCGGGAAGGTAACGAAAGTCTCTTCTAGTAATTAAATAAGATATTTGTATATTAGTTTTATTGTAGACTTGTTTAAAACTCGATCTCCGTCCTAGTAAGCGAAGTGGCAACATGGTTGTGCTAGATTCCTAACGCGCTCGAAAATCAGGTTTATCTGTGTACTTGTTTTATTTCTGTTGTTTTGTCCACGTTTTATTTGAATAAACTTATTGCCAAGTTACAAAGCAGTCTACCGTTTTCAAAACAAAAGACCCTGAAAAAACTATTTACAAAACCAGAAGAGTAAGCATATCACCATCCGGATAAAATTCTATTTTCAAAACCCGGACTGATAAGACTTATCTAGGAACTAAAATCAACATATCATGTCTCTTCTATAGACTGCGACGTGTCTGATAAAACTCTCCTCAAAGAGTTCTAGTTCCATATTAAATCAGTCCCGATATAAATCCGAACTTTTTACGAAAGTAATCACAACACGAGAAATCCGTCATTATCTGAGAAAATAATACGAGATACTTTTTCAAAATAAAAGGTTTTTTCATTTATATTTACGTCTTTCAATAATAAAAATATCGGATCTCGGAACACAAAGGCTTTTCATACCCTTTCCCGCTTTCCCTAAAAATTAGGGTTTTTATTCGATAAGTAGTAGACTATCAGTAAAAGCATCCAAGTTCTTTAACATAAAATAAACATATAAGTCCACTAGAGACCGAAAGGGCGGAATGGGTGCTTAACACCTTCCCAAACCGTAATATAGTTCCCGAACCCTATAGAATCCTGGTTTCGTAGACAAACGTGTAAAGAAAGGCTTATATGTAGCCTCTTCTCTTACACGACCCCTTTTTGTCCGTTTTCTCGTAAAACGTATTGGCGACTCTGAATAAACCCTCTTGTACCTAGAAACAGGATAGAGGGACACCCGATATGAATTATCAAAACACTCCAAGCAAAATGGAACGATGGGATCATTTCCGACGTTTCAGACGCCCAACGAACGGGGACGAGACCCAGGGGTCGCATTTGCGGATTCTCACAAGCTGAGGGGATGCGGTTTACTAAATAAACAGCTGAGGAGAGTGCTTCACCCCAATACGAGATTGGTGTTTTTGCGCCAATTAGTGATGCCCGAACTATTTCTAATAAATGACGATTTTTGCGTTCGGTAATCCCATTTTGTTGAGGAGTATAAGGACATGTAGTCTGGTGAATGATCCCATAAAATTTGAAGTATGCCTGTAACTCAGTACTCATATATTCTCCACCATTATCACTTCGTAGAACTTGAATAGTAGTATTATATTGTGTACTAATCTGTTTATAAAATCTCTGAAACAAACCACTAACTTTACCTTTGGATTTCATGTGACAAACCCACGTCATTCGAGTGCAATCATCAATAAACGTTACAACCCATCGTATACCACCTAAAGAAGCAATATGAGACGGGCCCCATACATCAGAATGAATAATCATAAATGGAACTGAACTTTTAGTCAATGAAGGTTTAAATGAAGTACGATAACTTTTAGCCAATTCACAAATCTCACAGTGAAAACCAGAAGAATCAACTTTATGTACTAAACGGGGAAACAGTTTCTTTAAGTAACCAAACGATGTGTGTTCTAATCGACGATGCCATAACCAAAGTTCATCTGTAATTTTCTTTTCAGATGTACTAGTGTTTAAGGCTTTGTGTAAGCGATCTGTGCTTATGAACTCCAAGTCCAGATAGTATAATTTTTCACGCCTAATACCATAACCAATCGTCTTCTTCGTCTGAATATCCTTAAAAACACAATGAGAAGGCCAAAAGATGACAACACAGTGTAGGGCATTAGTTATTTGAGAAACAGACAATAAATTATAATCTAAGGATGGTACTACTAAGACGGAGGTTAGGTTTAGCTTATCGGATAGATTGATTGGTCCTTTTCCTACGACAGGGACTGGGGAACCATTAGCTGTGGAAACAAATGTCTGAGATGATGGGGTTAAAGGAGTAACTATTTTTGAATTAGATATCATATGATCAGTCGCACCAGAATCAATTACCCATGTATTATTCAAAATAGAGACAGAATGTAAAGTTGTACCTGATGTACATATGGTCGTGAGTAAGCCTAAGGCCCGTGTGTTATCACCTGTTATGGTCTGACCTGTTCTGCGATTGTGAGAATCCTTCCTCCAATGCGGATATCCAATGATTTCATAGCAATTCTTTTTCGAGTGTCCTGTGAGTCCACAGACGGAGCATGGCGGGTATCTGAAAGTAGAATACTGAGAGTCATTGAGCCGATTACCAGAGTCGGATCGTTTCTTTGAATTTTGCCAATTGGAGTGGTATCCGATTATGGTTGTGGGGTCGTTAGCCATTCGAGGAATGAAATGCTCAATAATCTAGATAAGATATGAAATTTTTGAGCTCGTGGTTGTGTTTAGAGGGTTGAAAAATGCCAGGAACAAGTTTCTGGGGCCAAAATGTAACTCTCAGAAAGTTCAAGGGCTAAAATAGAAATAACAGAAACTTCTGGGGTCAATTTGCAAATAAATCTGACGGCGTCAGGTATATTCCGTTAAAATAAACGGCATCAGGAATATTTTGTTAAAATAAACGGCGTCAGGAATATTCCGTTAAAACTAACGATGATGACGTGGCAATGACGTGGTGCTGACGTGGCAGTGACGTGGCGCTGACGTGGCAGTGACTTGGCGCTAACGTGGCAGTAGGGCTGACGTGGCGGCTGACGCAATCGTCTTTTTCACCTGTGGCGCGTGAGAATGACGGATGAGACCTTTGATTCTTTGAGTGGCGCGTGATGGAGCGTGACTTCTGTAAATCCGTTTTTTCGAACGTCGTTAGGATCGTCTAATTAAGGAGATCAGTATGGTATGATGTTTGTGTGGTTTATATGTTTTTACTTGATGAACGTGGCTATTAAAGCTCTGTACGTAATTTTTGAGATGGTATGGGTTCTGGTTTAATGGTGTTGGGTCTGTGGGGTTAGGTCGTGTTCTGTGGAGGTGATATAGGCTGTGGGGTTGTGACTAATGTGTCAACAAAGGCTCTGATACCATGTTGACAAATATAGAGAGAGATGAGAGAATGGATTGTTATTTATTGAATGATATCTTTTACAAGAGCTTGAGTCTCTACATATATACATGAACAAGTGAGGTTGGTGGTGAGGTTGGTGGTGTGATTTGTTGACCACCACTTCATCTAGAAGGGGTGGTGTGTTCACACTACATCTATGTAATAGAAACATTACGCAGCACTTTCACTCTTTTCGGATCTTAAATCTTTCTTGCATATAGGGCAGTAAATGAACCAAGCTATCGTGAACAGTTTGAGCCCGGCCGGCTCCTTTAAAGCTTGATTCGACCTCACTGCTAAATCTACATACCAAGTTCAAGCTATCAATTATGATTTGTGTTTGTTTAATGAGCCGAGCTCAAACAGAAGCAGCTCAACTCAAGTTGACCCCCAAACCCCTTGAATAATTAACTTCGCAAACAAGCTCGACCGGACAAGGCTCGATTGACACATTTGCATACTTGAACCAAGCTTAGCTTGTAAAAGCTTGTTTGTGAGCTCAAGTGCAAGATTGTTTAGGCTTGTTTTACCTACTCAAACCAAGTCGATCGAGTGAAGCTCCACTAAACTCTAATTCTCTTTGGCCAAATTCAAACATGATTTTGTTGTGCTCGTTTAAGCTTGGGTAGTGCTAGCTTGAATATAACCAAACTCAAGCTCAAGCTCAAATACTCAAAAAACTATGTTCGGTTCGGCAAGTTGTATCTTAACTATTATTTTAAAGCACTAACAAATTATCACTTTGTTTGTATTGAGAGGACGGAATGAAAAGGAAAATGTTTATTTGAAAGGGAATGAATAGAATAAAATGGAAAAGAACAAGTTTAATTTTATTTTATTTGGAAAGTTAAGGATTAAAAGGAAATGAATGAGAACGACTTTTCTAGATATAAAGGAGGAAAATAAATAATGTGATTTAATATGGAATCAACAAATTACTAAATTATGATTAAATTTGAAATAAGGTAAATAATTCATTAAAAAAGTATTTATTTCCTTCTAGATCTTCCTTGTATCCACCACATCTTTTAGTTAATCTACCATTAAATCATGAAAATTTTGAAGAAAGTTTTACAATATTACCATTTTCGAAATTGATAAGTATATCCACCATTCAAAATTAAATTATAATTGTATAAATTTAGATTCCATTTTAAATAAAATTCCTAATTCAAATATATTTTCTTTTTAATTGACTTTGGGCCCGTTTGGTTGCGTATATTATCTAATTTAAAAATTAGTTAATTTTCGATTGAAGAATTGTTAATTTGCTCAGTTATGAATAATTCAATTCTAATTCAAGTAGTGTTTGAAAAATTTAAACGAGAAATTCTGATTGTTAGAATAAAAACATGTTATCTATTATTCTATATTCTTTAAAATTTTATCTAGATGCATCAACATCACGTATAGAAACTAGATCTTCTCGAAAAAAGGAGTTTGAATGAATTATCTAATTCTAGAATTAGGCAATTTCAAGTTTTACTTGAAATGACTTATTTTGAGTTTTTTTGAATCAACTTGAATTATCATATTTACAGTTGTTCAATTTACACAACCAAACACTAATAAATGAAAAAATTTTAAATTACTTAATTATAAATTATCTAATTTACAATTTGAAGGACAACCAAACAGGCCCTTTATATTTACCTTTAAAAAAAATTCAAACGGTTTAGGCTTAAAGTTTACATATAACTATGCATGGTTTCATTGATTTGGAAAAATCAATACTTATTTTTTTGAATAAAAATACAAACCCCAATATCAATACATACTTATACTCTCGTGACCAAGTTAAGGTTCCATAAATATGTCTAAAGCTCATTGCGTATTGATATATTAGCTACATTTGTTGTTGGCCTGAATTTTCAACTTTCAAGTTATGTTTCTTGCTTCCTGCACCACAGGCCAGTAGGTCACATAGCCCTATATTAACTTAATAAGCAGAAATCAGATTTTCAAAATTATGTTGAATGTGTTTTAAATTTCTACATATGGTTCTGCTTCTTTTCCATAAATTCCTGATCAAATCATTTTATCAGCTGCATTTTCGTATGCATCCTACACTTTGTATTTAAAACATTCACTAATAAAGATTGCAATTCCCTAAATTATTTATGTTTGTGAGTGGTTGTTTCTTTGGGTTCCCTGATGAGAACGCCAGAAGAAGGATGGTATAGTGGGGATGGAGGAGACGGTGGGTGGGAATAGGGTCGGTGAGTGTGAGAAAGAAGGAGGCAAGAGTTAATTTTTGTTTGTGTTATTTTATTTTAAAGTTAAATTAAAATTCACCCATTGTTTAATATTAAAATCTAAATTTATAAGGTGGTTGTACTAATTAATTTAGTGGATATTTTAGTATTAAATTATTATTCAAAATAATATTTATAAAATTAAATTAAAAATATATTTTTATCAGTCTATCCACGCTCGCGGATAAACTTATTAAGTAATGCGGATTAACTTAATAGCAAAAATTAATTGCAAAATATGGTAGATAGAAACAAAATCACCCTAGAGGAAATGCAAAAACCAGCTATTGTTTGCTATTTAGAAATTAGGTAGAATGCCTTATTACAGATTGATTTTTACCAAAAATTCAATAAATAATATTTTTTTTGAATGAATGGCCTATTTTTAGTTGGTGATTGGTGTAAGAGGCTTATTTTATTTTATATTTTAAATTGAGGAATTTAAATAAATTTAAAAATCATTTAATCAATAAAAACATGTTATCTATTACCTAAATTACCCCATCCTTATTTTTATCAAGTTTTAATCATACATTTCTTATGCATGAACAATAGTACAGATGTCTTGAAGGAAATCAAACATCGGGTAAAACTTTTGGGCATATCTAACTTTGAGCTGTCGGTATGGAATATTCATCATGCACCGACTAGATGCAGTCATTTTTTAATTGCAACATTAACTTTGTAGTGATCATTTTTAACTGCAAGATTAACTTTGCAGTTAGCAATGCAATGCAATATGAAGTTTACAGTAAAATAATAAAACTTTACACATAAATATGGATTGCAATATGAAGTTTACAGTAATTTTTATACTATAATATTAAGTTTGCAGTGTTGGTCAGTGTTCAGTGGTTTCAAAATGAGTCACAAATGCGGAATGAGAGGAAAAATGAGAGGGGCAGTATTGTCTTTTGCTGTTAATACATATTTATATTATTAGTTTGTTTTAAGGGTTAGGATATCATTTTGCAATGAAAATAAAAAACACATTTCATCTTATTAATGTATTGAAAAATAGGCCCTTCATTTACAAAAATTTTATTCATTGGCTTTAGTGTAACAATCTTTCTTAAATAAGACATATTTTTTAATTGTCCAAACAACTAGATACAAGTAAAAGCGTCTCTAAAGATTTGTAACAAAGACCATCCACAAAATAAGAAAAGTAGTTTGTGCGCACATATGCTCTGCACGTAATTATTTAAGTAAATTTTTCAATAGGTTAATATATCTCAACAAAATACAAGTTTATAACATGTATTAGTTTGCTATATTAGACAAAATTTAGTACTAAAGGTATTAGGGTCAGTGGGATTAATAATACAAGTATTAATAGTACTGGACTATTAATCCTGGTATTAATTTAATACTAATACCCTGTTTGATTCATGCAGTATTAATACTGAGATATCCCATACTTATGTTAATACTATGTTTGGTTTTATAACTCGTGTACGGGATTATGTTTTGGAATAACAAAAAAAATTTAAAAATAAATAAAATAATAAAATAATAAAATAATAATAATAATAATAATAATAATAATAATAATAATAATAATAATAATAATAATCATAAGTAGTAGTAATGGCATTTTTGAAATATATGGTTCATTTTTCTTAATTCTGGATAAACAAAATCACCGCCACCCTGATATTAAATTATATCACAAAGAGTGGTATTAAGTTAGTTCCGGAACCAAATAAGATATTATAAAAAAATGGTATTAATAATTTCATCCCAATTTTTAATACCCGAATCAAATAAGGCCTAACAACATCGTGGCATGAAATTGATAGCGAAAAATATTTTTTAGTATAAACCTATTAAATATGGATATATGATAACATAAACATCATACCCGATGATAAATTCTAAATAACAACAATATAAAAAATTAGCTAAATATAATTAATCCAGAGGCTAATAACAATTTAAAAGAATCAATGATATATACCCATACACACTTCATAATTAATTTTTATATTTTAATTTTAAAAGTAATAATTACATAGAACTAAGGAATTATTTAAAAAATCATAACGCAATCAAACCCCTTGAATAATTAAGTTCGCAGCTCGACTCAAGTTGACCCCCAAACCCCTTGAATAATTAAGTTCGCAGTTCGACCGAACAAAGCTTGATTGACACATTTGCATACTTGAACCAAGCTTAGCTTGTAAAAGCTTGTTTGTGAGCTCAAGTGCAAGATTGTTTTGGCTTGTTTTACATACTCAAACCAAGTTGAGTCAAGCTCGACTAAACTCAAATTCTCTTTGGCCAAATTCAAACACGATTTTGTTGTGCTCGTTTAAGCTCGGGTAGTGCTGGTTTGAATATAACCAAGCTCAAGCTCAAATACCCAAAAAACTATGTTCGGCTCGGCAAGTTGTATCCTAACTATTATTTTAAAGCACTAACAAATTATCAGTTTGTTTGTATTGAGAGGAGGGAATGAAAAGGAAATTGTTTATTTGAAAGGGAAGGAATAGAATAAAATGGAAAGGAACAAGTTTAATTTTATTTTATTTAGATAGCTAAGGATTAAAAGGAAATGAATGAGAAAAACTTTTCTAGATATAAAGGAGGAAAATAACTAATGTGATTTAATATAGAATCAACAAATTACTAAATTATGATTAAATTTGAAATAAGGTAAATAATTCATTAAAAAAATATTTATTTCCTTCTAGATCTTCTTTGTGTCCACCACATCTTTCAAAATTTTACAGTATTACCATTTTCGAAATTGATAAGTATATCCACCGTTCAAAATTAAATTATAATTGTATAAATTTAGATTCCATTTTAAATAAAAATTCCTAATTCAAATATAATTTCTTTTTAATGGACTTTATATTTACCTTTAAAAAAAATTCATACGGTTTAGGGTTAAAGTTTACAAATAACTATGCATGGTTTCATTGATTTGAAAAAATCAATACTTATTTTTTTTGAATAAAAATACAAACCCTAATATCAATACATATTTATACTCTCATAACCAAGTTAAGGTTCCATAAATATGTCTGAAGCTCATTGCGTATTGATATATAAGCTACAATTGTTGTTGGCCTGAATTGTCATCTTTCAAGTCATGTTTCCTGCTTCCTGCACCACAGGCCAGTAGGTCACATAGCCCTATATTAACTTAATAAGCAGAAATCAAATTTTCAAAACTATGTTGCATGTTTCTTTAATTTCTACATATGGTTCTGCTTCTTTTCCATAAATTCTTGATCAAATCATTTTATTAGCTGCATTTTCGCATACATCCTACACTTTGTATTTAAAACATTCACTAATAAAGATTGCGATTCCCTAAATTATTTATGTTTGTGAGTGGTTGTTTCTTTGGGTTCCCTGATGAAAATGCCAGAGGAAGGATGGCATAGTGGGGATGGAGGAGACAGTGGATGGGAATAGGGTCGGCGAGTGTGAGAAAGGAGGAGGCTAGAGTTAATTTTTGTTTGTATTATTTTATTTTAAAGTTAATTAAAATTTGCCCATTGTTTAATGAGATAATGAATTATAAGGCCTCGCTCCATAACATTTTATAACTCTAAGGACAGACTCATGTTTAATAAAGGAAAGTAGTACTAATTTTATAATTTGGTTTTACAAAAAGAACACTTTTCATAATATTAATTTATTTTAAGAAAAATGATAAATATTGACAAACAAAAATACCCTCAAGTTAAACTATAGTTAACTACTACTGCTACTACTTCCCAAGTCCTCTTTCTTGCCAGTTTCCAATATTTATTAAGTTATTCGTCATCGTCCTCGTTCTCTGCAAAACACAAACCTCCTCTGTTACCAATATTAGCATATTTTCTCACAGATCTCGTATTCAATTCATAAAACACGCACAATTCTCTCTCTCTCTCTCTCTCTCTCTCTCTCTCTCTCTCTTTATATATATATATATATATATATATCAACTTTGTGTTCATGTATTTATTGTTGCTAGTTGCAGGTATTGTGACTTTTATTTATAATATTTATATCGAGTGAAGATTGAAACAAAAAATGCTGACATGCATTGCTTTTTCGAAGCAACCAGGCGTGGAATCGTGTGATCACTGTGAAGATGTAAATCCTAATAGCAAACAAGCTATTAAAAGTCTCACTTCTCAGGTAGGTATGTAGTAATATAATTTATTTAATAAAACAATCACTCATTTGAGCACTCTCTGTTAATACATATGTGGCAATTATAGCAAAATGTTTGAAACGTGCTAAATCTGTTTTAGCACATTGATGTGTAGAATTGGTTGGGGTGCTAAAACTGTTTAGCACCTTCAGTTTAGTTATATTTGTTCACATGTGGTGCTAAAACATTTTTAGCACCATTCTAGTGTTGGACAATTGGTGTTAAAACTATTTTAGCACCATGTGATTAATTACTTTGGACAAAAAAGATGCTAAATATGTTTTAGCACCTTAATGTGTAGAATTATTTGGTATGCTAAAACTGTTTAGCACCTTCAGTTTAATAATATTTGTTTACCTTTGGTGCTAAAACATTTTTAGCACAATTCTAGTGTTGGACAATTGGTGCTAAAACTGTTTTAATACCATGTGATTAGTTACTTTGGACAAAAAATATACTAAAATATTTTAGCACCTTACTGTTTAGAATTGGTTGGGGTGCTAAAACTATTTAGCACTTTCAGTTTAATTATATTTGTTCACATGTGATGCTAAAATATTTTTAGCACCATTATAATGTTGGACAATTGATGTTAAAACTGTTTTAGCAGCATGTGATTAGTTAATTTAGACAAAAATAGTGCTAAATCTGTTTTAGCACCTTGATGTGTAGAATTGGTTGGGTGCTAAAACTGTTTAGCATATTCAGTTTAGTTATATATGTTCACTTGTAGTGCTAAAACCTTTTTAGTATCATTCTAGTGTTGGACAATTGGTGCTAAAATAATTTTAGCACCATATGATTAATTACTTTAGACAAAAATTGTGCTAAATATGTTTTAGCACCTTATAAATAATTAGTGTGTTCTAGAGAATTGGTGCTGACCATTGCAAAATCGTTCTAGAGAATTACATCATTCAAAGGTTAGTTTTGAAAAACCGGATTTCCAAATTGTATAACAAAAGTTCTTCTTAAATTTTAATTGACAGCAAATTATTTTTGATGTTACCATTCAATATCACACAAATCTTTAATTTCCTTCTTGTAACATGGGGGGCCTGTATCTTTGTATTTGTATATGTTCTTGATTTTATTTTATTTTATTTTTGCAGTAATCAAGTTAAGGTCGTCAACAACACAAACATGAGAGGGGTGAAGAGTTATATTTAGCATCAAATTCAGAGAGTATTATGGAGTTGATTGATTATGGCTCGACATAAATAAAATATACATAATTTGCACACAGGAGACCGACACAAATGGTTAGGCTGCTAATGCTCTTCAACTTTAAAATGATACATGTTGCCATTGGTAGAACGTGAGAAGTTATATATATATATATATATTAGGTTTAGTGTGTTATTAGTTAAATAAGGAAATGATATTATTGTCTTTTTCATGTAATGTCCTTAATTTGTAATGCTAATTTATAATTGGCCTTTATAATTATGTTGTTATTAGAGTGTCGCCTTATATCCAATTGCCTCTTGTTTAATATTAGAATCTAAATTTATGAAGTAGTTATACTAATTAATTTAGTAGATATTTTAGTATTAAATTATTATTCAAAATAATATTTATAAAATTAAATTAAAAAAATTTTTTGTATTAAGTTTAGTGTGTTATTAGTTAAATAAGGAAATGATATTATTATCTTTTTCATGTAATGTCCTTAATTTGTAATGCTAATTTATAATTGGCCTTTATAATTATGTTGTTATTAGAGTGTGGCCTTATATCCAATTGCCTCTTGTTTAATATTATAATCTAAATTTATGAAGTAGTTATACTAATTAATTTAGTAGATATTTTAGTATTAAATTATTATTCAAAATAATATTTATAAAATTAAATTAAAAATTTTTTTTGTCAGTCTATCCACTCTCGCGAATAAACTTAATAAATAATATGGATTAATTTCATAGCGCGGGTTAACTTCAAAATATGATGGATAAAAACAAAATCACCCCAGCTATTTTTATTATTATTAAGTAGAATATTTGGAAACTAAAGTAGGATGAAGTTGGAACAGCACAAACTACATGGTACAAGTAAAAGCGTCTCTAAAGATTTATAACAAAGACCATCCACAAAATAAGAAAAGTAGTTTGTTCGCACATGCTCCGCACGTAATTATTGAAGTAAATTTTTCAATAGGTTACTGTATTTCAACATAATACAAGTTTATAACATGTACTGTATTAGTTTGCTATATTAGACAAAATTTGGTACGGAAATTTTAATACTATAACAACATTGTGGCATGAAATTGATAACGAAAAATATTTGCAGTGTAGACTTATTAAATATGGATATATGATAACATAAACATCATACCCGATGATAAATTCTAAATAACAACAATATAAAACATTTAGCTAAATATAATTAATACAGAGGCTAAAAACAATTTAAAAGAATCAATGAAATATACTCATACACACTTCATAATTAATTTTTATATTTTAATTTTAAAAGTAATAATTACATAGAACTAAGGAACTATTTAAAAAATCATAACGCAATAAAAGCGTATTGAAAAATAAGCTTATACCACTAATTAGCGATATGCTAAAAATTAATACTACATAAATCCTATATATACAATAAACTTAAATGTTGTTCAGAAATTTATGACAAAAGAAAAAGAAAAATGCTTTTCTTACTTATAATTTTTACCGAGTGCATTACACGAGTTGTACCTTAACTGAATCCTGTTAAGGAACAAGCCATGTATTGCATGCCAGTAAGAATATGTAGGAAAAATACCGATTAATTATAGCATTACAAATTAAAAATTAATAAAAGATATCTTTCAGTATATATTTTGCAAGTTTGCTTCTATTTTTTTTTTTTTTCATATGGTGCATTAATAATACCAATTAGTATCTTATTTATTCTACTTACTTTTATAATTTTACATGGAAGATTTTCTATTGTATTCAAAATACTACGAAATTCACGTGAGTTTTTACTTTAATATTAAAAAGATTATTATTCAAAAAGGAGCAATGAAATTAAATGTTGTAACTTACAAAAAATCATTTAAAAAAAGGTCCTGATAAATTTTAAAAATGTTTTAAATGTTGTATTTAAAAAGATATATGTCATACCTAAAAAAATTAAAAAGTAGATAATTATGTTATCTATAATACAAATCAAGGTTTTACTGTTTATCGATTTGACCGCTATCTATTTTAATCCAAAGACTACAATTTTAACTATCTCATCCAAGGGTTCATTTTTTTTTGTTATTAAAAGAATCTAAAAAACAATAAAAAAAATATTGTCATTCAAAAAAAAGGATAAAAAATACTGTCATTCAAAAAAAGAAGATAAATAAATAAAGTATGGCTGAGACATTTTTCAAACTCATTTTCCCCGCTTCTCTCACCTACTCCCACTCTCACCCTCTCTCCGTAATCCACAAATTATTTCTCCTTCTCTCAACGCCGACGGCCGAACGCCGACCGACCTCTTTATTCTCCTCTCTCCCTTCATTCTATTTTGGGAACAAAGAAGAACCGCTCCTTTCATTGTAAACAAAGAAAAGAAAAAAAAAATTACTATTTTGGGTACAAATTTTTTGCTATTTTGGGTACAAATTCATTAACTTTGGTGCTGCTTACTGTTGCCATTGGGATATATATATATACAGAGCGTTTCACATACGGACCGAGACCTTTAACGATGATTTTCCGTCACGAATACATTAGGGGTATGTTTTTAGCGACGGAAAACCGTCGCTAAAGGTCCCGGTCCGTACGAACTGATCTACATGTGAAAATTTTCGTATATATATATATATATGAATGTATATACAGTGAGAGAATTGGGGGATGGGGGAAGAGAGATATATATAGTTGTGCGTATACACGCGTGGGGCCCACCGAAAGCACGGACAGGTGGGATGGCGTGTGCCACGTTGCCGGTGAACTGTATTCGACGCCAGCACGGTTCTATATATGGGGAAATTGAGAGAGAGAAAGAATGAGAGAGATGGAGGGTGATGAATGTATGTATGTATGTACGTTTCTTTATTTGTTGACGTTGTTGTAAATGGTAAATTAGTAAGTTTGCTATAATTTCTTTCCCATCAGACCAGCTAAAAAAGTTGGTTAAATGTTAAAGCTAACTAGAACTCAAGCCTATAGTCTAATTATTTCAATATTGGGCATTTTGATCGCAAGTCTCAAAATTCTTTCAATATTGTGCACTTTTAAACAATATTTTTTCAAAAAAATTTACATAATTTTTTTTAGGACGTTCAAAATAAAAAAGTTATGTTTAAATTATTTTTTATTTTTTTTATAAAATTTCTCCTACATACTTCTTAAATAAATAAACTCGAGAGCATGAAATAGAAACTATAAGTAAAAAGATAGCGGTCAAATCAATGAACAATATTTTATAGATTATCAAAATATAATAATTGTGGTGGCTAAAATCTAAACACCAAATTGATACAATAGTTATGGTGTATTTTTTTTATCTTGATAAAATTGATACAATAGTTTTAATCTTAAAAGTTTTGGAGTAAGGTTCATCTGGTGAGAGTGAGTGTAGACATAGGCGACAATGAAAGGGTGTATTTTTCTTTATTTTTTATTTTTATATATTTGTATTGAGTTTGATTAAACCTGAGAGTGTAGCTTCTAATTTGCTAAGAAAAAAATAGCAGTATGTTTTGTGGTTGAACAACTATTAGAGTTTGCCACATTTGCCAAAAAGTGTTTAGAAAATGCTATGAAGTATACTCTAGCTAAGAGCCCAATTGTACTGTTTTGTTTTATCTTATTTAATCTCAATATAAATTTTTTAAGAAAATATTATACTTATTTAATCTCAATATAATTTTTTTGTACAAATTAATTTCACGATGCTCCAATAAGTTAATGGGGTCGTATATTCAATGTTTTGTTTGTATTATTTTTATCTATATTATAAAACACCATTTTTGACAAAAAAAAAATAAAAAATCCAACAAGTATAAGATTTTAATGGTTAAAAATACACATGTTATAGTGTGCAATAGTTCAAGATGTCACATCAAAATTAAAACAATCACACCAATAGTATACACACAATAAACTCTTAGATACTAATAATTTTATCTACATTTAAAATACCATAACTTAAAATAAAAAATTCAAAATTTAATATTTAAAATCTACTAATCAAAATCATTAAAACAAGATCCGTCATGACTATATAATTGCGCAAAAAAAATAAAAAAAAATTATTATGTAACATTTAAGGACCTACATTATGAGTTCATACATTATTGGTCATTTCAATCTGTTATTTTCAGGACGTACTTTACGTGGTTGGATTATAATTAAAAAACTCTTTAAAAAATTAAAAACAACTTGGTCCAATCCGATATATTTTTAGTTTTTTCAGCATGAAGATATATTGAATTTACATTTCAATTGTTCACAACGTTAGAGTAAACTAGACAATGAGCTCAATAGACTGAATGATTTTGTCGTTACGTGGTTGGATTATGATTGAAAGACTTTTGAAAAAATTTAAAACAAATCTGTTCAATCTGGTATACTTTTAGTTTTTTCAGCATGAAAATATATTGAATTTACCTTTCAGTTGTTCACAACGTTAAATTAGACTAAACAATAAACTCAAAATAGATTGATTGATTTTGTCGATTTAAATTCGTTACACGTTAATTTTTTATTCTATTATCAGAAAAAAAATTATTTCACCGTGCCCGATGGCACGGGTATACCCTAGTTAAACTACAAAAGGTAATAAAGGCAAATTGCCCATACAGAAAAGGGAAGAACACATACAATTATTCTTTTTTTTATAATATAGTATAGATATAGATAAGCACCTTTTGGACGAAAAGTAACATTGAAAGAAAATTAGAAAAACTGAGTGGAATTAGATTCATGTGATTTGGATCATTCACAAAATAAAGAAAATAAGTACTGAAACAAAGGATAACTAAGTTTGAATAAAATGAGCACATACCAAGTTTCCGCTCTTTAAGGAAAACTAGGGTATACCCGTGCCATCCGGGTATATCAAGATAATAGCAAATTTCTTTTTTCTTCTCTGTTTACAATGAAAGGAGCAGTTCTTTGTTCCCAAAATAGAATGAAGGGAGAGAGGAGAATAAAGAAGTCGGTCGGCGTTCGGCCGTCGGCGTTGAGAGAAGAAAGAATTTGTGAATTACGGAGAGAGTGAGAGTGGGAGTAGGTGAGAGAAGTGAGGAAAATGAATTTGAAAAATGTCTCAACCATACTTTATTTATTTATCTTTTTGTTTTGAATGACAGTATTTTTTATCTTTTTTTTGAATGACAATATTTTTTTTATTGTTTTTTAGATTCTTTTAATAACAAAAAAAAATGAACCCTTGGATGAGATAGATAAAATTGTAACTTTTGGATTAAAATAGACAGCTGTCAAATCGATGAATAGTAAAACCTTGATTTGTATTATAGATTTCTGGGCCACGAGGATCATTGAGATGCTTTTATAGAACAGAATTCAATTCAAACCAGTGTACAAAAAGGTACGAAGGGGATCCAAGTACTGGTTTTAGATTTTGATGTGAGAATCATCGACTACAAGGAAAGAGACTTAAGATTTTCTGTCAAATAATCGCTATGCGCTCAAGTGTAAACATGAATTATTAGAGATGGAATCCTACTTGAATCAGACCCAAAGAGTACAAGAACAAGTCCACGGGTAAACTTGAAAACACAAACCAAAGTTACAAAAGCTTGTTAACATAACAATAGGAAAATTAGGCACTACTAACTTCCGTCAGGATCCAGGGATTGACCAAAAGAAGACTTGTAAAATTTAGAAATGCTGGGAGAGAGAGAGAGGCGAAAAAACAATCCACAAATTTTACGCATAGTTGGAAGTATGGAATTTTAAGTCTCCATACACAGCAAAAGCAAACAAACAGAACGCAATGTAGATAGAACACAAATGTGTTAAAACCAATTGAAAGTGGAAAACCTAAATGTCTAACAGAAAGACAATGCAGAACTCTTAAAGTTGTGGCACAGTTCCTATACAGTCGAAATGGATGCAGTCATGAACAGAATAAAAGGGATTTTCTGATATCTTACCCAAAAATATAACCGGAAAAAAATGAATAATTGAAACACACAATACTTCACTTATGTCCACAAGCCCAAGAAAAACGATGTTGCTTCCTAGCATACTTTTGGCTATGGCATGTACAAGTATTTATGCCATTTTTTTACATCAATATATTCCAATGTTTTTTAGCCTGTTCAGCTCTCTTGTCAAATGTAAAAGAAAAGAATGTTTGATGCTACATGACAAACACATTGCTAGCCAGCCTCTAAATTGTAGAACTGACAACCGGGAAAAAAAGTATGGAAGGAAAGAGAAGTAATACAGTGACATTGCTTTGTTTTCTAATACGTCATTATTTATGTGCTAGAATTAATTTATAACAATATATAAAGAAGAGAATGGTCATTTTATCATATTCTTAACAGTTTGTTCACGTACAAGAGGTTTGTAGGTATTTTTGCAGACACAAAATAAGAACATGTCATTTTCCAAAAGTCAAGTTGTGCAATAATTATGAGTTTCATTCATTTGGTTTCAAATTTGTATAATCTAGTGACAGTTAGAACTACTGATTACTAATTTAAGTGATGCTCTTATCTCATTAACAATTGGGCGGAAGCAATCGTGTAGGAACAAACTAGCCAGATAGAAAAAACCGACTTATAAGCAAGACCCATTTTATGATTACTCAAACTAAGGACACAAACTCTGTATCGTCTCCTGGCGTCCAAAATTATTCAAGCTGAAAATTGTGAACAATGCTATTTTGCTTTTTTTTTTGTCTCTATATATGATGTATGATGATATCTAAAATGTGATAGCTTATGGCTTCAAATATCAACTTCTGAAAATTTTCATAAATTTAACAACCATGGAAAGTTAAAAACCGAATATCGAAACAAAAGAAACCAAACAGAAAAACAAGACAATTGAGAGACTTGCCATGTTCCAATGACCCAAGTGCGCTTCTCATTGAGTCATGGGGATTCTCTCCAGGACAAATACATGTTATGGTTTTAGACTTGATGGTAACCATACAATAGAGAATGTCCTCTTCCAATGTGAGCTCTCCAATCCAACGGACTTCAAATGTTGAGGTATAAATAGTCTCAGCTCTCCAACGTACTTCAAATGTTCTGTCTCAATGCTCATTCATCGAAAGAGGTGACCATATCTGACAAGAAATTAGGAAAAACTGCAGTAGATCATATGAAAATAAGATATTTAGACTTAATTCAACACACTAGTACACTACAATGATTCACAATACCCAAGTTTGAACCCAAGACCTCCAAATAAAACCAAAAGGAGATACAAAATGAAACCTTGAAAATGAAAACAGAGAAAACACTAACACCAAATGAATCATATAGACACAACTTAGCAAAAGCAAGATAATAAATTGAATTTCACGACATAAAAATAGAGATCTTAAACAAACAAAAGGAAAGCAAAAGGGGCATTACCCGTCAGTTTCTTTCTTGAGTTTGAATCCCTTTAATTGTCCAATCTTTGTGAGAACCTTCTTCCATCCTTGGACAGTCTTTTCATCGAAGCTTATCTTCCTAAGCTGCAGGAAATGCCTCCTCGAGTCTTCGTAACTCCCACATTGACGTCTTACATCATACGTGCCTGCATCATAGAAAATAGGAAAATTTGCTTGTCCCCCTTCTTGTTTGGCACTCCACCACCCATCCGAGCTCAAGCACGCACCATTTACTCAAAGCGTAGTTTTTGGAAAAGATCGGGATTTTGTCAACCCTAAAAGCGATTCTGTAATTTCTTTTCCAAAATCTGAATATAATCCCAATCTTTTCCAAAAACTACCCTTCCCAGTAAAAATGATTTTGTCGCTCCAAGGAAGCTACAAATAGATCTCTTATGTAGTCTGGAAGGTCATGCAGTAAGAAATCCCATGCATGAAGAATACCATAAGCTCAGTAATCACATCAGTGATGGACGGGATAGCATCGTGGGGGAGTGGAAACACAGGTGCCTCAACACCTGACAACTCATACAAAGAACGGATCAAATCAGCTGTAATCACCAAGTCAACTCCTCGAAAATCCTGTCCCCACCCTCTTATACGAACTTAGCCCCATAATAACTCTCAAACCAAATCCGAATGGCATTCGTGATCAAGTCAAACTTAGGTCCAACCCAGAGCCAGCGCTGGGCATGAGCAATCCATGCAATCGCCTAGGACCTCTCGACATAACAAGGCCCCGAATTTTGTTTCCTTGTATATAAATTATAGCAGGTAAAATTAAAATAATTTTTAGCTAAATAAAAGCAAACAACGGGACTGTTGTTCCAGTGAGTGAGTGAGTAGGGGTGTTCACGGTCCGGTTAACCGGACCGTTCATCGTATTTTTGGATCGGACTGGACTGAAGTACCCTTCAAGACCGAACTAGACCGGACCAATTTGAACGGTCCGATTTTACTCGATCCATTCGGTCTGAGCATTTGAAGAAGAATCAACACATATTCAGATCTATACCCTCAATTTACAACCAACAAATCAATATATACAAACATATTTACAATATAAATACGAGATCAAGAAAAAAAATTATATTTATACAAAACACTTCTTAGATCTAATTATCTAAACATATATATACATGCATATAGAGAGAGAAAAGAAGAGAAATAACAGAACCCTTCGACTTCTTCGATCTTCTATTTCTTCGATTTTTAATTATCTAAACATGTGTATATAGTATATACACGAATATATACACGCATATAGAGAGAATCGATGAAGCCATGGAAGTTTAAGAAAATGCAAGAAAGAAAGAGACATCGGTGGACGGTGGGAAAGGGAAGAAGAGGCTAGAGAGAGACTTTGGGCATGTGAGAGAAAAAAAAAAAAAAAAGGAAAGAGGTAGATGGGAATCACGTGGGGGGGGGGGGGGGGGCATATGTTATGGGTGGAACTTGGAAGCTTTATGGGGAAGGGAAATTTAAGATAAAAAATGACATTCTTCTCCCTCTCATAAGATATTTTGAAAAAAAATATTATTTTTATATAAATAATTGGTCTCGACTGATTTTGTAAATACTTTTACTTATAAAATTGAAGATCGGACCGAATTACTTCGGTCTATAAAAATTTGAACTGAATCAGATCATTATATGTATAAAATAAAAACTAAAAAAAATCATATTTTTTGGTCTGGTCCAGTAGATTCAATCGGTCCAATTCGATTCTCGAACACCACTACCAGTGAGTGATAGTGCTTGTCTTAAAACTCGAGTTCTCGAGTTCTTGGTATGGGCAGAATTGAGCTTCCTTTTTTTTTTTTTCCCTTTTTAACAAGTATACAAACCCAAGTACCCAATTCAATTAAAATAAAATAAAAAATGCAATAAAATAACTTTAAACCCTATATATCAATGAGTTTATTTGAGAATTTTTTTCTTTTGTTGAATAAAACGTTATCTTTTAGTTTTTGTTTTAACTAAATTCTATATGAACAAGAAATTTAATTACTGTTTTTGTTACTTTTCAAATCTTATAATTTATATATATATATATATGTGTGTGTATTTGTTGGAGTCTATTGGTATAATTAGATTACATGAATAGAAAAGGGTTCCGAAACTAAAATTCGCCTAGAACCCCTCAAAACTCAAGGCCGGCCTTGGTCCAACCTCTAAAAGTAATTCAATCGTGTAAGTGAACTGGACCACCAATACGATCTAGCTGATGAGGGATGGAAGTCAACAAGATCAAATTCCTTCTCAACTGTCACCGGGAGACCACGGGCGTAGACAGAGGGGCCGCAGTCCACCCCCAAAAAACAAATTTGCTTAGAGTAGTGCCCATTTAGCCCAGCCCATCACATAAAGAAGTCTATAAAAGAGTAGAGAAGAAGGCCCTTCTGCAGAATTTTATGGACAACAAACTAAAATGGTTATTGAAACCAAGGCCCTTCTGCGGGGTTAGAAAATGTAAAGAAGAGGGGTGGGTTTGATTCTGATGGAGCTATACAAAAGTATGAAGCCTCGGCCTAGTTTGTAGTAGCAGTACTTCTAGTCACCTCATCACTAAAATAAAAATTCAGAAGGGAATAATAACAACATTAGATGCAGACTTCTCTCCCTACATAATACAGGAAGCAAACGAAAATCAATGCCTTTTAATTAACCATCGTATATATTTTAATTAATTTTTTATTGTATTTCGGAACCTAATCTTAAGGCTTTAAAATTAAAATTTGGAGAAAAATTAGTCTATACATTTTTTAGCCAAATACAAAATTAATTTCAAAATTTCTTATGATTAGAAAAGGGGGAAAAAAAGTTTCTTTATTAATATTTACTCCAATTTTTTAAATTTTTTTTTATATAAAATTTTCTTTAATCAACAACCCAACTCAAGGTAAAGTCCTAGATCTACCCTTGTGGGAGACTACCAACTTTTAATATAAACTTGGCCAAATCGTCAGGAGTCTCAAATCTATCAATCTCTACATACGGATCGACCATAAACGAACATCGGATAAAGCATAGAACCTGAATAATTAATAACCTTCTTTTGTTTATGCGTGTCGGTAGAGGTTTTGGTTTTGGAGTTTTCTCAGGATTCCTCGTTCAGGCATGAAAAAGAATCAAACTCAACACAAACTAACCAACAGAACACTAATAATCAACAACAACCAAACCAAACCAAACCAAAAGAGCTCCAAACAAACACCTCCAACAAGCACATAAAATAGAATGCATTACAACACTCTGAAACAGTGTTCTATTAACTAGCCTCAAATAAACCTAGCAATAGCCGATAATCGTCAACACTATCTAACAATAATCCCAAGCATCTAAACTAAACTGTCCACAAAACAGAAGAAATCAATCAGAGACAAATACAGAGCAGAAAATGTAGTCAAGAACAAGCGCTCAATAGACCCCATAATCAGTCTCAAACAGAAGCAAATATTATGCCCCAACAATTCATCAATCAAATCAATACTCTAAATCATTTACTGAAAAATATAACATAACCAACTCTTATCAAAATTGAAATCCATTCAAGCCCTAGAATTGCAAACCAATAGAAATGGATAGTGTGAAGTTTACCAAATTGAGGAAGAAGCCTAGCTACTCAGAAGGAACAGCCGAGCATCAATTTTGAAGCCCTAATTTTGAATCCAAACCGAGAGAGAGAGAGATGGAGAGGGGGTTGGGTAGGCTGTATAGGATAGGAGAGAATCAGATCGAGCAGAGCTCGTGAGGTCATTTCCGATCGTTATCTCTGTCCACACAAAATTTTATGATTCAAAAAAGTATGTTCCAACCAAAAATTCTATAATTATTTTTACGTGAAATAAAAGTTGAATCACGTAAAAAAAAGAACTTATCACCATTTTACGTGTAAAAGTGGTGGTAGAAAATTTTAATGTGACATGTTACATTTTAATTGAATATAAGAAACTCACCAATTATTTTTTATTTTTAAATAAATGTCAAGTAAGATAAAAATTGCGCTATTAGAGAAACTTTATTTGAAACTTTTCTATTTACATAATTATATTGCTAAATAAACATAGAAATGTATTAAAAGTTCCATGACACATATTAGAAATGAATTTATAAAAATACCATTGAAGATGGCCTGAGTGAAAGAGATAAAGAGATGAATTGCAATGAAAAATCGAGCACCACACCTTGATTCATGCTAATCTTAAGTCATCAAAAATATATTAATACAAAAGTTTACTTTTAAAATTAGTTTCCTAATTTTTTAATTTGTAAAAATGTTTATTAATACTAGTCTTATAAATTAATTATTCATAAAAAGTATACAATATTACAAATCTGAAAAGAATTAATTTTTATTAGTAAACCATAACATTAATGAATATTTTTTTTCAACAATTGAGTTTACTATTTTATTTTATTTTTTATACACGATGAAAGCTCTACAAATAATAAAAAAATAAAACAACGTTGAAAGTTAAGAAAATAATTAAGAATTAGTGAAGGCAACAAATATCGTTTCTATCAATCTCAATCATTTCACAAATCAAAGGAATAATATTCAATTGTGATATATGTTTTGCATTTTTGTTTGCCATCATGAATCTGTAATTAAAGTTATAATTTAATTCGCTTATAGGGTAGGAATTAAATTTTGTAAACATATTACAAATGTTTCAAATTACGTTTATTGTTTAATTGCTATTCCAAGACCAATGTGAATTTTTGTATAATCTCAATTCTAAAAGCAAATGTAAATTATAAACTTATAGTCTAATCTCGAGTCTGAAAAAGGGATATAATTGACAGTAAAATACATATTATGTTTACTTTTTGACATATTATATGATGGTGGATAAAAGTAAAAAAATTGGTGGATAATTCATAATTAAATTAAAAACAATCATTATTTTATAAAAATTATGCCAATATTGTTTTACAAGGGCTCTAAAAAATAAAAAAATAATAATGTAGCATTGGAAGTTAAGAAAATAATTAAAAATTAACGGAAGCAACAAGTATCTTTTTCTTCGATCCCAATCACTTTAAAAGTCAAAAGAATAATATTCAATTGTGATATATGTTTTTCATTTTTATTTGCCATCATGAATTTATAATTAAAGTTATAATTTAATTATAGGGTAGAAACTAAATTTTGTAAATATATTACAAATGTTTCAAACTACACTAATTATTTAATTGCTATTACAAGACTAATGTGAATTTTTGTATTATCTCAATTCATAAAACAAATATGAATTATAGACTTATAATCTAATTTCGAATCCGAAAAGGGGATATAATTGACAGTAAAATATAAATTATGTATACTTTTTGACATATTATATGATGGTAGGTAAAAGTAAAAATTTGGTGGATAATTTATAGTTAAATTAGAAAGAATCATTATTATATAAAAATTATGCCAATACTTTTTTTGTAAGTTTATCCAAAAACATGGTTAAACCAAATGATCAATAGGAATTAACTTAGCAAAACCCAAAAAGAGGGATAAACTAATAAATCTGGTGGATAGAATTAAAATCACCCAAATCAAAATGTTTAATTCTATATCTCTACTTTATTAATTGGTATTTAAAATTAAAAATTAATACCAAGTTTCTCCATTTTTTAAAAATTATGTATTTTCTATAAATTTTGGTCCTAAAGACCACATGATTATGAGCAATTCACTTTGTAAGGTAGGCGTTATACTTGATGCCGCTTTATTAAATGGTTGTGAGGGGTTTACCCTACTAGGATAGTTTAAGGCTGGCTATGGATGATCGATGTCACTATTTTGTGTGAATGAATATAAGAGGTTCACCTTGTAAGGTTTATATTTGTGTTGGTTTGATTCCGATGACAAAAATATTATTTTTTTTTTATTTTGTTTATATCATTTGGAAATTTCAAAATGCAGTATGAACGGAAACTCGCCGAACTTACTAAATACAACATACACAATTTAGGATCTAAGGTAAGTAAAGTACAGTAGTTTAATTCAAAGTTTAAGTGGTGAAAATGCACTTAAATCAAATTTTAAAACTTTTTAAATCAAACTTACGTATTTTAATGTTACTAGTTTTTTTTTCGTTTCAGTCAAATTTGTTCATCATAAATCAATGAAGAATCTCTATAAATATGTTGCAAGAATTGTTTCATTGATTCATGCCAATTTGACAGCAAAATGAAATCAAAACGGCAAAAATCGAAAAAGATAACTAGTCCACTTAAAAAAGCAAATCGGTGAGACCCATCAGCAAGGCCGGACCGGTCTATGAACTCCTCATATTGGTTTGGGTGTGTGCTAGATTCGAAAATTTTATTTTTTTGAGGAATTTTTGTGTTTTCCAAAGCTAAACCGGTATGGACTTTTTCTTGACCGGTATGGATGTCGTAAAACTCGTTTTTAACTTATTCCTAATGAGATTTGATCTTATGTTGTTCCTATAAATAAACCCCATTAGTTTAGGACAAAGATACACAAGTTTTGGATTTTTTTAAAGCTAAATAAAGAGGAATAAAAAAGCTCTAATCCTTGAGAAATATTTTTATCACCGCATAGGGTTTTAATTCATGCCATAGAGACTCTTTATTCTTCATTCTAATGTTAGAAAATTTATATTTTCTAATTTATGTGGGTAACATATTATAATATTTCAATTGTGTTTGCTATTTAATTAATGGGCTAATTTTTGGTAGTCTAATTAATTTTTGGTTAAACCTATAGATTACTCAAATAAATGTGGGCCAAATGTGTAGATACATTATATGGGCTTGTTAGGGTTTTATGGGAACCCTAACTAAATTATATATAAAGCATATATTAGAGTTATGGTCCCCAATACACCAAATCAAAATACGGCTCCCTTATCAAGAAACTAAAGCGATTTGGTTGAGGAAAGCCACGTACCTGCTCGATCCATGCTGTTATAGTGATCGATCCTCGCATTCCGCATTCGTTTGTTATGAATCCAGGTACGCAGTTTAATCATTATGTTTTATTTAGATCTTGATGATTTGACATGATGACTTAAAGTGATTTAATTCTAACAAGTGGTATAAGAGGTAGGTTCAGGTTGAATTATTAAGAATTTAATATAAAGAGATTAAAAGCTTTTGAGTGTAATTTTTTGGTGTGATAGTTTGACTCTGTCGCATATACAGCTTCTTAAGTATTTCAAAAAAAAAAAAAAAGAGTCGACTTTTCTTGCGCCGAACAGTTGTCTTAAGAATTGTTTACCTTTTCTTTGATGTGACATAATTTATATATATACATATATAAATATCTAAGAGTTGCTTTTAAGCATTGTTCTCAAAGTAGCTTCGTTTGTATATATAAATATTGGTTTATTTAATATATATATATATGTGTGTGTATGAAATTGATTTGACCCTTTATATTTTATATATATATATATCTATATATATGAAGTTTAAAGAGAGCCCACATAAACTTCTTGATCCGATTTGATGGATCGGTGGAGGTTGTACGTATTTTAAAAAAAAAATAAAAGGGTGGCCGATTAACCTGAGGGATGTGTTTTTTATACGTATATTGCTTGAAGCTAAGGTTATATATATATATATATATATGTGTGGGGTTTCTGCTATCACTAGTCAAGATAATTGTTTTTAATAATATATATATATATATATATATGTGGTTGTTTTTATTTTGGTTTGACTAGTTGATTTGACTTTACTTTGGTTGAATATATATACATATTAATTTTAATTTGATGCGATGAGATGTGACCATGGTTGGTATATACATAGGTACTTTAATTATTTATGGATGTTGTGCTGTGTGTATATATATATATATGAATTAAGGTTCTGTTCATTAAAGTTTTGTTTATATATGTATATTTAAGGATTAAATTTAGGGGCTTTTAGTTTAAAAGATAAAAGTTGTGTTTTCTATCTACTCAAAGATACAACTTTTTTTCTCGTTGTTTAAAGTCCAAATTTTTTATGTAAGGACTATAATTTGACCCAAGGACAAACGAGAAAAAACATATTATAAATCTGAAATTGAACAACAAACAAACAAAATACCATAAATGACCCTTACCCAAATTAGATGCAGGATTAACTAAGATACCTAAATTAAAGATAATTCCTTAAATATATCATAAAGTCAAACCGTCTAATTCAAAAACTATAATTCCACTCAATTAAATTTATTGGAAGCTAGAATTACAAGCTTTCTTCAAAATCAGTAAGAGTAAGAAGAATATAGAAATATTGACAACATACATAAATATCGGAACAGGAATATGAAAATCTTGCATACATATTAGAATAATTCATAAAAGATATATAACCATTGTATTCTTTCAACCTAAGAATTAATAAAAATTAAAACCCAAGTATGAAATCCAATTAGGGATATTTTATATAAATATATATATAATGTAATTGACATGTGGAAATGTCTTGATTTTGGACTTCGCTTAAGGATATATCATTAACATTGCGGTGTGAACATACAAAAAATTTGAAACAAAAAATATATTTTGGGATTGCAAGATCTGAAATATATACATAAAAAAACTTGTAACATGCTGGTATGAAATCATCATTAAATTGGATTTGAATAAACTTACATTTTTTTTTGGAATATCACTTGATAGTTGGATTTAGATCCAATATATCCAATCTGAACCGTATCTACAAGGAACGAGCAAGGATCATAAAAGCATAAACATTTGACACAAATCATCAATGGCAAAATGAAGAACCACACATACAAAAAGCCATTAGCCTCACTTCAAACAAAAGTTGCAGCAGTCAGTTACGTTGTTTCATTCCACATAAGATGATTGTTTTCATTGATTGGAGTATGATTCAATGTATATGGTGATGCGATAAAAATATCCACAGCATAAAACAAACAAAAAATTCATTTCATCATAGAATGAACGAGTAGATATGTACGAATAGCTTTTAAATCGGAGTACCAAAGGCGGAAAACTTAGAGCAATAAAGGAAAATAGTGAGGTAGTATTTCCTTGTATACCATCTATACAAATTGGGAAAAAAATGGTAAGGGTGTGGGTTTTTCCATTACAACTTAAAAAGTTTTGAATAAATGGTTAATGCGGTTAACTAGCATTGGGTTAATAGCATAGTTAGTAAGAAATGGGCAATATCGGCCCAATTCATAAATTCCTATTTATTCAAAAATTGGCCCATAAAGTAATACGAAATGCAATCACATTACTGAAGATTTAGAAAAACAAGTAATATTAAAGAAATAGAGAAAAAAGAAACCACATTCATAAGTAATAAAAAAATCTTTTGCTAATAACCTTCTTTAAAACATATCCTTCTTAACTGATGCAATTGTTAGAGTTACGGTCCTAATTCTTGCCTAGAAATATTCTCAGGCATTTTCCATTATAGAATCTTAAAGTCAGACTAACATGGGTGACGCTATTCGAAGTTATTATTAACTCAATGTGGCTAGCACTTGCTATCAGAAGGAATGCAAGCATAAATCACATGTTATCGTCTTTGCACAAAACATATGGATCCGTAATGGGCAATCTGTACTTGGTGTAAAATGAAACAGAATTCAACTCGGGGAACTTTGAACAAATAACTCCACATGAATATTCATAAGATAAAACATTTAGGATTGAACACACATATCCCACCCCGCCAAATGAACAACGGAATATGACATTTCCATCCATTTGACATTGGAAAACAAGTATTAAAAATAGTTAGAGCCCTTAAACAAAAAAATAATTAGCAAAACTATTTGACTTTAGACCCATAAATATGACTGTATTAGGCATTAATAACCAAAATTCAAAATTGTTCTATGAAAGTTACAAGCTTAAACTGCCTAAAGAGTTTTCATAGTTGAAATTAATGTGAAATGTCAGGTGCCTAATAGTACAAAATGTCTTCATTATAATTTCAAATTACAAACTACAAAATGCCGTTGGCACGTGGATTTATTTCATGTCAAACTACGGTACTTAATAGTACAAAATGTATTCGTTGCAATTTGGAAATACAAGTTCAAAAATGTCTTTGGCATGTTGATATATCTCATGTCAAAATGTCTAGAATTTTAAAAAGTGGCATCATGTGATACCAAAATGTCTACCATGCAAAACACGAATATGGCTTATTAAACATGTTTGTGGGAGTTACAATATTGAAGGTCATAAATAATGCTTGACCAAGAATTTTTTAACAAAAACAGAAAAATATATAAAACCAAGATGTCATCCTTACCAATGTTAAAATATCTCCCATGCATGTGATTGCAACCTGACATATTAAAATGTCTCTGTCATTGGAAATAAGATGTCATCCTTGAGATCACAACTACAAATTACGGGGGTGGCTGTCATGCATATACATAAATATTTTAAGAAAATGTCTACAATAAATTTTTTTTCATTTTCCCATAAGTAAACGAGAAAGACATATTGTAAATTCCAAAATGTCTTATACCCACATACTAAGCAAACAATAGTGAATCGAAAATAATTGGGAAATTTGAAAAATACCCAAATTAACTATAATAGCATAAAAAATAAAATATTATATAGATTACAGGGTCACAAATCAAATACATTTTCTACAAAAAGAACCTTATATAAACTATGCAATACAATAAGATACTAATTAAACTCGTTATAATAAAGCCAACATGCATATGTAATCTACGAAATAAAGAAGGATAACGACACAAGGATAACAGAAAATGCAAAAAATTAATAAATAGTGCACAGGGTAATTTATACTAAAAACTGCATGTTACACAAACTTTAAGGCCACTTATTTAAAGAACATACCTCATAAAAAAGCACTGCCACCGATGATATAAGCAATATAAGCTAAGAACCAACAGCCGCTAACAACCAAGTATTACCTACAGTTGCGAGCACAAAAACTAATAAACTACCATTTAGTATAAAACCTTAATGAGAAATCATAAATTTAAATAGAGGCCAACACACTATCCTAGTCAGTTACAAATCTACAAAATTCAAAAATAGAGATTATAATGGGCACAACTGTACCGACAAAACATTGGACATTATCTACATTAATCAAACTAAATGGCTAAAATAAAGGGTTACCCCCATTCGTTTCATGAAGGGTAAAATAGAGAACATGCTTATAAATTAAAAATTACTAATTTTAAAATTGTAAAATAATGGAAGGGACCTTAAACAAAATAATGTCCTCTATTAAAAAGATTGGATTTTAAATAAGAACTTGAAAAAGTGTGTCCTTGAGTCAATCGCAATAGGAACTATAGGACTAGGAACTAATTTTCTATTAAATTTACTTGGTAAATTTAAATATTTGGTTAAGATTAAAGAATTTTATTCTTGCCTTTATTGTGATTAAGGATATGGATCAAGCTTATTATTTATTTAGATATTAATGTTTATTATTTATGCAAATAATAATTGGCCCAAAGGAAAGTTATGATTTGGCCAAATAATAGACATTATTTTTTTTCGATATTTGTGTGATTATTATTTATGCATTTAATAATCGGCCCAAAGGAAGGTTATTATTTGGCAGAATAATAAACACACGTGCGAGAATTAATGTGTGATAATTGTCAGGCTTTCATGTGAGCAATAAGTTAGTCCAAAGAAAGGCTTTTTGTTTGACAGAAATTATTATCAACATTTGATTCTTGTATTGAGAGTACTTATTACAGTCTTATTTGGGCATAAAAGCGCTAGACTACTAGTAATCCAAAATTGCAGTACGCGTCAATGTGGGAAAGATAAGGTTTATGCTTTGCAAATCTCATTAATACAGAAAATCTATTTTTTTTTAGATTATAAGGATGTGAAGTATAAATTGTCTGATATTTTGAAATAGATGAATTAAACCGATAAGTTGCTAAAGTAACCTCTATCGCGTAAATTTATTTATTTTAGAATATTAAGATGTGTGTAATTGTTATTTATGCGAATAATAATCGGCCCAAAGGAAGGTTATTGTTTGGCCGAATAACATGTACACTTGTGGTAATAAATATAATATGATAATCAAGTTTTTCATGTGAATAATACGTCGGCCCAAAAGAAGTCCTATTATTTGACAGAATTTGTTATTTATATTTGATTACTGCGTTGAGATGACCAATTACTAGTTGATATTTCTGTCCAAAGACAAAATATCAACGTTGTGCTAGGTATCTTATGATGGGGACCCACTATTGATAATTTGGATAATTGTGTCATTCATATATATTGTTTGTTAATATGTTATAACATTTATATTAATTGCAAGTTTGTAATTTTTATAATTTGTTCTCTATTCAATTTTAAGTTATGCTTTATATATCTGTCGGCATAAATTCGGTATTGGTGCTTAACGGCACAAATTTTAAGAATTGAAAATATATAGCTTCTATTCCAAGAATTTTTGGGGTTTTATGAGAAAAATGCTACTTAGTTCCTTAAAAAAATTATAGAAATATTTTGCCAAAACAAAAAGGTTGAAACAAGTAACCTTCTGATTAGTCTTGTTTCAATAAGGTATAAGGAAAAGGAACATAAGGGAAGTACATTATGAAAATGTCTGATATCGCTTTCAAACTGAATGCACTAAAGTTAGGGTTGTCTAATGACTTGCTCGTGTATCAAGTTCTTTATTTCTCTTCCCGCACAATACAGTTAGTTTATAATGAGTTACAATACTCATAAGGATAAATTAATGATCTCTTAATAAGTTCATATTTTACAGTGTGCAAGAAGAATAAAAAATTTAGCGATGAAAGACAGTGGTTACTCATCTAGCAAACACCTCTAAAGGAAAGGATAAAGGATAAAAATTAAGAAGCTGCAGTTAGAACAACAATATAGTAATTGCAAAAGAAACGTGATAAAGAATTTGTCAGTTAATTTTGCAAGAATGATAGACATAGTAATGTTTCAAGTACGTCATTTGGCGTGTAAAGTAGGATATACTTCTCATTATGGTTTGTTCGGTAGTTAGTTTAACTTATGTACATGTGATTACTTTGTGAGTAGATTTTGGTGACACTACTCACCTAAGTCTGTTTAGAGGTTATATGTTGAGCTAAAAGCCAATTGATGTTGAAATATTCATCTATCAGGACAGTGGCGAAATAGTTACAGTTGAGGTTTTAAGGAATTTTAAATTATCATTAAAGACTAATTACTTTTGGATTTGGGAGAGACTTATATGGTATTGTCATTTAGACATAATTTCTATTTTTATTTGGACAAATACGGTTATTATTGTTCATTTGAAAATAATAAAGTTAAGTCTTTTTCAAAATTCAAATATTTTGCTACTATTTCTTTAATTGATAACTTATATACAGATACAACCACCTTATATAATGAGACATTGTAAATTGATTCACGTGATACAAAGCATAAATTAACTGGTAAGAATTCGTTCATGTTATGGTACAAGCATTTGGGATAAATCTCTAAATAGAGAATTAAGAGACTTGTGAAATTCTTAAAACCCCTTGATTTAACAGATTTTAAAATCTGTATTTAATGTGTAAAGGGGGAATGGACAAATATAAGGAAACTAGGTGCCATAAGAAATTCAATTGTCTTAGAACTAATTCATGACGATATCTATGAACTGTTCTATACAGCCTTCTGGAATGGTTAACAGTATTTTATTATGTTTATGACAATTATTAAGGGTACTTATATTCAATTAATGAGAAGTTACAATCCTTAAACGTTGTTATGACTTTCATAGTTGGAGTTGAAAATCAACTGGGCAAGAAAGTTAAGGCCGTGAAATCTGATCGTGGTGGTAAATACTACGGTAGATATAATGGATAAGGTAAACAACGTTCTAGACCTTTTGTGAAATTCCTAGAGAAATGCAGAATCGTCTCACAGTACACCATGCTAGGCAAACCTAGTATGAACAGTGTTTCTGAGAGATAAAACAGAAGCTTAAGGATATGGTAAGGAGCGTGATTAATCATTCTTCTCTACCATAATGACTCTAAGAAGAAACACTTAAGACTGCAACATATTTTTTAAGCAGTGTTATATCAAAGTAGTTGCTAAAATAGGTTGTCCAGCTGTGGTAAGGCCATAAAGAAAAGAAATTGGACTCAATATAATAAGCTGCTACTTTGTTAGATATACTGAAAGATTGAGAGATTATAAATTTTATGATCCCTTGAATAAATCCTTTATTAAGACGAAAAATGCCAAATTTCTTGAGATTATTGAGTTTGAGGGGGAAGATAAAGTAGAAACATTGTCTTTGAAAATGAATTTATCCAAATTTCAAGTATTGCTATTGACAATGATTATGATCAAATTTTTGACATTGTTTCATATGCAAATTAGGATCATTAAGACAATGTTGAAAAAACTTCCTATATAGTAAACTCAACAATCTCAAGAAGAAGTTAAATTAAAGAAATCCATTTATGGCCTTAAGGAAGTTTTCCGTCAATGGTATTACATATTTCATCAAGTTATGATCTCGTAAGTTTTGGAGGTTAATCCGGTTGATAATTATGTATATCATAAGTTCAGTAGGAGTAGTCTTGGTATTTTATGTTGATAATATCTCTTTTGTATTAGGAATACAAATACATCGACATTATTGTCGGGTATTTTAGGGTTTTCACGAAAGAGATATATCGAAAGAATTCTTACCAGATTTGGCATGAAAGATTGTCATTCAGGAGATACTCCAATTGTTAAAGGTGACAATTTATGTCACAACAAGTGCCCCAAAATAAAGTTAAAAAGAAAGAGATGCAAAAGATTCCTTATGCATTAGTTGTAGGGAGTCTGATGTATTATAAAGTATGTACGCATTTGGGTTTAGCATTCATAGTAAAGATATTTGGTAGATATTTAAGTAACCCTATGATATATCTTCGGAAAGCAGCCAATTAAAGAGTTATACGGTATTTAAAGAGAACAAAAAAGATTATATAGTTACATATCGAAAATCAGATCAGTTGGAGATCATATGGTATTCTGATTTCGATTTCTGGATGGGATATAGCTACACAATTTTGTCACTAGGCTGCGAATTGTAAATAGTGTCGAAAGACCATTAAAGATATTTTGTGACAATAATTGATTTTGCTATATTCGATAACAACATAAATTTTTTGAAAATCTAAAGCATATAGATATTAAAGTTTTTTGTTGTTAAAAAAGGAGTTTAGAGTTGTCATGTCTATAGAGCATATAAGTACAAACTCCATGATTACGGATCCGTTCACTAAAGGCTTAACACATAAGGTATTTCATGAGTATATTGCTCATTTGGGTTTTGTGTTATCTAATAAAGTGCTGGTTTAGTGGGAGTTTGTATTATGGATACTCTTTTAATTAGATGCATATTTTTTGCAGAATAAAGAAGATGGTTTATTTTCGTCTTAACTCTGAATATTTATTTTATTTCATTCCATTGTGGTTTAACATAAAGTTTGGACGGTTAATGTTGATCTCATTAAAGTTGGGCTAGTTGGAAATAGGCATGTCTAAAATCTAAGATCACATTGCATGTAATTTCCATGCTACTCATCCATATTTGATCTATGTTATTAAATGTATTTGTATGGTGATAATCGTGGTTTAGTCACGACCTTACTGTGATAAAAGCTGCGGTAGTTCCATTACTCGTGCATGAGATAGACCAGATTGTTTAAGGAGAAGTCTAAGGATAAATAGCATACGGATGCGCGCTTAAAGAATTCTGTGATATAATTATTTTCGGAGTAATATGTAGCCCAAGTGGGAGATTGTTAGAAAATTTATATTTTCTAATTTATGTGGGCAACATATTATAATATTTCAATTGTATTTGCTATTTAATTAATGGGCTAAGTTTTGGTGGTCTAATTAATTTTTGGTTAAGCCCATAGACTACTCAAATAAATGTGGGCCAAATGTGTAGATACATTATATGGGCTTGTTAGGGTTTTATGAGAACCCTAACTAGACTATATATAAAGCATATATTAGGGTTATGGTCCCCAATACACTAAATCAAAATACGGCTCCCTTCTCCCCATCTGAAAGAGAACCAAAAATTCCCATCAAGAAACTAAAGCGATTTGGTTGAGGAAGGCCACGTACCTGCTCGATCCATGCTGTTATAGTGATCGATCCTCGCATTCCGCATTCGTTTGTTGTGGATCCAGGTACGCAGTTTAATCATTATGTTTTACTTAGATCTTGATAATTTGACATGATGACTTGAAGTGATTTAATTCCAACATCTAAGAAATAGGGTTTTAAGTTCAAAAGATCATTTGGGATTAAAGTTGGGCTGAACGAAGTGGTTAGCTTGCAATAAGGGAAATCGCAAATATAGATGAAAGATTAAAATCGAAGTCAAAGAAGAAGAGCCATGAAGCAGGAAGCCTTACATCGGACCATTTACGATTGGAATTTGTGATCAAGGAGATGAAGAGATTGTTGCAAACTTTATGTAAGACAATAATTGTAAGTCATCGAGTTTGTAATTTTGTTTCGATCATAGTAATACACTATTGGTTAGTCCAGAAAATTAATCGTACGCAAGTACAAATACCTTTTTACTTCCTAATATTGTGGATTGCTTTATGTGGTTGATTAATTGATTTATCTTATAAATAACACAACACAGGTTTTCAACAATACAATTGAGTAAGCCTATGATTTTTTGTTTCTGCTTTTTAAATCTCAAATCTTTTTTGATAAAAACCCTAAAATCAACCTAGGCATACAATTTGTTAATAATTTTCAATTGGAATCAGAGGATGTTCCCTTATTTTGCTAGGGTTTGCATTGAGGTTAATTATCAAATTGCTACGTATTTGCTATGATGTTTGATTTGAGGTTGCTTTCCATGGCTACTAAGAATGATTTGGCTAAAATTAACGTTCATACACTTAACGAGTTTAATTATAACTATTGAAAAGTTCGCATGAATATTTATTTATAATCTTCAGACTAGTGAATTTGGAAGACTGTACTATATAGATGGTTATACTAGACCCATTGTGATTGTAGATGGAAACACAAGACCTAAAAGTGAACTTTTATGGATCGCTAAAGAATTAGAGGCACCTAAGCTTAGTTATCAAGGTTCAAATACAATAATGAGTCATGTTTTTTAAGAAGAGTTCAAAATGATTTTAAATTGTACTATTTCCAAACAAATCTGGGATATTTTGACCGTAATTTTTAAAGGAACCTTAACTGTGAAAAGTATAAAAATTTAAAGGCTCATAATATAATTTGAAACTATAGTGATGAAAGAAGATGAGACATTTGATTTTTTTCACAGCAAACTCAAAGACATAATGAATTATCTTTGCAACTTTGGCAAAATTATCTATGAATCTCGTGTTGCAAAAAAAATTATACAATCTTTGCCTGATAGGTTTTTGCTAAAAATTACTGTCATAGAAAATAGTAAGAATTTGGATTCCGTACCTAAAAATGAATTAATTTTGGCTCCCTTCAAACCTTAGGGTCTAGCCAGCTTTCAAAATACAAGACGCAAACAGTCAAGGCAGAGCAGATCACTGCACTTTGAGCTAAAGATGAGAACCTAGCTAAATTTAATGAGTGTTCTATGTCTGATTTGCATGAGATAATTAATTTTAAACATAATTTTAACAAGTTCATGAAGCTAAGTCAGAAATCGAGTAGTACTAGTCAAAATTTTTAGGGAGTTGGGGAAAAGGAATAGCGAAAATAAGTTCCAACAAAGTGAGAATTGTTTTGAGTGTCAAGGTAGGGATCATAGACTATTTGAATGCCTTACTAGGATTAGGAGTAGGGGTGGCATTTTCTAACCGTGAACCGTGAACCGACCGATTACCGACCGAACCGACCATCTTCGGTCGGTTTACCGACCGACCGTCTTATATCGGTTACCGATAATTCGGTTACCGACCATACGCGGTTGCGGAATCGGTTTTCAATTAATGTAATTTCGGTTACAACCGACCGACCGACCATTTTAGATTTTATGTAATATTTCATATAAATATAAAATATTAGTATTAGTGTGTGTATTACCTTATGAACTTGAAGGTGGAAAATTGTAAATAACTAAAATAATTTATACTTTTATAACTCTCACTCTCTCACACACAGACTCTCAGTTTCTCTCTAAGTCTCACGACTCTCGCCCCTCACTGGCTCACTCTCGTAGTCTCGTTTCTCTTCTCTGTTTCTCTCGCTGTCCGTCACTCTGTCCCGTCCCTCAATCTCTCGGTCTCTCCCACACGGCAGAGTAGCAGACACCACAAGACGGCAAGACTACTCCCGCCTCTCGCTGAGCTGCCGTCGCCGCCATACCCTCCGTCTTCCACAGTACGCACTACGCAATCCGCAACTCTGCCATTCCCTCCGTCTTCGACCAATTATGTGTGTACTGTGTAATGTGTTTTGCTGTGGATAAAACTATTTTGGTGCTGACTGCTATGCTGTGTGTACTGTGTTTGGCTGTGGATAAAACTGTTTTGGTGATTTTCTATTGGTCGATTATAACCGCTTGCCGACCGAACCGACCGACCAAGTCGGTAAAACCGAATATCGGTAAACCGACCTAGGCGGTTCGGTTACGGTTTCAAATTTGGTAAAACCGACCATGTCGGTTCGGTAACCGAACCGTGGCCACCCCTAATTAGGAGATAACAAAAAGAGAGTGATAAAGGTGGAATGCATGGCACTTTAAATGATGATGAGGAAATTTAGGACACTCAACAGGAATTACACTATTATGTTGCTTTTGCTGCACGCGTCTTTTTAGAATAAATGAATCAAAAGATTTCAAACTTAAATTATTCACTTTTTGATGAAGATAAAGACTTTCTGAATCTTTAATCGGCATATGACCCTCTTTTATGAGAATGTCAAAAAAAATTATTCAAAACTTGTGTCTAAAACATTTTTATTTTATTTGAAAAAAGAACTTAATGATTGAATACGCACAAATCAAGTTTTGAAAATTCAAATGCAGAAATAATCGAATTTTTAAAGAAATTATACAACTTTAGAGTGAAAAAGAAAAAAATATCAGTCTGATAAAAAAACGCAAATTTGGAGTATAAGGATAGAATAAAACGACTTAAATAACGCATTTGCGATTTAACTTAACAATTTGAAAATGCCTTAACTGTCAAAGTTGGGTTAGAAACTTGAAAACATGCTTTCAAATCAAAAGAGTGGTAAAAACAAAGAATGAATTACATTTTCAAATTTTGATACTTAAAAGCAAGCCAAGACCATATTTGTTAAGGTTGCTCCTCAAAATTCAAGTTTCAATTGTGTTAGTTCTTTTTAAGTCTAAAGCCTTAATTAATATAACTCCTAAAGCTCTAAAGAAGGCCAAGAATGTCCAAAAGGAAAAACAAATTTTCTTTCAATAATCAAATTTTCAAAATGTTTCTCATTCAAAAGTTCTTGAAGATCAAAAGAGACTTTTTGATGTGTACAAACACATGCCCCCACAGTCTTTTTAGTGTGAGTATTAGGAAATGAGATGTCATTTAAGAGAGTTTTGTTAGCAAGTTTTGAAGAAAATGCCAATAAGTGTTCTAGTTCTTAAACCTAAGTCGAGAGGTAAAAAGAAGAAAAATAAGAGAGTTAAGGTTTTGGGTGGTGATTCTAGTGTTAGACAAGTTAAAGAACACGAGAAGGATATGATTTCAAGAGTTAAGAAGATATGGATCCCGAAAGGAATCATTGCACCTACTTAGGTGATTGATGGTCCGTCTACCATGGGATTAGGTAGATCCGTTTTTATTTGGTTGTAGCTGGAGTATATGTCCATGTAGCTGAGTAGTTAATGGCAGAATGTGGCATCCACCAACTGGTCAATGTGTTGTGGTAAGGTGTCCTTCAAACATGCTTTGTTCAGGTCAGTAAAGTCCGCATAGAGTCTCCAATTTTCGTTTAGCCTTTTTGACCAATACCACATTTACCAACCAGTTGGGGTACCAGACCTCACGTATAAACTATGCGGTGATGAGATTGTCTACCTTGGCACGCGTTGCTTCCTGCTTTTCTATAGACATGTTATGCCATTTCTGCCATACTGGCTTGTGGTCAATGGTTAACCCCTAAGCAATGAACTATTACATACGGGTGGATCCCAGGCATGTCTTTGCTACTCCAAGTGAATGTTTAGCATGTATCAATTATGTAAAATAAACTTATTAAATATGTATGAATTATAATTAACTACTCCGCCATTTGTTATTTTTATTCAATTTTTTTCCTTTTAATTTATTTTCTTCTCCCTTTTACAATGTATGTAAATGGTTTTATTAGTTTATTAAAGGCCTTTAATATCCATTTTTGTTTATCGAACCTTTATTTTCTTCTCTTCCAATTTTTATTCGGCCTAATATGGCAAACCCGCGGGCTAGATTGCAGTGGGCCTTAATACATGAAAGAGCTCAAGTGCTCAACCATACATCTTCATTAGTCTTTTTTGCTTTCCTTTTCCAAAGGAGGCTAAAATAACGTCTGCAAACAAAATGGAGCTTCAAGCGTAAATAAAATTATTATGTTGTTACTACTACAAAACCATAAGAAAAATGGTTGATTACCTCATTTACAAAATATCAAATTCGCTATCTTTTTATTACGAGGATTAGGAATACCACACCAAGCAACAATGACATTGGGCTTCACATTTTTTTTGAATCAGATTTTTACATGTGTGAATATGTTTGTATATATTTTATGAAATACCTTTAACCTGAAAAAGAAGTGGAACTTTGAGTCTTATAAATTTTGAAAAAAATGACAAAATAAAAGAAAGATTTTATTTTACTCAAACACGTTTAAATTATGTTCATCAAAATTCATTGAAAATAACAAAGTTATTATAACAATAAATGCAAGAGTAGTAATTCCTTTTCCATATTAGTATACACACATAAATTATAGCAAAAACTTGAACTTTTGGTTTATTATCTTTCATTTATTTATTTTTATATCAAAATTATAATCCATTAATAAAGTTTATATGGGGTACTTTCACAGTTGAAGAATAATACTGGAAGATAATCAATTTAACTTATAAGATAAAAGTGTTGGATGTGAATAAGGACTTAGTTTTGAACAAGATCTACAGATTCTTTCCTTATTTTAAGGAGATGGTAAATTCATGTTTGCAAATAAAGTGGAACTTTAAGTATATTACATTGTCTGTTAAAATAATAGAAAGAGAAAGAAATAAGAGAAATCTTATTACTCAACTGATGTCTAATATGTGTAGGGGTTAGCTCTATTTATATTAAGAGCTAACCTCCTTACTTCTCTACATAATCAATGTGAGACAAATAAACTATATATACTATTGGGTAATCCATCATTCATACCACAATTACAATGTGGGATAAATTATATCTTACAATATTACTTATGGACATCCACATGTCAATATTTTTACAACACTCCCCCTTGGATGTCCATTATGCCACAATTCAATGACAGTTGCCTCATTAAAACCTTCCTAAAGAAAAACCCAGTGGAAAAAAACCAAAGTGAAGGAAAAAGAGTACAACATTCTTCTAGATTATTGAATCGGTATCAAATGCACAATATGCTACCTTGTTAAAACCTTTACTAGAAAAACCCAATGGGACAAAACCTAGTTAAAGGAAAAATAGTACAGCGTGCAAATATAAGATAGCATACTTCAGGATGTTCCCCCTGATTATTTACTCCCCCTCATAATGACAATTACATTTAATTTGATGATGAAGTCAAATCATAACAATTTGCTAAACTCATTTTGGCATATCAGCTTTGACAATCACCTCATTAGCAAACTCTACCAAGTTGTCATCAAGTGGATTTACTCGACTTCAATTTTTGTGTTCTTTTAATGCTCATGTGAAACATGTCTCATACTTGTCACCTTGAAACTTTCTTGAAAATGTGCTATACATGCTGCATTGTCTTCATAGATAATGCTCAAAACAGCTGTTATATAAGACAAGTAACAAAAACTACGAATATGCTGAAGTAAGGATTTAAATCATATATATTTAGCACTTTCTGATTGTTGTCATGGTGCTAAATATGTTTAGCACCAATTCTAATGAGACGTGAGATGTTATAAGGAAGGGGTGATAGTGTCTTTTTTGTACCATATCTTTAATTTACACTGCTAATGTGTAAGTGTCATTTATAATTATGTTATTATTGGAATGAGCCTTTATACCCAATTGCCCCTTTATATTAACACTTAATTTTTTTTGGGTAAGGTATTAGTAATAATATATTTAAGGGAGTTTTCCGAATAATTATATATGTTATGCTTTTTATTTTCCTTTCTATATTTTAGAAGTTGCTTTGAGGGTATAATTTACCTGGAATACTTAATTTCTTTTTATTGTATGCGATCTATTTTTTAATTGCATTCATTTTAAAGTATAATTTGTGATTATCTCTAGTTTAAATTATGTGTGAATTCATTAATTTGAATGATTGCATTGAGCGTGACCAAGATGAAATATAAATAAATATATATAAAAAGAGTAAAAAAAATGATATGAAAATTTGTGGCCTAAAATTGGAATCCATGTCTATGAAGTATCATGTTGTTTTACCAATTTAATTTTAGTCCAATTTCATTATCAATTATTATATCTTCGAGATTGGCGGGAATTGCAGAGTTTGAGGTTAATCGTAAGTAAAACTCAAAATTTTAGTGATGTGAAGTAATTTTAATTTTTATAAAGTTGAATTTGGTCCACTCTTACAGGTTGACACTGTTAATTTCTTGAGGAAGCTATTGAGATTTTAGGTATTAAAAAAAATGATGATTGTGGAAATGGTGAATCTCCGAGAATTGACATATGTTTGAGTAAGGACAACACATTCCATAATGTCTCGATCAAACTAGTGTCCATGTGAGGTATGGGGTTACTCGTACAATAATTGAAAGTACCAAAAACGAATTTGTTTATTTGATCAGAGATAACAAATCCCATCCTATTTTGGTCAAGTTAATGTCCCTTGAGGCGCAGGGTTCACTCACGTACCTTGGTTGAAAGTAGCAAAAACGAGGGAATTGGAGAAATTGATGGATTCCTGAATATCTATAATTTTCATTAATCACTAGCTTTGGAAAATAAAATTATAGGAAAAAATAGTTTTGTGCTTGATTAAATTAAAATTTCGAGAGGTCACAGGTTCGAAACCCATGGATGTGGTATTCGAACTTAATAAAGTGGTACTTAATAAAGTGGTTTGTTCACCTTTTTATGGTTGGTTGGATATGTCCACCTCTTATTTGGGTGGTTGTTGATGCATATGGTATGGTTCGTGTGGTTGGTGACGTAGAAGGAAGCTAAAGCTGCTCTCTCGGTTCGGTTCGGTTCGGTTGGGAGACTCTCATGAGGGTGACGTGAAGCAAAACTTACTTATTCATCTCTTTGGTCAGGGAATTATGTAGTTCATAGTTAGCTAGAGCGACAGAATTCTATATCTGACTCCATGTAATTGTCTTTGAAATATGAATGATTAATCAAAAAAAAGAAATTAAAATTTGGAATACGAAATTTGTTGAACGGGGATAGATTGTGATTCCCTGAAAATTTCATCACCCGTTAAATTTTTGTTGGAATTATTCTTTACTTATCCATAAAATTTAGGAAATAAATATTTCATATTTAAATCGCCTTATTAGTTCATAAATTGAGCTGAAATTTTACTATTTGTTATTTCATTATGTAAGATTTAGAAATCTTATGATTCTCAATTTTGGTGTTGTTTAAAAAAAAATAGAAATGCTTAAAATGTAGTAGTGAAAGTCGAGTTTAAGTAAAATTATTATCCATTTATTTATTTTAGTTAAAGAAAAAAAGTGTTACCGACCAATAATGAAAGAGAGATATGATTAAAAAGAGATTAATCAAATTCAAATTTCAGGGATTTCAAAATCCCAACATTTTTTGTCGATTTTGAAATTACTTAATTTACAAGATTTTAAAATTTGACAAAATTTTAAAATATTGATACTTATCTCAAAAGAACAACTTAAATTATATAAATCACTTGATTTACCAAATTCTGTCTCAAAATCACACGAAAAGAACAAACGCTTAATGATTTTAGTAGAACTCAAGTATTTGTTGTGAACTTATTGGGTTGTATCGCTCACCTCTTACCGGACTTGTTTTGGAGGCTTGACGATTATTGACATATGCCATTGAAATAGAAGACTTGTAGTGATTTAATATTGAATTTTGAACTTTGATGTTTAGATTTAGTTGTTTGCTTGTATTATTGGGGCTTTAGATCCTCTCGTTAATTTAATATTTTTGAAAGACTTGTGTATTATGTTGTCGATTATTCTGAATTAATCTTAATCATTGGGAATCGGATTTTAACTATACAATTAAAAAATGTGTTAGATCTTCTACAAAAATCTCCTTATTTTACTTAAATTTTATTATTCGCATCTCAAAAATTAGAGCGTGACAAACAAAGTTAGTATGACCATAAATGCAGCACTACTAATTCCCTTTCCACGGTAGTATATACATGTAAATTAGAACAAAACTTCAACTTTAGGTATATTATCTACCATTTATTTATTTATTTTTGATAGAAAAAATATTATTCATTAATAAAAAATTAATAAAGGTACTTTCAAAGTAGAAGACCAATGGAAGATAATTAGCTCAAGAAGAGAAAGTACTGGTTGTGAATAAGAACTTGGTTCTAAATAATAATAACTTTATTAAATTAATAAATTTTATTGGTTCCAATTTGAACTTAAGAACTAAATTAATATTTTCGCTAAATTTATAAGATAATATTTTTTATATAAGGTCCTCTTAGTCTCATCATTTACATAAATTAATAATTCACTTTTTTAGACCTATTATCATGTCTTATCAAAATATGAGTCCAATATTATTTGCTACTTGCTGAAATTTATATTTGTCTGAATTCATCTATAACTTTCTGTAATACCCTAAGTATGTCAGGTGTGTATTTTTCATCTTGTAACAAGAAATTATTTAGTGTCATTATTTTAATGGTTTCTTTGACTGAGGTCTTTGTAGACGCTACGCGGTGAAAATGAAGGAAAACCCAAGGTAATTTATTTTTTTGCCAAAAAAAGAAATACTTGAAAATGACCACGAGACAGGCCTTGGGTTTTAAAAGAAATGATGAGTAAAATAAGCCATGGGGTGGTACATCGCCCAGGGCAGTCTTTGACATGTGTTTTACTTGAACTCGATCTTATATGCAAATCAAGTAAACGCATGATTAAGGTTTCAGGCTCCCTCCTATTTGATAAGGCCTTGTGATATACACTAAGGGCGAGTACGTGCAAGACCCTTTTGAATTACTTCCTAGATACGTAATTGTTCTCGTCACTCGATATACGTCGGGAGCGTACTTGTCCAAGGAGAGTGAAAGTATTTGCTTTCGGTTTATGTTGGCCCAAGCGAGCCAACTCCCTACTCACTTATAGTCAGTGGCGGAGCCAGGATTCTGGTTTAGGTGGGGCCAAACTACAACACAACGAGAATTTTTTGCAAATTTAATATCAATATTTAACAATTTAATAAGCAAATCAACATCAATAATCAAATTGAATATTCAAAATTTTAACATCAATAATCAAATTGAATATTCAAAATTTTAACATCAATAATCAAATTTAATATTCAAAATTTTAACATCAATAATCAAATATATACCAGAATAATCAACATCAATAAACAAATAATCAACGTCAATAAACAAATTTTTAATATTCAAAATTTTAAAACAATATGTATAAGATTATAAAAAAGAAATCTAACCTAAAATACCAGAATAAATGAAAAATGAAGACAGAGAGAAGAGCTTTGAAGTACTGCTTGTTGCTTGAAAAAAAAACAAACCCTGAACGGAAGAAGCTCACAGAAAGATTGAATGAAAAAGGAGAGCAAGGGGAGAAGAAGAAAATGGTTGCACTGATAATTTACTGCTACTCTAAAATCTTACAACTTAACATATATTACAAGACAAAACCTCCAACTTATAGTCTTTATTGCACATAACACCCCCCGTAACTTTCCAACTTCACCAAAACCCCCGCCCCATAAATTCCCCTGCGCTTTACACTCCCACGCCCATATTACAACGCACCCGCTCCAACTTATAAGTTTAAATTCACAAGCCACCCTCCCCCATAATTACACATCAACCCCTCATCTTTTCTTCCTCGCACAAAAACCCCCATACTCTCAAAAAATTTCCCAAAAGTCCAGGTAGGGCCATGGCCCCACCTGGACCCTTGCTGGCTCCGCCCCTGCTTATAGTACTTCCGAGGGTTTGGCGTGAAATCGCACTCGTAGAACATGCATAAATAGTGACTTGCGTGAAAATTTTAAAAGGTTTATTTCACAAATATCTCATCTTTCAGTGTATGTTTTTGAAATTCTCATTTTTTATTTTCAAAAATATTTCTTTACAAGCAATTAACAGCAAATAAATAGGAGTAGAGGAATAGTAAAGGCATACATATAATCACAGAATAAACAAAGTCCACATAGAAAAGCCTAGTGAGATCGCATGCACATGATTTGGTGTGTTTGATTGGTAACATTTTCCATGGAAAATGAGTATTTTCCACTTGATTTGACAACTTAAGGTGTTTGATTGCATTTTTTTTCTAGGCAATTCAATTCCCACTTTTGCCTTACACATGTGCATTTTCAAGGCAATTGAGGAAAATGTTTTCTTTGGGGGGGAGGTGGTTTTTGTTTTCCATGCTTGGGCACGGTTCACGAGATAAGGTTTTTACCATTTTCTACATTAAAAATGCCATAACTTAAAATATAAAATTCAAAATAATATAAAAATTTAATATTTAAAATCTACTAATCAAGATCAATTAAACAAGATTCGTCATGACTATATAATTATGTAAAAAAAAATACCAATAATTTTTTCTACATTAAAAATGCCATAATACAACAAATATTTTCCGGGTAGAAAACTAAGGCAATCAAACACACTGCACTACATTTTCCACGCAACTCAATTCTAGGCAATTCAATTGCCCGTAACTTATTTTCTTTCCATGCAAGTTCCATGCTTTCAATCAAACGCACCCTTAGTGTTTGGTAAATATCATTAAATCCATTAATAAATATTTATATTCTAATGATTAAATAATTAGTATGAAATAAAAATAATCACAAAAAAACAAAAAAAAAAAATACTAATATAAAAATATGTGGAGTTATACTATTTTATGTAATGTAATTCTATCTTAAAATTTTTGTTTAACTATTTTAGTAAAATAGATTATAATTTAAATGTATTTAGAATAGTAATAATACTAATATAAAAATATATGGAGTTATACTACCCCCATAGTATAATCAAAATTGAAGGAGCCAACTGTGTAGCTCCTCATCTGAAAAACAGCTATTTAACGGATTTTATCAAACACTTTAGTGACATACTAAAGACCAACATGTTTAAAGCCAAATATGATAGTTTCTTCCCCGAAAGAAAGTCGAGAAAATGAGATTGTGAGAGAAAAATGAGACATATGACAAAATTCCACGTAGTTGTCTAGCAAAATCATTATCGGTGATAATCGAGAAACGATTAAAAGATTACAATAAAACCAAAACCAACCTAACACAATTAGAAACAGTGAGAATAGATGACGAACAAAGCTTAGTAGATCGAGCAAGAGTAAGTATAGAAAAATAGCCTTGGTTTGTGAGCGAGGCTTCAGATCAAAAGTAGACGTGTGGATATATACAGTACTATTGCTCTCACTGAGTAATTATTTGAAATTGTAATATGTAGTCTTAACTGGAGAAATATAACCCTTACGTAACTTGCTTTCGATATAACACGAAATAAACAGCTCCGAAAATCGCAAGTGCCGGCAAAAGCGCCAAGAGAAGCAACTTCCCAATTCTGGTGCAGTGACAAAAGCTTTAAAATTTTGCACCCATTAGGTCCAAGGACTTCATTCCACAAATATCCGGTACATTATATACACTCCACATGTACAATTACAGTCAAAAATTTACAATGAGAGGCCAACTGCATAATATAACCACCTTTAGTAATTGAAAAAAGCAATCAAAAGATGAGATGCTTGTATACATTTTGCAACAACAGGGCCCTAACTTTTCATAGCCTTCTTGTATTCTTGTTCTGCAACAAGAGATATAGAAACAGTAAAACCTGCAGCTTTAAAACTAAAATAAATAAATAAACAGTTCGTAACGACAGAATTACAACGGCGATAGTGCTGGGACGTCGACTTCTTACCCCAAAGAACCTTTGAATATGGTTAATCACAATGAAAATGGTATGCGTAACTATACAAGCATACATATAGCTTATGAGTACTAAAACCAAAACGTATAAATGACATTGAGCCACACTAGATGTTAACTAAAACTGTAACAAGAGATGTGCATTTATGGCTAAATAGAAAATGTATCCCATTTGTATCATAGTATCAGTAATGAGTTCAAGATCCAGACAAGAAAAGGCTAAACAGAAATTGCAAAAAGCGGGGGCAGTTAAAATGGGTTCAGGGGTATCTAGCCCATGCTTTTTGGTTGCCAAGTATGGGAAAACAATACAAATTATAAATTAATGCTAAAAAGAACAAAGTTACAGTTCAATAAGCACGGATCAGCACAAATCTACAACCGAGACAAAGAACTTTATTTTTTTCTTTTCATCACTTTCGTTTTCCTGGCAATAGTTATATTTCTTTTCTAAGATTGCTTCACTGGTCCAACGTGTTGAACGAATTGATACCCCAGTTAGAATGATGACCTTCCTACCCAACAACCATAAGTAAGTCCCTATCTCTGCAATCTTCCGATTAGAAGAAAGAGCAATTTGGTCCAAATTAGATATCCGTTTTTATCTCCATTAAGAAAGGATTACTCATCCTAGAATTAAAAAAAATGTCACTGAAAAATGGCATCAGATGAGCAGAGTACGGGAGAGTGGAGATAACTAACCAGTTGAAGTTTCAACTCTTTATCGATAAGCTATAAATCAACCACATAAAAATGTCATAAAATAAATGGAAATATAAGATGCCCTGCCAACTTAAGGTTCAACTCATCAATATTCCTTCTTAGCATCAAGATTGACAAACTGCAGATCGTGATATTATATTAGTATCCCACTAATATGATTTTGGAGAAGAACTGTTGCATGAATGCATAGCCATATAAATAGCATGTGAATGGTAACTTGTTATGTATAACACCCATTAGTCACCAATAAGAAAATAAATGCAATTCTGGAAAACATGGTAAGTGATTTAGATATACAATACATGGGGAAAGCAGGAGAAAACTTTCCAGTGACAAAATACTAAACAAAATACAATTAAATTAAGTTGATTAATCTATTAATGAGTTATGACCAGACAGTGAACTGGACCGGAGGAGGCCAATGCCTTGGCAAACCATCAGGGCTAACCTCCATTAAATAATATATCTTAACGGCGTCGTTGCCCATGTTCTCGGAATGTTGGAAGGACCCAAATAGGGGGTCTGTTAAGAATTTCATCAGACACATCATAGTGGCGAAATATGATGTGAAGAGGTTCAACCTTTTCACTTTGGATGTTAGCCACGCCCATATCATTATAGGTACAATTCAATAAGGATTTTGGTGTGACCAAAAGATATGGAAGAAAGGGCAGCGAATAGTAAATAGAACCAGGGCGGCATCCAGGGAAATCAGAGGCAGCGACGCACATAGAAGTGCAGTCACCCACAAACAACGCATTATCACTGAGGCTTGTCAACTCGGTCCAATAACAAACTGGTGTAGTACTAGTACTACTACTGCTAGTAGTCTTGTTCAATTTGAAAACTTTGATCCTCCCAGTATGATATGTTGTTCCACCAAATGAGTCAAGGAGGAATCGGTAGACCTGCAACAGATCTCCATTGCGTGTTTGAACTATATACCTCAAGTCACAACGACGTCCGATTTCAAGGGTAGGTGTAAAACAATGAGCTTTCTCCTCGCCTACGTCAATTAAGCAAACTTCACCAGTCTAACGGAGGGCATAAAATAGACGAGTAGATTTAGAATAAATAACATCACAGAATCTGTGCACGGAAAGTTCCAGGTAACGCCAGCAAGGTGGTGATGGAGCACCACCAGGTCCAGGTCTAATAAATGCGAACTTTCTCATTTTATCGTAAATTAGCATAACATGATATTCATTAGGATCGGAAGCAGGATCAGCGGACAATATGGCCTTGACAAAGTAGTACTCGTGATTAAAGTAACTAATATCATAGTGGCGGTCATCTAAACTCGTGATGTTGGACGTTATGACAGGGGGAAGCCGAATAGTTGAAGTGGAGAAAGGGTTGAAAAGGGTGAGTGCAAAGTTGGTGTCGACAGCTACGAGCCATCCAAACGAAGAACCAATAAATTTGTTGGTGTAGTAAGGCACGCTCGGCTGGAAATCGTTGAGTATCTTCTCTTGGGTGACGGAGCAGAATTGTGCTCTATCGTCCTCCCAGGAACAATGCGGCACCATGAGCATTGGAAGTCGATAGTCATCATCCAGATATTTGGCACGCACCTGATTCTTTTTCCCACGGTGATTTCGATTGTCAAGTGTGGCCGAACGCCAGGAGACGCAAACGGAACCGAACCGGATATAATCAGAGAGATCCACCAACCTGTCCCGAATCTCGTCCATAATGTTATGCGGAAGCCCTGCCCAATTCCTCATCATCATCGGTGTCTTTTTCTTCTGCTGTTGCAAAACCACCATTTTCCCTTCCTTCCTTGATCGACAAACCCAGTGTCAACGAGATAGATAAATAGATAGACAAAAGCGCACTATTTGTCAAAATTCAAAATCGAGAAGAACAAATCGAGAGTTTTTATAGATTGGTGCTCCTTTTTTTACCCTAAAATCAAAATCGGACGCTGGAGGTGAATTTTTGTATCTTCTTAAAAAGTAATTGAAATCTTTGTCACAATAGGATTCGTATTTTTACCTAAAACCAAAAAATATCCTGACCTGATCCTGATTGTTACAAAAAAATACTGACTGGCTTCCAATTCAGACAGCAGAAACAAAGGAAACTTCCGCTTCTTCTCTTGTCTTTAAAAAGGTCACGGGTTTTGTACTGAACAACAAAACGACACATGCTTCATCGTTCTTTACAACGTTTTTTTTTATATAAAAGTAAAACAAGAAGATAAATTAAGTAATATATTTTTAAAATATTACTTTACTTATACATAAAATAAAGGATTGTAGCAGCGTATATATTTATTGATTCAATGATTTGAAACCTCAAAAGTATGATCTTTATAAAAATAAATTAAATTAAATTTTATAATTACTCAACACTTTAAATTCTTTATATTGATTTTGATTAAAAAAAAAACTTTACATATTTCCTTTAAGATACTGTTAACAAAAATCCAATTTCACTATGGATGAGATAAAATAAGACTTATAATCCATCTGCAAGTGTCCATGGAGCAATGGTTTAAAGGTTCGAGATTAAGCCTAGTCATCTGCGAGAAGAAATAGCTAAAAGGTAAGTCAAAGTACGATGACCAATTTCTTCACAATTTAACATGTAAAAGAAGGCTAAATATTTCAGACGGGATATTGAAAAATATTATTTGTTTAAAAAAGTTTTCTACAAAAAAATAAAGAATTGTTAAAATAATAGAGAGAGAAAGAAAGAAGAGAATAAGAGAAATCTTATTATTCAACTGATATCTAATATGGGTAGGAGCTAGCTTTATTTATATTAAGAGCTAACATCTTTAATTCTCTACAAAATCAATATGAGACAAATTAAAATATATATAATATGAGGTAATCTCCCCATTCATACCACAATTTTAATGTGGGACAAATTTTGTCTTTAAATATAACATATGGATATCCATATATCAATATTTTACAACACTCCCTCTTTGATATCCATAATGCCATAATTTAATGACAATTGCCTCATTAAAAACCCTCCTAAGGAAAAACCCAGTGGAAAAAAAATCAAAGTGAAAGAAAAAGAGTATGACATTCTTCTGGATCATTGAACTGGCATCAAATGCATAATAAGCTGCCTCGTTAAAACATTTACTAAGAAAACCCAATGGGACAAAACCTAGTTAAAGGAAAAAGAGTACAGCGTGTAAATATTAGGTAGTATACTTCAGGATGTTTCCCTTGATTATTTACTCCCCCTCATGACAACAATTATATTTAATTTAATAATTAAGTCAAATCACAACAATCTCGTAAACTAATTTTTGGAATACCAACTTTGACAATCACCTCATTAGCAAACTCTACTAAGTTGTCATTAAAGCAGATTTACTTGATTTCAATATTTGTATTCTTCTAATGCTCATGTGAAACATGTCTTATACTTGTCAAGTTAAAATTTTCTTAAAAATGTGTTATATACACTGCATTATCTTTATAGATAATGCTTGAAATATCTGTAATAGAAAAAGACTAACAAGAATTACGAATATATTAAAGTAAAAATCTCAATTATATATATCTCTGATTACCTTATCCATAACTATCTTTCCCACAGATGGCGCTAAACTGTTGGTGCTAAAAACTATAAGAGCATTTTAGAGCACATAGTCAAACGATCGGATTAAGTAATTAGTGTAATGAATGCAACAAATTAACAAAGTCAAAGGTTTATAGAGGAGGTTGACCTCGTATGAAGATACGGGTTAATCATCCCCTGTGGAATAGAGCTATGAGCTCGATTTGCCTTGTATTGATGATAACCAAACAATTATTACAAACTCTCAAAAGCCTCTCTAGCTATTCTATCCTATTAATATAATAACAAGGGAATGCTTAAACTACACGAGCTTTGGTTGTCCTGTACTAAAAGCTCTGCTGAGTGTTCCAAGCTTCTATTTATCTCTTGTCTTTTTTATATAGAACTTCTGTTAAGTAGTTGAACTTTTTTGTAAATGCTGGGTTTCTCCTCTATATATATGACTGAGAAGAAAACGTGTTAAGAAGCCCTAGGACCAGGTTGTGGCCATCCACTGATCATCATCATTTCTGACATTGCTTCTCCATGAATTCTGGTGCCTTGCATGTAGTGGGTGAGCATTTAATGAAGTTGGGGGAGGGTCTGATGCGTCAGTGAAGTTGATTGCAGTCGCCCATGTTGCCCATACTTTCTCTAACACGGTAGTTGGCCAGAGAGCTTCAGAGCTCGTCGGAAGAGCTTTGATGTTCGAGCTCTGTAGCTTAAAGCACGAAAATAAATCTTTAGGTTAGACGCCCAAACTCAGGCCTTCAGGTAGCCTTCAAGTGGAGCTCCCGAGCTCTGCTCTGGCCTTTAGGTGAAACTTTCAAGCTCTCTTTTTTAGACTGTTTGGGTTACCAACATGGATGGCCAGGTGCCCTTTGTGATTGGCCTAACCATATTGGATCGTTGTGAGCCAACCTAGCCCGAAAGGTGACAAGTCTGAAATTGCATGGGACTTGGCTAATTTGACTCGGAATGATCCAAAAAATTCAAGTCACTGTCTTTGGTGATGACGCACGTCACTTTTAGGCCAAATTCTTTTGTCTAGGCCTCTGAATTCACGTTTTTACTATTTGAATAGAGCTCCTCTTGTTGTGGCAGAACATGTTACTGACGTGGGTGGCCAGGTGTCAGCTTGTGGTTGGCTAGGTAAATCAAATTATTAATTTACACCATCAATTGTCCCATGTATTTACCATATAGCTCAAATGAGCTGATTGGTGAGGATATCCTCCAATTTGGGAGCTAGTAGTTGCTATGAGCTCTGATGTCTGAGACGTATTAGGCTCGAATCCTTTGTAGGTGAATAAGGTCGACAATTCATGGCTTGTGAGTTAGAGGACTTTTGCCTGCATGGGGGGTTTTTTGCCTGTGTTAGAGGTCTTTTGCCTACGTGAGGTCTTTTACCTGTGTTAGAGGTCTTTTTGCCTGCAAGAGGTCTTTCACCTGTGTTAAAGGTCTTTTTGATTGTGAGAGGTCTTTTGCCTGCGTGAGATCTTTTGCCTGCGTGAGGTCTTTCACCTGTGTTAAAGGTATTTTACCTGCGAGAGGTCTTTTGCCTGTGTTAGAGGTATTTAAGGAGTTGTGCTCTCTTGGGGAGCTCGGACTTTAAGGAGTTACGCTCTCTTGGGGAGCTCGGTCTTCAAAGAGTTGTGCTATCTTTTTTACCTTTTTCGTTCCCCTTCTCTTGGTCGTGGGGTGTATTGTGTCCCCCCATGGCGCTTAGAAGGGAGCAAGACGGCTGATGGTCCGAACATGTCACGACCTTGGAGCGTTTCTTTAACCCTAGTCTGCTTGCCGACCTCATCTAACAGCTCGAACATTGTCTTTGGGGCCATTTTGGCCTAAATCATCAAGCAGTAGATGGAGCTTACTTCTCCCATAAAGGCGGTCACGGCTACTCCTTCGTTGAGGTTGTTGATTAACAGTCTTTCCTAGTTAAACCGACAGGCAAAATCCTTTAGACTTTCGGTTGACTTCTGCTTGATGGTGAAAAGGTAAGTAGAGGGCTTGGGCTGTTTCCTCGCTCCCAGAAAATAAGAAATAAATTGGGTTCTGAGCTCTTGTGAGTGCTGAATGGACCTTGGATGTAAACTGTAGCACCATATCCGAGCTGCCCCCTTGAGGGTTATGAAAAATGCTCTGCATATGATTCCATTAAGAACATTCTGGAGCACTATCATATTCCCGTATTGCTGCCAGTGATCCACGGGGTCAGTTGAACCATTGTATGATTCTAGTATTGGGAGTTTGAACTTTTTTGGGACCTGAGAGCTCTAAATGTGCTTGGTGAATGGAGATTTTGAGTCCCTTACTAGAGCTGCAACTGAGCTCCCCCTCAAATGGCCCATCAATTTCATCATCTCGGCCACTTAAGCTTGTACTTCTGACCTAAGTCTTTTCTCCACATCATTCACAAAACTTTTGTGGGATATCTTGTCAAATATAGGCCCTTGAGGTCCTGTGTCCACTTCCTGGGCAGGAGGAATGGGAGGTTGGCCCCCTCTATTCATGTTTTGGTACATAACTGTCCCTTTTAAATGTCTTTCTCGAATTACATTCACTTGCAGGTTCCTCTTGGGAGATGGAGGAGGCCTGACAGATGTTTCTCTATAGGAATCCTCAAATTTTATACTGGACTAGACCATTTCAAGCTCACGAGTCTTGCCACGGATCCTCCTAGATCCCCTGCGACGGTCTCCAAGCCTATGTATAGCTGGGACTCGTGCAGGAGCTAAGCGAATAGAAGCAAACGTGGAGGCTGAAATGGTCCCATCTCTTACACTATGTTGGGGAGTTTCTCTTTGAGCTATTAGCCTGTTGATTTGGACTTGGATGGCAGCTTATTGTGCCACTAAGGCCACCAGGGGGTCTTGTTGAGTATGTCCTAAAGAACACATAGTGAGCTTTTTCGGTGTTTTTAGCTTTTGGAAAATGACGTGACTTTGAGAAACTATTTTTCCTACATATGGCGCCAAACTGTTGGTGCTAAAAACTAAAAGGGCGTTTTAGACCACACAGTCAAACAATCGGATCAAGTAATTAGTGTAATGAATGTAATAAACAAACAAAGTCAAAGGTTTATAGAGGAGGTTAGCCTCGTATGAAGATATGGGTTAATCATCCCCTGTGGAATAGAGCTATGAGCTCGATTTGCCTTGTATTGATGATAAAAAAACAATTATTATAAACTCTCAAAAGCCTCTCTAGCTATTATATCCTCTCAATATAATAATAAGGGAATGCTTAAACTACACGAGCTTTGGCTGTCCTATATTAGGAGCTCTGCTAAGTGTTCCAAGCTTCTATTTCTCTCTTGTCTTTTTTATGGAACTTCTGTTAGGTAGCTAAACCTTTTTGTAAATGTTGGGTTTATCCTCTATATATATGATTGAGAGGAAAACGTGTTAAGGAGCCCTGGGAGCAGGTTGTGGCCATCCTCTGATCACCACTTCTGACATTGCTTATCCATGAATTCTGGTGCCTTATATGCAGTGGGTGAGCATTTAATGAAGTTGAGGGAGGTTCTTCTGCGTCAGTGAAGTTGGTAACAGTCACCCATGCTGCCCATACTTTTTCAGACACGTAGAGCTCCCGAGCTCAGGTAGCCTTCAAGTGGAGCTCCCGAGCTCTACTCTAGCCTTTAGGTGGCCTTCAAGTGAAGCTCCTGAGCTCTACTCTGGCCTTCAAGTGGAGCTTCCAAGCTCTCTTCTTTAGACTGTTTGGGTTGCCAACATGGATGGCTAGGTGCCTCCTTGTGATTGGCCTAACCACACTAGATCGTCATGAGCCCGCCAGTTCCAAAAGGTGGCGAGCCCAAAATTACATGGGACCTGGCTAATTCGACTCGGAATGACCCCGATAATTCAAGTCAGTGCCATTGGCAGTGACGCACATCACTTTTCGGCCAAATTCCTTTATCTAGGCCTCCGAATCCGCATTTTTACTATCTGAATAAAGCTCATCTAAGCCCCTCTTGCTCTGGTAGAATATGTTGCTAATGTGCATGGCCACGTGTCAGCTTATGGTTGGTTGGGTAAATCGGATTATTAATTTACACCATCAACTACTAATCTAATTATCAGATATTTAAAATTTATATATTAGATACATAATTAGGGGAATACAATGCTTATAATCAATCCCAAGTTTCTATAGGAAACTTTGTGCTACAAGTTGTGCCTTGTGTTTGGTGATTTTATTATTCTAATTTAATTTTCTTATAAACATCCATTTGTAACAAAAAATGTTAATATCTTTTGAGGTGTTATAGTGATATACTAAAAGTCATAATTTTCTTATTGGTTAGGATATGTTATAAGCTTGGTTTTGCTATTTTAATGAGAATCTTTATGGGCAATGGTTGTCTTATATTATTTATTTAAATATTGTGCATGTGTGTCTTTTATTCCATATAGTAGATTATTTGGTGTGTAGAGTATAGCTTACACATAGAAGATCATATCATTGGTTCTTGTGGAATATAAGTTTAATGGTTCACAGTCTTACATGGAATTGGACACCCATCAATAGGATTATAGCACAAGTTTTAGTAGTTTATCTTGACTACAGAAAACGGTATCGTTTTAACTCGTTGTGCTAGTACACTTTGTGTGTATTGAATAGGATCAGTTTGGGTTAATTGTTTTTATACTGACTATAGAAAACAATTTAAAATTCCATGGTTATTATGATTACTTATGCTTTTAATCTTGAAATAATTAATAGACATCTATATGTAGTGTTTGTTGTTTTGACTAATTAAAAATGTGATTCATTATGGATTAATAATCTTTGTGAATTGGATGACAACACTATATGTATGATGAATATTAATTATTTATGGAATCCACATCTCGGTATAGGGATTGATGATAGCCCCTTGAGAAGCTTATAAGTTTTGATCATGTCAAACCCTGCATGTGGATTATGTTAATCCGACATGTCAAATAAGTTAAGTGGTAGGCTCAAGGATTAAAAAGTCATTTAAATATAATTGTCAGTAATTTAATTTAAATGACGGTTATCTGTAATCTTAACGTGAGGAGAATAATAAGTATTTAATAATAAGGAGCTCGAAATATAATTTTGAGAAAAGGACAGGAGTGCAATTATAATTCTTTAGTGGTGTGAATTATAATTTATGGAAGGAACTAATTCATAGTGGAATTAGGATTTCAACTTTCCATAGGAAGGCCAAATACTTATTTCTCCTTAAGGTCCCTATCGTAGCCTTATATATACGCCGGCCTTGTCTTTTCTCATGATAACAATAATTCTCATGAGTTAGGGTTTGTTCTATAGAGGGGGAGAAAATCTTGGTGATACCGTAGCCCACACTCGGTGCAAGATTTGATGGCGGAAGGAATACGATAGAAGATCTTTAGGTTTTCGGCATAGCAGTCATAAATCAATCGTAACTTTTGATCGCACCGTTGGATTGGGATGATTTTTGGATATGTCGTTTGGAACGCAAAATTACTTGTACAACGCTAAAAATCAGGACGATCAAAAGTCGTTTCGATAACAAAAACAATCGATTTTCGCAGCCCAGCGAGAATTAAAAAATCTGACCAAATCGCAATCTGATGCTTTCAAATCTTAGTCTTTTCATATGGATCCTTTACATGATCCACAAAGGTGAAATCCCTTTATTCTTATAGGGTTTTAGCAAAAGTTTTTTATTCAATTTATACGCAATATCAAACGATCATGTATTTATGTCTCCATCATGAGGTTCGTACTATAGGTTCAAATATACCACGTTCATTTAGAGACTCCAATTCTGCCTTGATGGTAATTTTTCATTTAGTCAATTTTTTCTTTGTCGACATTTATTTATCGTACGTGGTTATATATCATTATTATCATTGCCCTCTTTAGGGGCTTATGTAGTCTCTTCAAGAACTTGTGTATTTTTCAAGACAATGGCCTCTTCTGGAACCTTAAAGAAAGCGGATTTTCCTATAACCTCTTCTTGGGTGAAATGGAGAACCTCTTCATGAGTGTTCTTAGAGCATGCTTACTCAGACTTCCTCTTCTAGGGAGCTGAATCTTTGGAACCTATAGGTCTACCATGCTTCTTGCGTGGTACATATTCATTAATTGCCATATTTTGAATTTATCCTGTAGGGACACTAATTATGGCAGATGCATTTATAACTGGCATATGTAACTTTGTTACATTTTACTGCATCATTAAATCAATACAGTAATGTGTTTTCAATTTCTTGCCATTGAATCAATATTTTAATAAATTGATTATTCTCATTAAGTTTTGATTATTTATCTAATTTATAAATGTCCACATATCTTTTATATTTATATATTAAAATGATTCCACTAAAATGGCTTCTCACAACTCACTCAAAGAAACCATTAAGAAGTTCAAGAACTTTATCAATATTGCAAATAAGATTCATGGAGTTACAATAGAGTGGACATTCTAGAAGAACAATGGATGTAATGTATTTTGATACTAATTTTTCAAATTGTAAATGTTATTGAATTTTTTAATCTTTGTTGAAAATAAGATTGCTCAAATTTTTTAACAACTCTTTAAAGACTTTCAAAAATTATTTCTAAAAATTCAAATCTCATGGATTTGACTAAAATCAAAATGCTTTTGAAATCTTATTCAATCTCTCAAGAGATATTAAACCTTGTTCATATTCTATTTTTAGAATCCTTTTTTGGCCTTTGAAACACCACATAAACAGAAAAAATGTTGGCTTATTCAAACTGCTTGTCAGGTGCCTAATAGGCCCATGTTTTGTAAAACCAGGCGCCTGTTTTAGTTCAACAGGCGACTGTTCTTCAATGGCTAATTTTTTTTTTATTTTAAACGGTCATATTCTCATCCCTAGCTATTTATACACCCTTGTTAAAGCTTTGAAGGCACCTCTTGAATTATTATTCATTCTTTAACAATATACACTTCAAGAATTCAAATCATTGATCACAAATTTAAGCAATTCAATTTTCTATCTATTGATCAAATTGTCATAACTCTAGAAGTGAGCTCTTATCTTTTATTATTTGGCAAGCACTTTGATAGAGTTATAGTTCATTAGTGTAATTCACCAATATTCAATTTACATCACATTTGAGAGGTTATTCTCATAATTTAGCAAGAGGGTTTATTGTGTAGAATGTTGTGAGAAGAACAACATTTATAGAGTGTAGTGAGAAAAATTACACTTGTAAATGTTTGATTTTCACCCAGAAGAAAATAAGTTTTAATGGAATTTCTTAGAGGCACTACTTGGGCGCAGACATATTGTCTAAATAACTGAACCGCATAAACAAAACATCATTGTCTCATTCGGTTCAATCTCTCTATTTACTTATTTTAATACTTGGTGCTTGTTCTTGTGATTGATTTATATACTCGTCTCCTTATTATACATTGTGTTAAACTTTATTTATAACTATTTTTTAAAAACCTATTAAGTTTAAAAACCCTATTCAAACACCCCCCCCCCTCTAGGGCATTTTTCGACCAATAATTGGTATCAGAGTTTAAATATATATATATATATATAGATAAACAACTAAGTTAATATGTCAAATAATGTATTAGAAAGTGCATTTGTCAAGATTTTAGAGGACAAATGCACTTTCTTATGCGCCATTTAGTCTACTAATTTAATAATTTGAATTGGTATATCATTACTCTTGTGGCCAATTAGATAGCCCAATGACTAACTATTTCTTCCTTGAAATTGTCAAGAATTTGAGCCTCCTTTCCACTTATATCGGTGAATAAAGAATTGGCTATGGGAAAAAGCATAAAAGAAGTATTACTTAAGAGCAACTAATTGGAAAGAATAAAAAAAGAAAGAAACAAGAATGATATACAAAGATGTATTCAAATCCAAGTTTGTATGGCCAAAGAAGTTCTCTTAAGTAGATTAAAATCACTACAAATATGTATGAAAAGTGTAGCTAATAACATTTAATACAAATTTTCCATTCATCAAGCTCAATGGGATTGGAACTTGGACTTACTTCCTTTAGAGATACTGCAACGAATGCATACGTATAGGCACCCCTTAAATATTGGAAAATAATGTTTCACAATCAAATCCTAAATTTGCTAGCAAACTCAAACTCTCATGATCTAGTCACCTCAATAGTACAGTCATTGCTTAAAGAGGAGTCACCATCATCATGTTTTAAAAGAACCACTTGCAAAAGGATTTCAATTTTTCAAGGACGACTCAAAATCCACTTCAAGAATGTAAAAACTACGCACATAGGAAAAATAGAATTTGTGTATTCCTTCAAGGAAAGGGTTGCGCTTCAAAATTTTAAAATAAGAAAATCATGATAGGAGAAGGAGAACAAATTTAATTTTATAAAAGTACCAAAATCACGGCATTACAGCCTCAATAGGAAAAATAACCTGCAACCAGAACAATTATGATAGAAATAGACGTAAAAATAGAAAGAAATTGTACCTGTAATTTGGAATGTTTCATGCTTTGCTTATCTCGCTAACACTCCAGATAGTTGGGGGGATTTTGGCAATCTTTGTGCTTCGCTGATGCAGTCAGATAGGGACTAGAATGCGACCTTGTTTGCAGTGATAGCTTGGTTTATTTGGTTTGATAGAAATGAGCGGGTGCAAGGAAAGGAGGGGCGCTCCGGGACAGCTCTAGTTGCATCTGCGGAAGCTTATGTAGATGTTTTTTTGGCAGCTAGTGATGTTTCCGTTCCTTCCCCGATGTTGATGGCAGCAGCTTGGTGTAAGCCCAAGGAGGGTGCGGTTAAAGTCAATGTTGACGCGGCGGTGAATCCCATCTCGGGGAGATCAGGGGTAGGCATTATTTGTAGGAATTCGGCGGGCGTGGTTATAGGCGTCCGTGCTATCCCATTTCGTTCTGCTATGGATGTCGAGGCGGCCGAGGCTCTAGCAGTGCTCGAGGGATTACGGTTTGCAAACTCTTTGGGGCTATCAGTGATTGAAGTGAATAGTGATGCGTCTCGCGTGGTGAAAATACTTCTTGACAACTCTCCTCCAATGGCGGATGCGAGGGTCTTTATTCTAGACGCTCTAGACCTTGCGAAATCTTTTACTAGAGTGTCATTCTTCCACGTTTTGAGGTCCGCGAACGAAGCGGCCAATTCTATAGCAGCCTTTGCCGTTCGGGTTGACTCTTTATGCTCTTGGGGGTCTGATGTCCCAAGCTGGCTCCAAACTTTTGTGTTGCATGATTTATTCTAGTTCCTGTTGTTTTGATTTCAAAAAAAAAAAAGTTCCTTTTGCAGAAATATTATGAAGTACCAAATTAGAAGCGGTATAAATTGATATCGAAAAATCTAAATCCCTTCCGTATTTGAATCAGAATTTTATGAATATTTATGTGTAGGGTGTTCACGGTCCGGTCAACCGGACCGTTGATTGTGTTTTCGGACCGGACCGACCTTCTCGGTCCTAAAATTTTTCGGACCGGACTGGACCGGATAACCTTCCAAAACCGGACCAAACCGGACCACTTTAAATGGGTTGATTTCAGTCGGTCCCAATCGGTCCGGCGAAAAGAGACGGTATCGCCGGAGGAAGTGACGATGATGACGGCAGCAGGGATGAAGAAGAATGACAAAGGTGATTTAATTTTTTTGGGCTTGATTTAAAAATGGATTTAGAATGGGAGAGTATTAATGGAGGGGATGGATTGAGAAAGAGAAGGGGTGAGTTTGAAAGGGTGTGGTGGGGGCTGTAATTTAGGGTTTAGTTTGAAAGGGGAGGAAAGATTTAGGTTTAGTTTGAGAGATTAAGAGAGAGAGAGAGAAAACAGAACAAGAGAAAGAGAGAGAGAGAAAGAAAACGAACTGAATGAGGGGAGTATGCTGGGGCGGCGGCTGTATATTATGTTAGGGTTTTTAACCTTTTTTTTTTTTTTTTTTTTTAACAAAGTACTAACTTTAATTATGCTAACAAAAATTAAAATGCTCTCCCCAAGAATCGAACTTGAGACCCAAACAATTCAGAACCTCCTGTCAACCTCTGGGACAAAGGGAGTTATGATAATGTTTTTCCTATATTATATATATATCGGTCCGGTCCGGTTTATAGGCTTTTTTTTTTCACAAGACCAAAGACCGGACCGGTCTAGTTCGGTCCTCTAAAAATTGGACCGGACCGGACCGTTGTACATATAAAACCCGAAAAAAACCCTATTATTTGGTCCGGTCCGGTCGGTCCATTCGGTCCGGTTCGGTTTTTGCACACCCCTATTTATGTGAATGGATATTTGAAAAGGAGGATTTGGATAATATTTACAAATATCTGAGCAAACGGATAGGGATATGGATAATGATAGTAAAAATTTAGAGGCATCATTCCTAACAATACATATTAAAGTTTAAAGTAATAAAACAATACTGTAGTAAATAGATAAAATATTGAAACAATACTAACATAAAAAGAAAAAAGTTATATATCAATTTGAGATTGTGGAGTAGGCAATATTTTTGGAATCAGTTTTCATTTTCTTGCAGTTCAACCAATATTATGTGTAAGCAAAAAAATATATAAAAAAATTGCAGGAGGCCAATTATTTGATTGTTAAAGTGATTGCAAAAAAGTAGGGAACAATTGGTTCAAAAGAGATGCCAATGTTTTAGAGGAAGCTGAAAGAATAGAAATAATGTCCTACCAATGTATAAAACTATTTAATTAATTCATTAAAAATTTCCAATAAATATCATAATCAACTATTTAGTTAATTAAAGACTCGCCATCTTTATGCCTCAAATTCATGTAAGAATAGAAATAATGTCCTACCAATGTATAAAATATAGTTGTTTTTGGGTAATCTAGACCAATATATGGGCAATCATTGCATAAGAGAAAAAGGAGGGAGGGGGGGGGGGGGGGGGGGGGGGGGGTGGAAGATAACCAAAAAATTGAGATCATATGTACCATACATCTAATGTTTGATAATTCAAATAAAGCATACCATTCAAAAGTTTCAATTTAGAGATAGAAGGTAACACTTTTCTTTCCTTTTTAGACTTCAAAATTGGCCAGAGGAAAAAATTGATTCCCGGTCTTATAAGTCCAACTGAGGATAACATCTAAGATTAGTGATTAGAGGATAAATTAAAGAAGATTATGAATCTATTATATAGAAAAATTTGTAAGATATAATGCTTAATTATTGTACATTAGATTTTCATATTTTGCTTATATGCTTCATATAGCGTACCATATGTCTAACGTACTGGAATTTTCATGGTATTAATCGATCAATAGAGCATAGGAATTTTCAGGATGTGATAATAATTATGAGAAGGTGAAAAAGAGAAAAGGAATAAGAATCTACTGGTGGAAACAATAAAATAAAAATTTTCAGATAATTTATTTAGAGTTCAATCAATACAACCTTCTATACTGAATGGGCATATTTGAAGCCTTCCAAATCGCAATCTTCTCAAAAGCCTCAATTGGAAGCACAAAATGAGCAGTAGGAGGATTACACTTTCCACCACCATCTGCCGTAAATCCATAATTAGGGGCACAAAACTTTTCAGCTAGACAATATGTATAAAATTGAACCAAATTACATAAACATGAACAACTTTGTCCAAAATTTCGTTGACAACTTAAAAAATGGTTTTTTCATTCACACAGACATATATACAGTGGCGAAGCCAGAAAATTGAGCAACAGGGGGCGAAATTTAATCGAAAATCAACACACACTATATCATATTTAAAGCCATAAAATTTGAATGCAAACATAACACTATTAATAATAAAAATTCATACAACTTAAATAACAAATGCAAACAATTATGATAAATTACAATAACATTCTATGATTTTTCATATTTTGGAAGTATTGGTGAATGGTGGTAGTAAAAAAATGGTGTAGATATTTAATTAATTAGGTTTAATATTAACAAATTGTTCTTTAAGATTTTGTATCTTACAGTTAGGTCCCCTCAAGTTTATTTTTATGCACATAAGTCCCTAAAAAGTTTTTTTTTTTACAAAAAAGCCCCAACCCAAGGAGGGGCAGCTGCCCCCCCTGCCCCTACATAGCTTCGCCCCTGCATATATATATATATAACTATACATGCGGAAACAAAAAATTTCAGATTATTTATTCAGAGTTCAATCAATACTACCTTATATACTGAATGGGCATATTGAAAGCCTTCCAAATTGCAATCTTCTCAAAAGCCACAATCGGAAGCACAAAATGAGCAGTAGGAGGATTACACTTTCCCCCACTATCTGCGTAAATCCATAATTAGGGGCAGAAAACTTTTTTACTAGACAATATGTATAAAATTGAACCAAATTACATAAACATGAACAACTTTGTCCAAAATTTCGTTGACAACTTAAAAATTGGTTTTATCATTCACACCAGAGGTGAAGTTGTGTAGGGGCAGGGGGGCAGCTGCCCCTCCTTGGGTTGGGGCACTTTTAAATTTATTTTTTTAGGGACTTATGTGCAGAAAAATAAACTTGAGGGGACCTAACTGTAAAATACATAAACTTAAGAAACAGCTTGTAAATATTAAACCTAATTAATTAAAAAAGTGCAGCTACTCGTTTCTCTTCTTCTTCTGCATGTAGCTGCTTCAGTGCTTTCACCATTCACTATTTCCATTTCTTCACACACCTCTCAAACCTTTCTTTTTCTATACCGTTTTTTCACCACCACCATTCACCAATACTTCCAAAATATGAAAAACCGTAGAATATTATTATAATTTATCATAATTGTTCGCATTTGTTATTTAAGTTATATGAACTTTTATTACTAATAGTATTATGTTTGCGTTCAAATTTTATGGCTTTAAATATGATTTAGTGTGTTTTGATTTTCGATCAAATTTCCCCCCCCCCCCCCCCCCCCCCCCCCCCCCCCGTTGGTCAATTTCCTGACTTCGCCACTGATTCACACAGACATATATATAACTATACATGCGGATAAATATATCTATACAATAAGGGGAAATGTTTTCTGGATCAAAAATATATATATATATATAAGTAATGAAAGATGCTTTTCTAAGTGGTCTCTATGCAAATTATGTGTTGTATTGTATTGTTCTCAAAAGAACGAAAGTTATTTAAGTAATCTTCATAAGAGACAAAAACAAATAACACAAACTGTTTATATATAGTTGAATTAAATCAACTGACACAAATTGTAAAGATAAAGAATTTAAATCAATATATCAACACAAATTGCATAGAATTAAAACTTCTAATTGGAACCAAACCGAAATGCTTAAAATAAAAGCTCTATACCTATTACAAAGAATTTAGTGTCATATTTACTACTATGTTGAGAGAGAAGTCCTGTTACCATGGAGATATAATAGGGCCCGGACTCAAGGAGAGAGTTTCAAACTGCCGTGGAGATGGGGATAGAGAATCTCGACAATGATGAAAATAAGAAAATCCACTAATCATGAGATTAGGCAATTATTGGAGGTTCGGAAATAAAGGCCGGTAAGACTTTGGAAGAATCTAGGGGAAGGGATGATTCATGTGTCAAAAAGGAGAGAGGAAACGAAAGAGTGAAACAAATTTGAAAACAGTCGTGACGATTTCCAATTGACAAATACTTCAAACAAAAAAAACTAGAGATTTTTAAAGGAAGTTTCATTGCGGTTGGAGAACCGTTGAAGTTAGTTGAAGGCGTATTAATTGCGATAGTGATGAGAGGCGCGTGTGAGAAGAACGAAAGCATAAAAGGGAGAGAGGAGACACTTGGTGGATGAACTCTTAATTAACTGATATAGTAGGTGGTAGTTCTAAAAACAACAGTAGAATGACATATTTACCAAATTTGTTCTCTAATTCATTTCTTTTTATCCTTTTGATCCTAGGTTCTTTATTATTATTTTCTATGAGTGCACCACAATTTCTAAATCTAACTTGCCAGCCACTCGAGACCAACTCAATTTTCAAATCTCTTACTAAAGATAATACTTGTTTAAGGCATTATGTCAAACGTCCAACAAGGACCAAACAGTCCCTAAAAACACAAGCTTAGAAACCAAATCACTGTAATATATACACCTAATCGATCTAATACTATAGTATAAGAAATTATAAAGAAATAGTAAAATTGATGATCAAATTGTTTGAGAGACAAAAGTAAAAATACAAATTAAGAGTTAAAATATTATTAACAGAAAATAGTAGGTACCTTCTAGGTAGTGTCGTGGGGTGTTGTGCCGTGCTTGACTATTTACCCAACTGCACTTGCATCATAATGGCTTAATGTCTACCAACAATCCTATTGTATCATGAGTTAATGATTTTTACCATCAGAGCATTGGTTTGGTAATATTATCAAACAGTTCAAGGGCGTTCAAAAAAGGCTGTGAAAGACCCTTAATTTTATGATCATTATGATGGAAACTTAATTCTAAAATCGTTTAATATTGTGTATAGACGGAACAAATTTTTTTTTGTAAAACCCTAGTGCGAAATCGGATTTTACCTTCGAGATCTCTCTAGTTTGATCTCGTCTCAGCACGAACAGGGATTGGTGGAGACGAATCGAGAACACGGGCTCGATAGAACCTTAAAATCTTCTATCGTATTCCTTTCGCCGTGCAATCATGTGCCGAGTGTGGGCTGCGTATCACCAAGATTTCCTTTTTTACTCTCTACGGCACAAACCCTAAATTCGTAAGAATTATTATGTCGAGAGAAGATGCAAGACTGGCATATATATAAGGCTACGATAGGGACCCTAATGTGAAATAAGTGTTTGGGCTTACTATGGAAAACTGGAATCCTAATTCGATCAAGAATTGATTCCTTCCATAAATTATAATTCACACCACTAAAGAATTATAATTTCACTCCCGTCCTTATCTCAAAAATTATATTTCGAGCTCCTTGTTATTAAATACTTATTATTCTCCCCACGTTAAGATTTCAGATAACTGTCATTTAAATTAAATTACTGACAATTATATTTAAATGACTTCTTAATCCTTGAGTGTACCACTTACCTTATTTGACATGTCGGATTAACATAATCCACCTGCAAGGTTTGACATGATCAAAACTTATAAGCTTCTCAATGGTTTATCATCAATCCCTATACCGGGACGTGAATTCTGTCAATAATTAATATTCATCATACATATAGTGTCGCTATCCAATTCACGAAAATTATTGATCCATAAATAAATCCCACTCTTAATGAGTCAAAACAACAAATACTACATATATATGTCTATTAATTAATTCAAGATTAAGAGCATAAGTAATCATAATAACCATGAGGTTTTAAATTATTTTATATAATCAGTATAAAAACAATTAACCCAAACTGGTCCTATTCAATACACACAAAGTGTACTAGCACAACGAGTTAAAACTGTACCGTTTCCTGTAGTCAAGATAAACTACTAAAACTTGTGCTACAATCCTACCGATGGTTGTCCAATTCCATCTAAGACCGTGAACCAATAAACTTATATTCCATAAGAACCGATGATATGATCATCTGTGTGTAAGCTATACTCTACACACCAAATCATCTATTATATGAAATAAAAGACACACATGCACAATATTTAAATATATAATATAATGCAACCATTGCCCATAAAGATTCTCATTTAAATAGTAAAACCGAGTCTATATAACATATCAAAACCAATAATAATAAAATCATGACTTTTAGTATATCACTCTAACACATTAAGGCTCCGTTTGATAGCAATATGGAAAATGAAAATAAAAACAACTAATGTAGGTGAAAAAATAGAAATATGTTAAGGCATATGGTGAGATCTTCTCCATCTCATACTCATTTTTGTGAGTATATATCCTCCATCCTCCTTTAATATTTTGTGAAAATTTTTTCTCCACCATCACCTAAAGAATATTTTGTCATGGGAAAAAGTAAAAAGCAAGAGTTAATCTCACCATATCCCTCAAGTTATTTTCCATCTTCTCACCTAAATTAGTTATTTTTCTTTTTATTTTCTATGTTGCTATCAAACGAAGCCTAAATATTTTCACAAACTTCCACTAAACAACATAAAGGTTAAAACTATTGTGAGAGAAAATAAACTAAAATTAGAATACAAGGGGAGTTAGAGAGTATTGGCATACGAGGGTAACTCAATTTTCTGGATTGTGAAAACCCCAAATTCATATAAATTCATATAATGTGTATATGTATTTGCATGCATACTTTAAGGAGAAACAACATATTGAAAAGCAAAAATAGACATTAAAATTCTAACTTTGAAAAAAATCAATGAGAAAGCCTTGCTACGTGTTGGTGGAAAATTCATAGGAATTGAGAAAGCACTAAGACATATAAATGAAATAAAATAAAACCCACTCAGATTGAAAAGGAATAAAGTGGTAAAAAAGTAGAAATTGGTGTCTAAATTCAACAAATTTAGTCACAATTGGATACATTAAATGTAGACGTTAAAAAAGCAAACATAAATGAATGAACCTAAAACCCACTCAGATTGAAGGGAACTTTAAGTGGGAAAAAAATTAGAAATTGGTATGAAAATTCAACAATTTTATTCACAGTTGGACAAATTATGTATTACACCAAAACAAAAGAAATTAAATAGTAATACGAAAACATGAGAAACATTACCAAAAGAATTTCAGATGATGTAGCAGTGGAGGGGATGCATTTAATATGGATTAGAGGGACAGGGGCGAGAAATAGGATTTAGCCTGGAAACGGTTTTCTAGCATATTAAACTATTTCTAGAATAATTGCTTCATGATTGGAGTTTTCGATGGTTGGAGAGGATATGAAGTTGGGGACCTTTTTTAAGGACCTTTAGTCTGAAATTTTAAGTTTTAGGAAACTTTTCTATCTTGTTAACACTACATAAGACAATAACTACAAAAAAACTCATCCACTTCATAAGTACATAAAAAATGAACACAATATGTTAGAATATTATATTGTAATATTATATTATATTAGAGTTTAGAATATCTCAGTGTATTAGGTTTTCATATCTCAGTGTATTATCTCTTAATTGTTTTTTCCTTTATTTATAGAGGTATCTTCTATAAATGAAACACACAATATAATAAATCTTCTCTATCTAAATTCAAGTTGGTATCAGAGGGATTTGCAAATCTCCTCCACCTTCTCAAAGCCATTTTAAACCCACCTCCTCCGTTCAAATAATTCCCAAATCAGATCCACAAATTACTAAATCAGATCTACAAATTATCATATCAAATCTACAAATTATCAGATCCTCTTCACCTTCTCAAATTATCTGATCCACCAGTAAGCCTCATTTCTCTCTCTTTCTTTTACAAAAAGTACTAGATCCACACAAATCAAATCTACAAATCTTACAAAGAGGCTACGATTTTTTTTTCAGAACCTCAGATCCACAAATCTTACAAAGAGTCTTCAAGTTTCAGAGCTTGGAAACAAACCATCGAAGCGTTTCTTAGATCCAAAAATACACTTCGGAAGATCAAGTTTCGACTGTACCCATATAGTATCCAAATCAACCAAACAAAAACATCAATCTCATCGTCTGAAGAAGACAATCACAACAAAAAAAATTTTAGCTCAAATAGATGCTTCACGCTCTCTCACGCGACGCATCTGTAATCACGCTCCATCACCGCCGATTAATGCACCTTCACGCGCCATTGTTCCGTTAAAGAGACGCCGTTAACACCGTTAAATAACGCCGTCAGATCTGTTAGTAATGCCGTTAGTTCCGTCAACTAACGCCGTCAATCACCATCAAGTAACGCCGTTATTAACGCCGTTGACTTCTGTTAGCCGCCGTTAGTCTTTGCCGTTAGTCAACAGTCAGAGCAGTTTTCTTGAATCGGTTTATTTTTTGAAGCAATCTTCTGAGCGGTTTTTTAATTTTTTGACCGGTTCTCTACAAAGTTAGACCCGTTCCTAGGGTTTTTGATCGTCCTGATCTCAAATCCGGCCTCCGTTTTTTTGGATTTTGCTTTTATTTATTAGTACTAGTTATAATCCTCTAAAATGGCTACCGGTCCAACTGCAATTACTGAATCAGAATCATCGAGGTCTAACTCATCCCCAATCATCATACAAACTGAAAGTTCTTCATTCAACATCGGGGTTATGTTGGATGATACTAATTATGATCTTTGGTCTCAACTTATGGAGATTCATATTGCGAAAAAACAAAAATTTTCGTTTATTCGCGGTACGACTCAGATTCCGACAGAAAGAACCATTGAACATGAAGCGTGGAGTTCAGACAATCAGAGGGTAAAAAGATGGCTTTTAATGTCCATGAAACTGGAGATTATGAAGCGATACATCCGGGTTCCTACAGCATGAGAAATTTGGAAGTCTTTATCTAAAGCATTCTATGATGGGGCTGACGAATTACAGGTTTTTACGTTGAATCAGAAGGCATTTACAACCAAACAAAGTGGCTGATCTCTTTCTGAATATTATGGAGAACTTACAGAAATCTTCAGCGAGTTGGATCATCGCGATAAAGTGGTCATGGAAAGTCCAAATGACATCGAATCCTACAGAAAGTCAATCCAGCATCTACGAGTTCACATATTTCTGGCTGGATGAGATAACGAGAATGAACAAATCTGGGATGAAATCTTACGAAAAGATCCCGTTCTGGAATTGGAAGAAACATATTCACTTGTTCGTCGAGATGATATCAGGAGAAAAATTATAAACAGTGACATTGTTAATATCGATGCCATAGCTATAGTAGCTCGCAACTGTGTATCATAAAACAACCAAGATCAGACCCGAAAAAACTCGAATTGGCAAAATCAAGCAAAATCAAGCAACTTCATCTCGTGACTCGCAATCAAGGGATTGAGGAGGCAGGTCTCAATATCCCCCCCTGTTCGGTATGTGGACAAACTGGACATTCTAAAAAGGGATGCTATCAAGTAATTGACTATCCGGACTGGTGGAATCATTCCCGGGATCGTCATTCAAGCCATAAGAATGAAGGTGATGGGAAGAAGGCCTCTGGATTGCTTACTGTTGACCTTAAAGTCAATTAATCTCATTTTAATAATTACAATAAGTTAATAAAGTGTTATTTAACTCGGTTGTTCCAATGATGATAGCCATTTTAACCGATATATCTTCCGACCAAGTGTAACTTCAAACCGAAGCAATCAAAATCTCACACAAGCTTTACAAATGCCTCTACTCACAAGAAATGAACTCAAGTGATATACATGTGCTATACAAAGCCAATAAAAGATCTAGATCATTAAGCAAGTGAAGATATGCACAAGAATGATCTCCACATGTTCTACAACTTATCAAAACCAAGAAAGGATCAAGAATATCAAACAAGTAAAGATACGCACAAGAAAATCAAGCATCACGAAGACTCGAATTATCATTAAATGAAGTGAGTGCTTAGATTTTATGTAAAGATACTTTATTGATCAAATCCCTATAGCTCAAACATATTCATGCATCTTTTAAAGATTGATTCAAACTAGCTTGAAATTGAATTTATTTGAAAAACATCATTTTACAAAAACCGAGTTTCAAAATAAATTCATATTAATTTTAAATGATCATATTTTAAGTTATAATAAAAATAGGTATTTTAGAAACATATCTTTGAGGTTCAAAAATCATTAGAATTTTATTTGGAACTAAATTGTTAAATTGCAAAAATATTTTTATTTTACATTTAAAATTCGCTCAATTTTTGCCCAGTTTTGATCTAACGATAAGATGGAGGCCTTTCCGAACTCCGATCATTTTGAAATTTTTACAGTAATTAGACAACATCTCCTGACAATTTTGACTAAAATTTGACCATGATCTAACGGTCAAATTGGGAGAAATTAACAAAACAAATTTGAATTTGTTTGTCAAAACCAGCTGTTGAAAAATTTGAAAATGTATACCTTGGAGCCAAAACCTCTCTTAATCATCCCCAACGGCCATATGATTTTGCAAGCTATAAATATGAGGTCCTAGACATGTTTTAACACACCTTGAATCATTCTAAGACTCTATTATTCATATATTCAAATATACAAAGATTCAAGAACACATTTTGATCAATCTTTCATTTTTGAGCTATATACTTTGATCAATTTTGATATCTCTTAGTGTGAGCTTCATTTGTATTTTGTCATATACAAGAGAGATATTGTACATTGGTGTTTGTCATCAAAACTCATTTTAAATCATAATTGCGAGAGGTGTATCTCATAGATTAGCAAGAGGGATTTCTTGTGAAAGTATTGAAGGTGTTTTCAATACTTGTGAGAGTGTGTGATAATAATACACTTGTAGAGGTTTGATCTTCACCCGGAAGGAGATCGGTTATAATAGAAATTCTCGGGGAACTAACAGAGCGCGGAGTAGGGGAACAAGCCGAACCGTGTGGACAAAAAATCTTCGACTTCGATCGGTTCAATCTTTCTATCTCTTCCTCTATTATATTGTGCTATTTATTCATTGTGTTTGGAATTAACTTTATTCTTGATTGCTTGATAAATATAGACATCAAATATTTTTAAATCACTTTTAAAAATCCGATTAAGTTTTAAAAACCCTATTCACCCCCCTCTAGGGTATTTTTCGACCTATACTTACCGTTGCTGACACCACTGGTAAGGCCTTAAATTCTGCGTTTGTTTTGAATAATACATGGATAATTGACTCTGGTGCTATAAATCATATGACATTCGATTCTAGACATGTTACTACTGTTACCCCCCTCATCCACCAATTTCATTTCCACAGCTAATGGTGATCCAATTCCTGTTATTGGTGAAGGAGAATTCCTTTTGTCTAATTCTATAAATTTAAACTATGTGCTTATAGTTCCTTCACTCAATTACAATTTGGTCTCAGTCCCTCAAATTACTAATACCCTAAATTGTATCGTTGTGTTTTGGCCTACTTATTGTGTTTTTAAGGATATTCAGACAAGACGGACGATTGGTTATGGGATTAGGCGGGGCAAATTGTACTACTTGGACCTAAAAGTGAAAGGCACGAACCAGTTACAACAGGCTCTACAAACTGGTACTACCCGAGAAAAGAAAGTTAAAGATGAAATTTGGTTATGGCATCGTCGTTTGAGTCATGCGTCGTTTCGCTACTTAAAAAAGCTATTTCCTAAATTGTTTAAGAATGTCGATCTTTCTCATTTTAAGTGTGAAACATATGAACTAGTAAAGAGTTATCGTACTTCTTTTTCATCATCATTGAATAAATGCTCAATTCTTTTTATGTTAATCCATTTTGATGTTTGGGGACCATCCCCGAATCATTCTTTGAGTGGTTTTCGTTGGTTTGTCACTTTTATTGATGATTGTACTAGAATGACATGGATTTGTCCTATGAAGTCTAAGAGTGAAGTCAGTTCTTTATTTCAACGATTTCATAAACAGATTAGCACCCAATATAATGCTACTATTCAGGTAGTTCGAAACAATAATAGAGGCGAATATATGGCTACATCTTTACAGGAATTTTTTCAACGTCATGGGATTATCCATCAAACTACATGCCCATATACGCCACAACAAAATGGGGTTAAGTCTAATAAAAATCATTTTGGGGGGTTTTCTCAAATTTGGCTATTAGCGCAGGGGGTTAAGTCAATAAACCCTTTTTTTTTCTTTCATCGAATTCATACGGAATTGGTTTTGGAAAACTCAAGTAGTGGCTTAGAATTCGGCCCTTCATGAATATATGGTTTTAGAATTAAGCTGAATTCTATATTTAAGCATTTTATACCTTCCAAACAAGAGAATTAGAAAACCATGCCCCAATTTCAATTATATCTCATGGTTTTAGAATTCTAATTCTAAATTTAAGCATTTTGTACCTCCAAACAAGAGAATTGAATGAATTATTTCATTCAAATTCACTAATACAATCTACAATTTCATCACAAGCAAAAAGGTAACTAGAAAAAAAAACACCAGAACAAGAAGTAAGGGGGCCCTCCACTTTAGTTGGTTAATGTATTAAACATATGAATAATGGTTGTGGAGTGGCTATCCTATACGGACCGGTGCGTACGCACCAGCCCCAAATATCTGATATTTTCCTTTTAATTAAAGATTGACGTTTCTTTGCACCCAAACAAACAGGAAACAGAACACTTAAACAACAAAAACGAATAGTTCGTTTCTTTCTCTCTCTACCTGGTCTATCTCTCCAAAGTGGATGATTATGCTCTCTCAACTCTACAGCCTTCTTTCTCTCTCTAAATTTGGCTTCCACCATTAATCAACAGAACTTAACATAGAAGCCTTCTCTATATTATTTTTTGCAATTTTATTTTTATTGCTTATTATACAAATGTAGGTTGTGATACTTGATCTAAATGGGTTTCATACTCGAATTTGGTTCCACTGGATCAATATATGAAATGAAATTGAAATAAGAAAAGCATTGTCCCAAATTCGAAAATCCCAAACCCATTCGATTCTGGGTCAATAAATGACTAAAGAGTGAATCTGGGTTAATATATGAACTTGAAATAAGGAAAACATTGCCCCAAATTCGAAACCCATAAATTGACAATGGAAAGAATAGAGCATTTACGCGGCTTCACTTTTAAAGACCAAAGTTTTATTGTATCCAAACAGGTAAGCAAACAGCACACTTAAGTAAAACATTTATCTCTCCAAAACAAATACATGATCCTCTTTTTCTTTCTAGAAAATTCGGTTTCTCTCTCTTCGTGTGCTTTCCAATAAGTAAATCGTCTCTTTGAAAGCCTCCATCATCAAAGGCGATTTCATCTCTCAAATCTTCCATCAAAGTAAGGGTTTCAAATTTGGGCGAATTTTGGGTTTTCTTTTTAATTCGAGTTGCTTCGATTTTGGGTTTGATAGAACTTTGGGCAAATGAGATTTGCATCTTTGTGGGTTTTAACAATTTGATTTGCTTACTTGGAAGTTTGATCAAAGCTTGATTGGCTACATAATGGGTTTTACACACATATATTGCAACTAGCACACACCCAGTTGTTTCATGTAAGAATTTTATAGGAGAGAGATGACAGCCCACTAATGTCATTAAAAAAGTATTTGATGGGGTGGAAGTTGAACAGGTTTGTTTGGGAGCTGAAGGTGTAGTGAATATTAAGTTGAACAGGTTTGTTTGGGAGCTGAAGGATGCCAGGCATATTCCCGACCTGAGAAAAAACTTAATCTCAGTAGGGCAGTTGGCTAGTGAAGGCTACACTACGATCTTCCATGGTGATGATTGGAAGATTTCAAAGGGTGCAATCACGGTTGCTCGAGGCAAGAAGAGTGGCACTCTTTACATGACAGCAGGGGCACATTGTTCGATCGCAGTTGCAGCAGGCAATGAAACTCCAAATTTGTGGCACCAAAGACTAGGCCACATGAGTGAGAATGGGATGGAGATTATGCACTCAAAGGGAAAACTTCCAGGTCAACAGTTAGTAGAGATAGACATGTGTGAAGATTACATACTTGGAAAGTAGAAGAGAGTCAGCTTTCAGACAAGTAGCAGAACCCCAAAGAAAAAAAGGCTAGAGCTCGTTCACTCTGATATTTGGGGACCAACAACCATCTCATCCATTGGTGGGAAACACTACTTCGTGACTTTCATCGATGATCACTCTCGGAAGGTATGGGTTTACTTTCTAAAGCATAAGTCCGAAGTGTTTGAGGCTTTCAGGAGATGGAAAGCTATGGTTGAAAATGAGACAGGTCTGAAGATCAAAAAGCTCAGAACCAACAATTGTGGTGAATATGAAGACACTAGACTTAAGAAGTTCTGTTATAAGCACGGGATCAGAATGAAAAGAACCGTGCCCGGCACGCCTCAACATAATGGTGTAGCTGAGCGTATGAACCGAACGTTGACAGAAAGAGCCAGAAGCATTCGTATACAGTCAGGTCTACCGAAGCAATTCTGGGCAGAAGCAGTCAATACGGCAGCTTACTTGATCAATCGAGGTCCATCTGTTCCATTGGAGCACATAATACCGGAGGAGATATAGAGCGAAAAAGAAATAAAACTATCACATCTTAAAGTTTTTGGTTGTGTAGCATTTGTGCATATCAGTGATCAAAGTAGGAATAAGCTTGATCCCAAATCCAAGAAATGCACCTTCATCGACTATGGTGAGGATGAGTTTGGCTACCTCATTTGGGATGACGGAAACAAGAAGGTGATCCATAGCAGAGATGTAATTTTCAATGAAAAGGTGATGTATAAGGACATGCATAAAATAGACGCTAACGACTCAAAGCAAAATGAGCCAGTATTTGCAGATGCAGATGATGTCCCAGATAGTCACGCGACGGAACCAATTGTAGCAAGTCTTCAGCCAGAGGAACTCGTTGGACAGAGTAGTGCGCAGTAATCTGACACACCGCGGCCTCCTACACCTGCTCCTATATTGAGAAGGTCTTCTCGACCTCATGTGCCTAATATGAGATACATGAACTATCTGTTGCTGACTGATGGAGGTGAACCTGAATGCTATGATGAAGCATGTTAGGTACAGGATGCGAGCAAATGGGAGCTTGCAATGAAAGATGAGATGAAGTCTCTTATCTCGAATAAGACGTGGGAGCTAGCCGAGCTACCAGAAGGGAAAAAGGCTCTACATAACAAATGGGTGTATCGAGTCAAAGAGGAGCATGATGGCTCCAAGAGGTACAAGGCAAGATTGGTGGTGAAAGGCTTTCAACAAAAAGAAGGAATTGACTACATTGATATCTTTTCGCCAGTTGTAAAGCTAACTACTATTCGGTTAGTTTTGAGTATTGTTGCAACAGAAGATTTACACCTTGAGCAGTTAGATGTGAAAACTGCCTTTCTCCATGGTGATCTAGAGGAGGAAATATATATGCGGCAGCCTGAAGGTTTCTCAGTAAAGGGAAAGGAGAAACTTGTCTGCAAATTACAAAAGAGACTGTATGGCTTAAAACAAGCTCCAAGGCAGTGGTGCGAGAAGTTTGATGGGTTTATGCAAATGAATGGCTATTACAAGTGCAACGCTGACCATTGTTGTTACTTCAAAAGGTTTCAATTCAGTTACATCATTTTGTTACTTTATGTTGATGACATGTTATTAGCAAGCTCAAATATGGATGAAATCAAAAGGTTGAAGAAACAGTTGTCGAATGAGTTCGACATGAAAGACTTGGGTGTAGCGAAGCAGATTCTTGGGATGAGGATCAATAGAGACAAGCAAAGGGGCATCTTGCAGTTGTCTCAGGCTGAGTATATTAGCCGTGTTCTAAAGAGGTTCAACATGAGTGATGCTAAGCCAGTTAGCACACCCTTGGCTAATCATTTTCGATTATCCAAAGATCAGTCTCCCAAGAATAATGAAGAAGAAAACTTCATGGCTAAGGTACCATATGCCTCAGCCATTGGAAGTTTGATGTATGCTATGGTTTGCGCGAGACCAGATATTGCTCATGCAGTGGGAGTTGTGAGCAGGTTCATGACAAATCCTGGCAAGATGCACTGGGATGCTGTTAAGTGGATATTGCGATATCTACGAGGTACTACCAACAAATGCTTATGTTTCAGCAGAGGCAAGCTGTGACTTCAAGGATTTGTAGATTCAGATTTTGCTGCTGAGATAGATCACAGAAGAAGCACTACTGGTTATGTCTTTACAGTAGGTGCTACTGCTGTCAGTTGGCTCTCACAACTACAGAAGATAGTTGCCTTATCCATTACAGAAGCAGAGTATGTAGCCATGACCGAGGTAAGCAAAGAAATGATTTGGTTAAAGGGTTTGTTAGCAGAATTGGGTTTCAAACAGACGAAGAATGCCTTGCATTATGATAGTCAAAGTGCTATACATCTAGCAAAGAATTCGGCATTTCATTCAAGGACTAAGCACATAGGACTTCGGTATCACTTCGTCAGATCACTCATAGATTATGGGATATTGACACTTCAAAAGATTCAAGGCAGTAAAAATTCAGCCGACATGTTAACCAAGACAGTGACCAAAGATAAATTGGAGTTGTGCACAGCTTCAGTAAGTCTTCAAAACTAAAGACAAAGATGAGCGCACCACTACACACTAATCCTTGACAGAGTTGGTTATATTATTTTTTCTCCAAGTGGGAGATTGTTAGAAAATGAAGAAAAAATAAAAATCAAACAAATATTTAATGGTCAATATTTTTCTAGAATGGGAGAAAAATTCAAATGGCCAATTTTCTACACATTCTAGAAAATGTTGATTTTTTAAATGATTTGGTGAAATTTTTTTCAAAATATGCAAACTAAGGATGTAAAATTTCAAGATTGGTGGAAGCTAGTTGGTGTATAAATAGGGGGTACTTGTATGCATTTTATCATCAACAACAAGAGCTCTAAATTAAGAAGAGAGCAAAAGAGTGAGTAGAGAGAAAAATTAGAAGTGAAGTATCTAGGTGAGAGCTTTGCAGTTTCTAATTTTTCAGAGTGTTGAGTGAGAAAAATAGAAGCAGTTTTCTAGGCGAGAAAAATTGCAGTGTCTATTTTGAGTGTTGAGAGAAACACAATGTGCGTGTATAGGTCTGCTGACCAGTCTCGTAAACCACTCTTTTGATATAGTGAATTTGGTGCGCTCCGTGGACTAGTGGCAATTTGCCGATACCACGTAATTCCTTGTGTTGTGAGATTGGTGTATTGTTGTGTCAAATAATTTTATTGTGCAATTTTTTTTGTCATTTATATCCCAAGATCCCACTTGAAAACTAGTAGCATCTAGTTTGTTCCCAACAGATGTTGCAAGTCCCCACAACTTGTGTGATACGTCTTTGTTGGTTTCAGCTGACACGGTTTGCTTGAAGTGCCACACTGCTCTTCTTCCTAAGCAACAAAAAAATAATGATAAAAACATTATTAGGATACGAAGTAAATAAAAGATTGCAAGAAAATTAAAGGTCTTCTTACCTTACCCCAAGTCACCCTGAGCTTTCTGCCCCACTTACCAAATTCTTTTCCATCCAGATTTTGAATTGCAATGGTCGCTCCTTTAAAATCATTCATATATACGTATGCAGAATCTATAAAATTGTAAAAACATACAAATTAATATTGAGGTGTAAGAGACTAAAAAGTCAAAGAGAAAATTAGCACTAATTAAAAGAAAAAAAATTGACACGCGCTTACCATTTTTGACGTAAATTTTGTCAACTTTTCCATGTTTTTTGAATACTTTAGTGAGCTCTGCCGGACAGGTGTTAGCGTCGATATTGCGGCAAATAATGGGTGTGAGACCTATTAGGCGTAAAAAGATACAAACACACGTCATTGCATATACAATTACTCTAAAAAGAATGCATGTAAATCAAACAAAATAAGGAGGCATGTTGTGATTAGATTAAAAGAAGGTTCAAATGGTTAGGGGTGGTTCCTTTTAGAGTTGGCTCACAATTTTGAAGCTTAGGAGAATTGCTGTGCATTATATTATATCACGTATAAAGTAAGTAACGGCAAACAAGTGTGGGTATGGCATGTTAGACTTGGGGAATTGATGAATGAAATTTATTGTAGTAGTAGATTAGGGTATTTACTGTTGTACTTGTTATATATATATATATATATATGTTGGAGAAAATTTATACATGAATCCATCACTTTATTTAATATGGAGGTATATAACAACTAAACTATCTATATAAAGTGACGATGGTTGATAAAGTTTTTTCCACAAAAATCACCCAATCTAAAGGTTCAGTTGCTTAAGCAATTTAAGTCCTTGATTGTGTATTCTGTCATATATTGATACATAAAATCAATTTAAATATGACTGGCACAAAAAAAAGATACCCAACTTATATCATTTATTTTCCCATTGATTTACAAAAATTGGTCCAATTTGACATGAACAAAGACTAAAAGAAAAAAAAAATAAGCAACCAAAGTTAACTGTCTTTGAATAGTAAGTTACACAATGAAAGAAGATTCCGTTAATGAAAGGAATGGACACCAGCACCTATTTTTTTCACACAAAAAAGACAAATTACTACTGAAAATGTAAAAGCTACATGTATTTGGGCATCTAATGAAAGTATCAATTAAAGTTCAACTCCGAAATGTGAAGATACATGTATTTGGACCTCTAATGAAAATGGATTAAGAAAAAAGAAAACAACAGAGAGACAAATGGCTCAAAGGCATATCCAAGTTATTCTTGGATACTTTAGATGCATACTAGTGTTTTTCTCATTCCACATTCATTTGTGAATCTATAACCTGCTTATCTCAATTATTCTCTTACTACCTGTCATATTTAGTTATTAGGTTGTAACCCGTAACAAATACACTATCAACCATTCAAAAAGTATCTTAAATCTCGTCTACACAATTCTTTGTTTCTTATTCATTTTTAGGAGTTAAGAACCATTGGCGCTTATTATATAGAAACATTCCACCAAGCAAGAAGTGCAAATCATAGAGTACAAACGATTTTCATTTTTGGGCAGCCCCAATTCATGTGAAATAGAAATATAGGGCTATATAAATCAAGTTAAAATCTACAAAATAAACCCACGATAAAGAGAAACCACAATTTTAACCATCAAAAGATTACAAAAAACAAGAAAGACATCACTAGCAACTACTTGAGAGGTCTTGTATAACACAAGATCTGAAAAGGAAAATTTGGCACCCTTTTGAATTTATAGAGTTTTTCACTGTAAAGAGCATGCATCCAAACTACTACCAAATCAACAAACATCAAATTTAAATTAAACCAAGGCATGAACACATTTGACTTGAAAAACTTTCAAGCAAGATAAAGATCGATAAAAAAAAAGAAACTCGTGAGCCTAAGGTCATAATTAGGGGGTGTATTCAATTGAGATTTTAAAAGATTATTTATGGACAATTTAGTCCAGTGGATTTTAAAAGACTATTTAAGAATGTAATGACTTATAAGATTTTTTTAAAAGATTTTTTATACTCGGTAATTTTTATGTTTGGATTTTAAAGATTATATCATTAGAATTTATAAAATTTGAAAGGACCACATGGATTTTTTATACTCAGGACTTTTTATGTTTAGATTTTATGATGAGTAATGTTTAGTTCAATGATGCACGAATTTTCCAGCATCAGCCTCTACAATCCAAGCTTTCCAAATGTTGGTGGAATATTTCCTTACCAAAGGTTCTATAAAACCCGCTACCATTTCTTAATAAAAGAAACGAAAAAAAAGTTAATAAACATTATGATTCTTGTGAAAGGCAGAGAGTGCCGATTTTGGTGTTTATGCCTATCAATGAAATTTATTTAAAATATCAATAAAATTATGCAAGCAATCTTCAAAATGGGGTTCAATTGAAGGGCCCCACTCTTTAATGGCAAGAAGGCGCTAAAGGGAAAAAATAAATTGAAATACATAAAAATAGTTCAAATCTCAAAGAATATGAAAATGTACACATACATACATACATACATACATACATATATGTATATATATATAGAGAGAGAGAGAGAGATGATATATACATACTCATTTCATAAACAGAAGCATTGGTGAAGTTGAGAAGGGAAATAGGTGAAATGAAGAGGTAAATATAGAGAAGAGAGATGAGAGAATTGGTAAATCTCTAGTATAAAACAAAAGTCTCACGTGAAAAGTCTCGTGGGTTAGGATGAGATTCTTTATAGGGTTTGGTATTTATATTTTCCACTAAAAAGTCACACAAATTTCTAATTTTAAAAAAAATCCATTGAAATTAGCAAGTTTTTTAATACCAAAAGACTTTTTGTTACTTGTTTAAAGTCCTGATTGAATACCACTAGATTTGGACACCCTCTTTAAAATATCCGAATAGTCCTGATTGAATACCACAAGACTTATTTAGATTATTTAAAAGTCTTAATTGAATACCACAAGACTTATATATCCTAAAATAGTCTTTTAAAATCCTAATTGAATACACCCCCCTTATATACCTTGATAATCAGTAGCACAAATACTTCCCAATCCCGTATGTAGTCTTTTATTAGCGTGAAGAAGCTTAACGGTGGCTGTCCTAAAATATTCATCCCTCTCTTCAATAATCCCAATCTCGCCGCGGGAGTCACCGTCAATGGTGTAGGCAGGGGGCCCAGCTAGGCTGCAGCGCACCCCCCATTTTTTTTTACTTAGAGTAGTTGCAAATTTGCAATATTTAAAATACTAGTCTAGCCCAATCAACTATACAAATTTATTTATAATACTTTAATTTATCTCAACTCGCTTCATAATCTCTTTCACCAAATCTAATATATATAAATATAATATGTATACACATTTGTTCCGTGAACAAATGTGTATACATATTATATTTATATATATGTTTACTCATTTGTTCAATGTTGTTTATAAAAATTTCGTCTTCATCTTCATCTTCTTTCTTTCTTTTTTTTTATTTCAATTTGTAAATAGAGTATTATAATTAATAATGGAATAAGCATTTTAGTGAAGTGAGCACAGTACTAAAAAAAAAAGTCTTATGAGTGACAAACAATGGCAAATAAGCAATTTAGTAATGTAATACTCGTTCCTTTTTAAACCTACGATGGTAAAATTTTCTTTAGTTCCAAAATTCAAACCCATTCATTTAAAATTGACTCATAACCTTTTAGATCAGCCCACCTCTTACAAAAATCCTAGATCCGCCCTTGGTCACCGTAGAGAATCAGTACGGTGGAACCAATATTAGGAACAAATGGCTTCAGATCTCTAATCATAGCATATACTTTCTCGGTGCTGCTGTTCTTCTGCAATTGAAGTAGGGCAAAACCGGAACCCCAGTTAACTCCTTCAACTAAACCTATACTCACCTCGCCCGGTCTCCCCTCGTGTCCATTGATTTTGATGAAGAGGCCATTCCTCAGCCATTTGGATTGCCGTACCGGCGAACTTCCCATCGACGAATGTGCAAGTGCGGGTCTCGGAGGATAGAAATCTGGGTTAATAGGTCCCTCATTGGACCTTTCAGAGGTTTCTTGAGACAAATCTTCAGAGGACTCCATGGCTTGATGTGTGTTGCAGAAGAAATTGGACGTAAGGTCTGGATGCGTGTTGCGGAAGTAAAGGGCGGTCTCATCTAAATCACTGGTCTTACTGACTTACTGTGCTTTCTTTTTACGCGTATCCGCAGTAGACGAAGGGTAGGTTCATTTTATAATAGTAATAGCGGTAGAATTGCTACAATACCGTATTATACTGAATGCATTGTGTACTATATTAAAGTTTTGGTACGCTAAAATTTATTATTATTATTTTTTATTTGGTTTTCCAAGGTGTTCTCCACTCGACTGTGGAGATTAATCCCTCGAGATACTGTCAAGCACTAAAATTTATTATTATTGTCATACTAAAACTTTCGGTATACCAAATTCGATATAATAAAATATCAGTATGGTATGTTACATTATTTAAAAATTAATCATAAGACAAAAAGGAAAAAAAAGGAAAAAATTGAAAATAATGAACTGTCCAGTAGCATTACAAGAAGTTACAAGAAATCAACAATGGCACCACATGTCAATAATATATTAATTAATTTTTCAAGCACACAAATCTCATATTCAAGAATAATAAAGTAATCAGACACAAAACTTTCATATTCAAATGGACCGAGTAGTGCACATACAAAAATAAAATAGAGAATGCACGTAAACAATAGTACCGTATCAGAGCCCAAATAGACTAGTCGTACTAAAAGAGCGCTCCATTTGAACTTGTACTTTTTTAGTTTGTCTCATTATGAACACAATTTGTATTAAATAATATTTAGGATCAATAGTACTATAACATTGCCCAAATAAACTTGTACTTTTTTAGTTAGTGTCATTTAAACTAAGGAGCCCAGTTGCAATTTTTTTATGACAAGAATAGTTTTCAGAAAAATTATTCTTATTTTAACTTTTGATATTAATGAACAATAACCATGATAAGATCGAGTTCAACATTTAATCTAAAATAATTAATGAAATTATGAGACATTGGATCCTCTCTCTGCTAGCCCTAACTATATTCATCAATAGAAAGAAAAGGATTTCACCACATAATAATTATTACATTTTTTATCTCTAAATTAGATAAAGAGAGAAAGGGATTGTTAGATCTAGACCCTTCATCTTGTTTTATATAAGTTGTGGGGTATTGGTGATTTGATATTATTTTACTATTTGGTATAATGGCACAATTGATATGATACGATATGGTATATCGTAGTAATACTAAAATTTTGGTACAGTACGGTATACCGTTAGTAATAAATTTTAATTCCGGTACTATGTCAAAATAATTTGGTATATTACAATACCAATACTATTACTAAATTTTAGTATATTATAATAATAGTTCAGTTTAGTACGAATTGGTACGGTATAAATGGTAAATTTTCCACCCCTATTTTATAGTATCGTTATAGTGGATAATTGCCTTTATTATCAGTGTTTGATTTATTATTTGACATACCCTTATTATCAGTGTTTGATTAATATAACAAGATATCACTTGCATGTTAGTATTTTTATCCAAAGATAAAATATTAATGGGGCACCCAGTATCTTGAGATGGGAATTACCTTTATTTGAATTTATTATATTTGTTTTAAGACTTCTGTGAGCTTGTTTTGTCTATGTACTGTTGTTTTCTTTGAATTTAGTTATAAAGACTTATGGTAATATTACTGCTAGCATCAACTGTATTCCTATGTTAAATGACACAAACTTCATATCATGGCAAAAGAGTTTTTTGATAGTTCTTAAAGTCATGGATCTTGACTTTGCGTTAATGGTTGATCATTCCCAATCTTTTATGGATAAAAAATACTCTTAATGAGAGAAAAGATAAAGAGAAGTGGAATTGAATCAAATCGCATGTATGTCATGATTATGAAGAATGCCATTTTAAAAGTATTAGGGTTACAATAACTAAAAAGATAACTACGGCTAAGTAATTCCTTGCAGACATTGAAAAGAGGTTTGTCAAGAAATGAGAAGGCTGAAATAGGTACGCTCTTGACACGCTTAATTTTGATGAAGAATAGGGGCAAAAGCAATGTCAGGGAGTACATCGTGGAAATGTCTCATCTTGCTTTCAAGTTAAAAGCACTTAAGATAGAACTCTATGAAGACTTGCTGGTGCATCTAGTTTTGATATCTCTTTCAACACAGTTTAGCCAGTTCTAGGTGAGCTACAATTGTCAGAAAGAGACTTGGTCTCTGAATGAGCTCATCTCATACTGTGTTCAGGAAGAGGGAAGGTTAAAGCAAGATAAGGTAGAAACTTCTTAATTGTCTCAACCTCTAAAACTAAGGATAAAGGAAGAAGAAAAATGAAGTTACAGATACAGCACCACAAAAGAAACTAGAAAAGAAATTAACCGGGCGAACCGGAAGGTACTGGTGTTACTTTTGTGGAGTTAAAAGACACATAAAGAATCATCATGCTAACTTTCACGCATGGCGTGATAATAAGGGGTTGCCTTAATTGCTGAAAGCCAAATGATGGTGAAAGACACATCTATTTAGGCGATGGTAAAACGGTTCAAATTGAAGTAATTGAGAAGTTTATATTATTATTAAAAATTGTGTTTTATTTGGATCTTAATGAGACATTTATTATACCGTCTTTTGTACGAAATTTGATTTTAATTTCTGTTTTGGACATATCTGGATATTATTTTATTCATTCGGGAATAATTTTTTTAATTTGTTTTATAAATCAAAAAGTGGTTGGTTCTAAAAAAATTTTGTTAGGTTACGATAATAATCTATATTTAGTTGATATAATTGATTTATTTAATAAATCCCTACAATTAAGTGCATAAAGTATAAAGAGAAAATTAAATAGTGAGAATTCAGCAACATTATGGAAGATTCAAGGGGTACAAGTTTTATGATCCCACGAATAAGTCGATTTTCGAATAAAAAAATGCCCGGTTCTTTGAGAATGTAGAGTTTGTGGGGGGAGATATAGCTAGAGATTTTGTCTTTGAAAATGAATATGTTGATATTCCCACAAGTGACATTGGCATTGATTAGGTTTTCATTCCTGACTTTGTTCAAGACACAAATCAAGACAATGTCAGAGAACCTCTCATTCAAGAAATTGTTCCAAAAGAACAAACTCTACTAGCTTAAGAACCTATGCCATTAAGGAGATCCACTAGAGAAAGGAGAAATGCGGTGCCAGATTACTATATTGTATTTCTCCAAGAATATAAGGTTGACGTTGGAATGATGGAAGATGATCTGATTAACTTTCATCAACCATGGAATGTTCTGATTCTTAGAAGTGGATTGATGCCATAAATGAGGAGATTTAGCCCATGAAGAAACAATGACGTATATGATCTTATCTCATTGTCAGAAGGTACGAAGCCCATTGGTTGTAAATGGATATTTAAGACCAAGAGGGGTTCGAAAGGCGATGTAGAGAGGTACAAAGCTTGTCTTGTCGTAAAAGGCTTTACACAAAAGGAAGGCATCAACTATAAAGAAATTTACTATCCAATTTTTTTAAAAGATCATTTTAAGACTATAATGGTATTGGTGGCGCATTTCGATCTTGAGTTGCATCAAATGAATATAAAGACGACGTTTCTTAATGATAACATTATTGAAACAATCTATATGGTGCAATCATAAAACTTTGTGGTGGGAGACCCAAAGAATATGATTTGCAAACTTAAGAAAATTCATCTATGGGCTCAAGCAAGCCTCTCGGCAATGGTATTTCAAGTTTCATCAAGTAATCATCTCATTTGGTTTTTAGATGAATTTGGTTGATGATTGCATATACCATAAGTTCTATGGGAGCAAGTATATTTTTTTGATTTTATATATCGATGATATTTTACTTGCTAGCAATGATGTATGCATATTGAACGAAACCAAGAGATTTCTGATTAAGAATTTGAGATGAAAGATTTTGGTGACGTCTCTTTTGTGTTAAACATACAGATACACCGAGATCGCTCTCGGGGTACCTTAGGATCATCACAAAAGGGCTATATCGAAAAGGTTCTCAAAAGATATGGCATGCAGGATTAAAAATCAGGTGATACCCCTATGGTTAAGAGAGATGAGGTTAATCTCATTTAGTGCCCAAAGAATGATTTTGAGGAAAATAAAATCCAGAAGATTCCTTATGCATCAGCAGTATGGAGTCTGATATATGCTCAGGTATGTATGCGTCCAGATTTTGCGTACGTTGTTGGGATGCTAGGTAGATATTTAAGCAATATAGGAATAGATCATTTGAAAGCAATAAAACAGGTCTTGTGGTACTTATAGAAAATAAAAGGACTACATGCTCACATATCGGAAGTCAGATCGGCTTAAAATTGTTGCGTATACTGACTCCGATTTTGCTGGGTGCAAAGAGAGAATTAAATCTATCTTGTATTTCATTAACAATAGGGGCTTGACGAAGTCTAAACACATGGACATCAAGTTTCTAGTTGTTAAGAAGATATTTCAGAGTGAACACGTGTCTATAGAACATATCAGTACAAACTCCATGGTTGCGGATCCGCTTACTAAGGATTGCCACCCAAAGTGTTCCATGAGCACATTACTAGTATGGGTTTCATTTATTTTCAAGAAATTCAGTTTTTAGTGGGAGTTTGTAATTTTTAGTGTTTCTATGATATAGACATATTTCGGTGGTTTCGGTTTAAGGATATTTAAAGTTATTTTTTGTAGAAATAAAGTTTAGTTTATTTACACTCTGATTTTGGATATGGTTTGGTCTCACTAAGATTTCAGGAGGACCAGTTGGAAATAGGCATGTTAAGATCACATTGCATGTAATTTCCATGCACAAATTTACCGATTTTTAGTGTTTCTATGATATAGACATAGGCATGTTAAGATCTCACTAATAAGTCAATCTAGTGGACTGTACCTCACTACTATTCGGATTATTGAATCGTACGTTGTTACCAATAATGAAATGTGGGACACTGACTCATACGACTTTGGCACAACCGCCTAGGACATCCTGGTCGTGACATGATGATCCGTATTTTAAAGAACTCATACGGACATCCCTCCTTTCGAGTAAAAAATAAAATGGGACAAAAAATTATCACGATGCAAGGTGTCGATTCTAATACTGTTCAAAAACAGAACTTATCTTCTAAAGTACCAGAAACATTACGACCTCCCATTATGCCTCTTTGATTACGTCAAAAGCACATCAATCATTTTGCAAAGCCTGTTCTTTAGCAAAAACAGGATCGAGACCTTCTTATGCTAAAGATACAAAAGAAATTATTCCATTCTTACAAAGGATACAAGGATATATATTTGAACCTATCCATCCAGAATGCGAACCTTTCAAGTACTTTATGGTTCTGGTGGATGCATCGACACGTTGGTCACACGTTGCATTATTGTCCACAAGAAATGCTGCATTTGCAAAACTCCTAGCACAGATTATACGTTTAAGGGCTCACCACCCTGATCGTCCTATTAAGTCTATAAGGCTTGATAATGCTGGAGAGTTTACATCAAAAGCATTTGATGATTATTGCATGTCTATTGGGATCGATGTAGAGCATCTTGTTCCCCATGTGCATACACAAAATGGTCTCGCAAAAGCCACCATCAAAAGATTATAGATGGTGGCCAGGGCACTGGTTATGCGCACCAACTTGCCTATATCTGCCTGGGCTATGCAATATTACACACAGCTTTACTTATTCGTTTCAGACCCACTGCTAACCAGCCATTTTCTACGTACCAGTTGGTCACTGGATATGAGCCTGACATTTCACACTTACGCATATTTGGTTCAGCAATATATGTGCCAATTACGCCCCTACAACGCAATAAAATGGCTCCCCAGAGATGATTAGGCATTTATGTTGGATATGAATCCCCAACAATTATCCGTTATTTAGAACCTTTAACAGGCAATCTCTTTACCGCTAGATTTGCGGATTGTCACTTCGATGAGACAGTCTTCTCGTCGTTAGGGGGAGATAAGAAAAAGGATTTTTCAAGGGAACGACAGGAATTGTCGTGGTTTGTTCCCACCTTGTCTCATTTTGATCCCCGCACTTCACAATGTGAAAGTGAAGTGAAAAAAATAATCGATCTTCAGAACATAACAGATTCGATGCCTGATGCATTTACTGATATCGCAAAAGTGACGAGATCACATATACCAGCTGCAAATGTGCCTGCAAGGTTAGAAGTCTCCGACAAGGGGCACGGTGCCGTAGATAGAGATACTGCAACCACACTTAGTGGATGTGTGATTAAGGCCGTGACTCCCCAAAGGAAGAGGAGGAGGCCACTCGGTTCGACTGACACTCACCCAAGGAAGAAAAGGGAGAGTAAGGCACAAACCGATCCATTAATCATCAATGAAAAGAACCCTTCTAATGAGATTATCTCTGATTATATGTTGATGACATGAACATAATAGGTACTCTTGATGAAATAAGAGAAACCACTAGTTACCTGAAATTCAAATTTGAGATGAAGGATTTTGGGAAAACTCGATTCTGTCTAGGTCTTGAACTAGAACATCGAGCTTGTGGAATATTAATCCACCAGTCTGCGCATGTCCAAAAGATGCTCAGGCGATTCAACATGGACAAAGCGCATCCTGCTAGCACTCCCATGATCGGTCAAAGTTTGGATCCAAGAAAAGATCCATTCCGTCCAAAGGAAGATGACGAAGAGGTGTTGGGAGCTGAAATTCCTTATTTAAGTGCAATAGGCGCATTATTGTAATTGGCTCAATGCACTCGACCAGACATAGCATTCTCAGTGAACTTGTTAGCTAGATTTAGCTCAGCGCCAACGTAGTGTCACTGGAACGGTATCAAGAATATTTTTTGATATCTAAAAGGATCCATTGACTTGGGACTGTTCTTTCCCTACAGAGAGGTAAAAGGAATTGCAGATGACACGATAATTTATAAAGCAAATGTTGATGTCGAAAAGGCTAACCCCTATATTAAAACCCCAAATGATATTTTGGTTGGTTTTGCTGATGCAGGGTACCTCTCTGACCCACATAAAGGTCGTTCCCAAACTGGTTATGTATTCACTATTGGGAACACAGCAATATCTTGGAGATCAACAAAGCAAACTCTTGTGGCTACCTCCTCGAACCATTCTGAGATTATCGTTCTACTTGAAGCAGTTCGTGAGTGTATATGGTTAAAGGCAATCATTACACACATTCGAGGAATTAGTGGTTTGAGTTCTACCACTGAAGAACCTACTTGCATCTATAAAGACAATGCAGCTTGCATCGAACAGATGAAGTTAGGTTATATTAAGGGTGATAATACAAAACATATATCTCCAAAGTTTTTTTATAATCAGCAACAACAAGCTCTCCTCAAGATTCAAGTGAATCAAGTAAGATCTGAGGAGAATGTGGCAGATTTGTTTACCAAATCTTTGCCTAAGGCTATATTTGAAAAACATGTGAAAAGCATAGGAATGCGTGGGCTTTCCAAACTCCCTTGATCGATGTAAGGATCAGGGGGAGTGTAGACTTAAGAAGAAGTCTAACACGCGTTGTACTCTTTTCCTTCGACCAAGGTTATTTTTCTCACAGGGTTTTGCTACTTAGTAAGGTTTTTAACGAGGCAATGATTCATGCATAAATTTTTCAAATTCCTTGATTAATGCAAACATCAGGGTGAGGTGTAGACTTGAGGGGGAGCCTATCATTAACATGACATTACGTTATACTCCTTTCCTTAGACCAAGGTTCATTTTTCCCATTAGGTTTTGTTACTTGGCAAGGCTTTTAACGAGGTAACGATGCGTGAAAACTCTATTGATCGAAGTAATGATCAAATAGAAATATAGACTCAACGAATGAAGTCTAACATAATTATCGTAATGTTGTACTCTTTTTCCTTCGATCAAGGTTATTTTTTCCACAGGGTTTTTACACGTAATGTGCTATCGTACAGATAGAATATGTATTAGGGATTTTATTGTGTAAAATATACATTATGGGCCATATTAGGCTTTCTTGTTAATCCTATTTACTATTGTATTTGTACCCTATTTAAAAGGCTCATCTAATGAAAGGTTGAGTAGAATTATTCCCACAACACTTTTTTCTTTTTTGAAACTAATTGCCCTTTCGTTTTAGATACCTTTTTTGCTTTGGATATAGCATCTAATTTAGATATGAAATCAGATACTTAAGGAAATTGGTATGCAGAGAATTCTTTATTTTTTTCTATTGCATTTGTAGGATAAGGAGAAAAACTATATTATTTCCCCTTTTTTTTATTTTCATGGTCGATTCAATTTTATTACTGTTGGTATTTTTAACTAGGAAAGTAAAGGATTTACGATAAAGACATGAATATATAAATAGTGCAAAATTCAAGTTACACCAGTATAAGATTAAATAATTTTATATTTATTTATAATATAATTTTTCTCAAATTTGTAATTTATTAATTTTACCGTTAGAATAGTTATTTTTGTTTTATTTATCAAGTATGCAAAGTTTCAAATTAATCATATATTTGTAAACATTTAATCGGTATGTTTAGTTTCATCAATTTTATAAGGCTCATAATTTAATTATTTTAATTTTTTGCATGCATCTTTAATATATAAAAATTAATAACGGGTATAATTTTTTTTTTCATTTTACATTGAGTATAACTTAAACCTTCTTTATATAAATAATATATAAATCTAACCGTTCAATTAGTTAATTGAACCTTCATAATTAATCAATATAAACGTTCAATTAGTTAATTATAATATCTTAAAGTGAAAAATTAAAGTAATTAGAGACGCACAAGTCCTTCATTATAATTATATTATTTATTGTATTATGAATCTTGCAAAAATTAAATAAATGCAAGTATAATGATTATATGATTACAAATATCCGATTGATTTGAATCTTTGCTTGTGTAATAAACACAACAAAAATAGTTTATCTAACAATGTAATTGATAAATTTTGAATATGAGAAAAAGTTATGGTTAAGTATAATACTTATATTGGTGTAGCTTGAACATTACATATTGTTGGTCAGATTTTAACACTAAAGGAGGGTGAATAGGGTTTTTAAAAACTTAATGCGGAATTAAAACGTTTTCGAAAATATTTAAGTAAAGCAACTTAGCTAAACAACAATATCAAGGAAATAATCATTTTCAAGCAATCAATCCCAAGATAAGCAAATAAGTAATCTCAAAATATAGCAATTAAAAAAGCTTGAGTTAGAAAGATTAAACCAATTAAAATCAAGACGTTTTGTCCACACGGTTCGGTTTATTAGACCATACGTCCGCACTTGGTTAGTCCCCCGAGAATTTTCACTAAAACTGTTTTTCTTCCGGATGAAAAATAAATCTCTACAAGTGTATCATTCTCACACACTCTACAAGTATTACTTTACCATAATACTCTCACAAGATACTCTCTTGCTAACTTGTGAGATTTACCTCTCACAATCACTAAACAAGAATTAACCTTCTTGCTATCCTATGAGATTTACCTCTCACAAATTGTTGAATGCAATTGATTTGGTGATGAACACCAAGATACAATAACTCTCAATGTCTTTGAAGATTACAAATGAAGATTATACTAGAGTTATCAAGATTGATCAATAAGTTTAAGCTCAAATATGATCAATATGATCAATGCATTAGCTTGAATACTTGAATATTGAGAATGTATGAAAAATGAGTTTGTATGATCATTCAAGTGTGTAAAAATGTGTCTAAGACCTTATATATATAGCTTGCAAAAGGATATGGCCGTCTGAAGTGGTTACAAGAAGTTATGGGTCAAAACTAAACATTTACCAACTCTCTAACGGCTAGATTTTTGCAATGTAGTCGTAGTCGACTACATACTTCTGCCCATCCATGAACACTCAAACCTAAAATCAACCAAAAGCTTCGGGAGTGTTCTAGAGGTTATTCTAAGCATGCTTGAATTAGTTTTGAGCATTAAATCAACCGGATAAATTATATATGATTTTTACAAGAAAATCCGTTTATGAAAAATAGTTTTGCAAATGAGGTTCAATTCAAACTTTGATTTTGAAAGAGTTTGAATGCAATGAATGATATATAATCATGTTTGAGTTTAGTTGAAGATCAATCGAGAAATTTTACATAAAAAGCTAAACACTCACTCATTTAACAAGTTTACAATTCTTCAAAGTGCTTGAGCTAGTTTCTTTGTTCTTCACTTGAATGCATGAGTTCCATCTTGATACATGATTGCTTGAATGTGAAAGTTGAGAGGATCTCATAGAGTGATGATACACTTGATAGGGTTTCGATTTTGATCTCGAGATACTTCGGGAATTCAATAGAGCTTGTCAAAATGGTTTAAGCTAAATTCATTCAAAACACATGTTAAATTACACGTGATTGATTTATTGTTATTATCAAAATAAGATTAAGACCTTCTAGGTCAACACATATATTTATACACGTGCATAATAGTAATTTAAATACATGAAAAATAAAATTTGATAAAGGGGGCGATATGAAAGTGAAGGCTAAGAAAATTTGAACACACATTGTTTGGTACTAGAAGATTGATGCTAATAGATTTTTATGTCAACGTTAAAGCAAATGCAGTGTATCATTTAAGAAGGAAATGAGATATGCAAACTAGGGCTGACTTTTTTTTTAATCAAAAATCGAATTGAAAAAATCGAACCCAAAAAAAAATAAATTGAACTAAACTGAATCTATTAAAATGGTTAACCGAAAATTGGTAATCGACTCCAAAACAGTATGGTTTTGGTTTTTCTACGCGAAAAGCTTGGTTTTTCTGAACCAAAATGAATTGATATTTTTTTAGCATGTGTAACTTTGTAGTTTATATGATATTTTGCATATTTAATGAGTGACACAAATGTAAAAAACCCAAATATTTAGCCCTAACATTACTCCCCCCCCCTTACAGATCTCTACACATCACTCGTCACACTTCCACCATCTCCACACACTGTCGCCTCCCACCTCCACGATTTCACCATCTCCGCCACCTTCCACCTCACCTCCACATTCCTCCATCTCCACCGCCTCCCATCTCTGGGTTACCACCTTCACTCCAATCTAGTATATATAAATCATCCAATTGAATACTAAAATTTTAGTGATTTACATTTATGTAGAATGCCTAATTTTGTGTTAAATGCATCGGAATTTGTTAAAGATTGGATATTTTTTTGATTTTGTGTTCTTTTGTATTAATTTATCATCATTTATCTTTTTTCACTTTTTTTTTTCATTTTGTTTATCTTGAATGGGTTCATTGGTTGGTAGAATTAATTTGGTTTAAAACAAGAAAAATTCTCCTTATGCTGTTTGATTATGGTATTTTAGATATCTTCCCTCATCTCTACCTGCTATGCTAATATTTGATTTTGCGCGCTCCTGTGTGTTTTACTATTTTGAAGAATTCTGGTTTTACTAAAATTAAACTAATACTAAACTATTTTTTCAGTTTTCGATTACTACTTGTTCCAGAATCGATTTATATTTTAGTGATATCGAAATATTTAGGTGATGTTTGGTTGATGTTTTGAGTTGAGTTTTTAAAATATGGTGTTTGGTAGAATTTGGTAGTATGTTGAAAAGTGAATTTGGTTTTTCTTTGAGTTTTTTTTAACCAACTAAAAAATCTCATAAAAAATATTCAAAAAATATTCACAATGAATCTTATTTTATAAATCTCAACGAGTAGGTTTCAAATATATATTTTTTTATCTAATTTTGATTTTTGGATTTAAAGTTATGGTTTTTTAAAAATATTTTTAAAAAGAGAAAGTGAAGTGAAATAAATTTTAGAAAGTGTAAAAGTAAAGTTGATTTTGAGTTGAGTTTTTAAAATTTGAAAAAAAAGAGTCCCACCAAACAGGCCCTTAGTAGTTATTCACATTAAAGCAATGAAATAATATTTACTCTAGTAGTTAGTGAATTTTTTCTTATGTTACAAGTCATAAGTTCAAACCCCATTACTTTAAGATTAGTTTTTTCCATTTTCTAGTGAAAGAAGAATAAATTAATAATTTTGTGTACATATTAAAATTCACTATTGATGCTTAATAAAGCATATATTTTCATTTTCTTCTGAATTTTGAACATGTAGTACCATTGTTCATTTTCTTACCTCCCTACAACTTCCATTAAAATAAAAAGACTTTGTTACTTACTATAATAAATACCCTACAACCTTCACTTCTTTACCACCCCCGAATTATGTTGTTTAATAATAAAAAAAAAATTCATATTTTTTCAATCTTGAACTTGCACGGACGTTGAAGATAAAAAGAGATTGATGGTTAAAAATAAGGTTAATTGCATTATGCCCCTTTCAATGATAACCTAATAAGGTTAATTGCACCATGCCCCTTTCAATGATAACTTAATAATGTTAATTGCATTATGCCCCTATTACTGATAACCTTACTCGCACTTTAGTATTTGAAATACTAAAGTTAGTAAATAATGTCACCATCTATTCAATTTATTGCAAATTACCCATTTTAGCTGATAGAATTAAAATTTTAAATATAATTTTGGATAAATGAGGGTATTATTGTAATTTTGAATCTCCTAAAAGTATATGCAAATGCAGAAAGAAGATGAGAGAGATTGTCTATGTACATGTATATGTATATTAGTATATATGTATATGCAAATGTTGAAAAACAGAGTGAGAGAGATAATAAATGTATATGTGTACATGCATGTCTATATGTATGTATGTGCATATGTATATAAAGTGGCGGAGTCAAATATTTTGTTCAGGTGAGACCAAACTAATAACACAATAAGAATTTTTTGCATATACTATTGTGCTCTCCGACATGTTTGTCTAATAAATTTGACGGAGTGAAATCGACATTTGGAAATGTAAATTTAACATTTGGAGTAGAACTCGAACTAACATTTTGAAAAGTAGAACTTACTCCTACTTTACTAAAATATTTCTTCATTCTATTTCTGAAAAATTAAAAATGATATACTAAAATTAATTATATATTTTGAAATATCTTTATCAACTCAATATTCAACCTACTATAACCAACAAACACATGTATTAATCTCAATATTAGTTTATCAAATAACAATCTAATAAGCAAATTAACCTCAATAATCAAATTTAATATCAATATTTAACAATCTATTAAGCAAATCAACATTAATAAATAATAACCAACAAACAAATATATTAACAATTTAAGAATCAAATCAACATTAAAACATCTAAATCTTAATATTCAAAAAAAATAGTATAAGATTATAAGGAAAAAATATGACCTAAGAGGCTAAAAGCCAAAAAAAAAAAGGAAGCAAAGTGCGGAGTGTAGAACAAATGAAGAACAAATATGGAAAAAGAAATGAAGAGTAAACAAAAAATATACTGCCTACTAGTCCAATTATATACTAGACCAAGACTTAATTACATAACTTGGACCTCGTAGTTATAGAATTTATTTCACAAATACCCACTTAAACCCTTCTTATTTTTACTCTGTCGCATAAAGCCAGAGATCCAAGTGGGTCCCTCTTTGGTCCCTACATGGCTCCGCCCCTGTGTATGTATAATAAGATGTTATTTAGTTCAAATGGGGTTTTTCTTTCAATTAGATTTGGGTTTGGTTTACGCAGATGGATCTTATTTGTGTCCTTCCTTCCTTCCTTTCATCCCTCGCTCTCTTTCTTTAGATCTCTTGCAAAACATTCCTTTTAAATCCTTCATTTTTCTCTTGCAATTTGCTCGCTTCCTCCATAATCATCAATTGAAACATAAATGGTGGAAAGAAACCCAATCAAACCATCTATATCCCTCAAAACAAACTGAATCAATTGAAAATATAGAAAGATATGGCGAAAATAGCAATGAGAATGCTAATGAGATCGGCTATAGTGAATCATTGATAAAGCCGAACTCTTTTGCCACTTCGACACTAGCGACGAAAGAACCCACGAGAGATTCGTGCTATATTAACATTTATGCCCTCATTTATATATATAAAAAAATTACATTTTAGGGCTTTAAATTGTTTAAAACTTTAACCTTGTCAACCATAATGGGTAAATTGCAACAAATTGAATAGTTTGTGGCATTAATTGCTAACATTGATAGTTCTTATGGGAAAGTACTAGTAGTGTAATACCCTGTACTTTAAATTGTTTTAAATTGAATTATATTAGCTTATATATACTTATGCGAGTAATAGTTAGGTGATTCGGGTGGTTCGAATTGATTTTAGTTAGTAAATAAGAAGTTTTGGTCTTTCGCGATTTGTTATTTCTAGTTATCTTTGAGCTATCGTAATTTCTTCTCTATTTATCGGAATGAGATTTCGTTCACAAGAGTTTCTAGTATTTGTACCATTCTACAACTTTCGTGTTTTGACTAAAGTCCAATTCACACTCCTCGTGGGTTAAAACAGGGCACAAAGTAGGTCCATTGCAAAATTCTAGTCATTCGGTAGCGTTTCGGCAGAGCACTGTCTTCGATGAATTTATGGGAAAAATATATCAAGAATTTAGGAAAATTTTCTTAGAAAGTTGTAGATCTTTGAAATAGCTTTCCATGAACATAAAGAACGCCTTAATCGAAGTTCCGAGAGAAAAGTTATGGCCAAAACAAAAACAGTGCTTCAGGGCCCAAAAATTAAAGCGCGGACTAGTATGGTGTTTTTGGCATACCGGTCCGGCACCAAAATTTTAGAAAAATTGACCCCCGCGGACCAGTATTGGGTATTTTGCATACCGGTCCGCCAGTTAACTATTCCCATCGATTTAAGCTCGTTTTAAGGCCATTTTCACTCATTTTTCAACCCATTTTCGAGGCAACCTCCCACACATTTCTAAGGGAAGCTCTAGAGGGTTCTAGAGAGAGAAAAAAGGAGATTTCTGCGCATATATCCGTCCGAATCAAAGATTCAAGCTTGATATCATCCAAACCACCTTTAAGGGACTATTCATTATCTTCTATCTTGGTTTTCTTCTATAAAAGCTTAAGCGTGAGCTTTGGCTACTTGGGTTGGGTTTATACTCTATTAATTCGAGGATTTGGCTATGCTAGGAACGCGGGACATGAGAGCTTGAAGATTTCACCGAACGGGGTTTCGATTTATAACTTTCTTCCTTCTTTTGGTCTATACACTTGAGGTAGGGGTTTATATGACTTCAAAACTCGATAATATAGTTTAAATGTTTCCCAAACATGTAATATGACATTGTTTGATGAGATTTATTATGTTTTCCCCACTTTTTCCTTAAGGAACTTATAACACATCTATTGGATGCATTTATGAATGTTTGTAAAGGCTCAAATGTGAGATTTGAAGCTATAAATGCCATATACACATGATATTTTTGTGTTATCTAACCCTGTGAAGTATGCCATGGATTCTTGACTCCTAAAATATTTATGAAATGAACTGTTGTTGTTTCTTCACATCATGGAGTACGGGGTTGGGCTTGTGGAAGTGTATATGGCATAAAGTACTTCAAATGTTTGTTAAATAATATGAATGCATGTTTTGAGGCAAAGTATGCCATTTATACTTGACGTATTGTGCTAATTGAAATTGTATAAGATATCCCTTGGATGTATGGATGCTATTTGTGATGGAATGAAATTGTTAATGTTTACTACACATCAAGGGATATCTAGCAAGACTTGCTAAAGGGTATATAGCATAAGTTGCTTATGTGTTTACTAAATAGCATGTTATGCATACTATGTACTATATTTGTGTCAACCGGAATCTGGAGATCCATCTACAGCTCGGATCATTCTGATGGCCTATCTTATAGACGTATATCCCTTATCAAGTATGCCGGGAGTTTCTTATGATTATTGTATTGTTCTGGATATGATTCTACTTGGGATGTGATATGATCCTATTATGGATCCGGTTATAACTCTCTTATGACCCTTCGATGGTGAAGGAATAGTGTATCTATTTGGTGCCTGCCGGGATGGAAAAATAGCCAGGGCCCGGTGCCCTTGGGTTGAAAAGCCTTAAACCCTTGGGGGAGCAATGTTTGGCCGCCTATAAGCCACCGGTATGGAGCCCGGGAATATAGGCAAATTGGCAAGGCACTGATGATCATGTGGGTGTGATATTATTGTTGGACTGGAGGTTCGATTCGGCTATGATCTTATGATATTCTCTTAGGCCAATAAGCCAGTTATGATTATTGACGGATGGTTCTATCGAGTAGTCAGGCCCTCGATAAAGTTGGCTCGATGTGGATATATGCATTCTGGCTACGTGGCTTAACGGTTGACACAAGGGAGATAACTTGCATATGCATAAGCATGTACAGTTTCATATGATGATGGTTCTTAAACCAAAGCATTTGTTAAAATATGAATTGTTGTTGAACTGAGAATTGTGTTTTCGGTGTTAGTCTCTATTTTCCCATACTAAGCTGTGAGCTCATCCCGTGTTTTATTTACAATTACAGGTAATCAGGGGGCAAACGATGGTAATGGGACTACAGGTTCAGGGACGAAATAGATGGCTCTGATAGAGATTCAATTTTTGTTATGTATAGGTTATCTCGGGAAGTCACGGCTAGTCCGAAGTGTTTTCTACTGTCTTACACCTGTTTAGTTTGGTTTTGTATATTGATTACATATATGCATGATTTTGTACAGTACTATCTTCTTCCACCTTGTTGATTGACATGTGTGATATTTACGGTTTGAATCTCTTTTTTTGTTTTCATATAAACCCATTTTATTCAATCTAAGATGGGTTAGTAGCATTCCATGTCTTAATTACGGGTGTTGTCCTGTAGTTTAAGGCGGGGGTGTTACAAGTAGGGTCATAGTTTAAAGGGGGCAAAGTACAATTAACCCTTAAAAATAAGTATATTGTTTAAAATGACATGAAAATTAATAAGGGCATAAATTATAATTTGATTAAAATTAATAGATAAACTGGTTATATTATCTTAATTCGAATTAACCAATAATTGTCATGGGACATTAATGCAAAAACAAATACTTAAATATCTACAATAACAATAAAAAATATAAATTTTGGAATTTTTTTTTTGATATGTATATTTATCTTTGTTCTTTAAGTTTTTTTCTTTCCTATATGAGAATATTTACAATAAAAGTCTCAAGAATTCGTTGAGTAGCAAGTTTAAACTATGATAAGTGTTATTTTTTAATCTTAGGCCTTGTTTGGTTCACGGATTTTAGTACTCGAAAAAGGAAAGTCGTTCATTTCCTTTATTTGGTAAGCACAAATTCCGAAAACACTTTCTCGAGAGAAGGGAAAGTAGGGGGTAAAACCATTCCTCTCAAAACACATGGAATTGATTTTCACATGTGATTTCCAAGCAATTATTACAAAAATTTTAGACAATAATATCCTTACCTAAGTACTTTCCATGTTTTCCCAAACACAAGAAAGAAAATTTGACAGGAAATTTAATTTTCCACCTTCATGGGAAAGATAAGGGAATTGATTTCCCTTCCGCGAACCAAACAAGGCCTTAATGTAAATGGTTTGCCATTAACCACACCAATGAGAAACTTAACCTTGTTATGAGAGATTTTGGTTAGGTTTGTCAGTTTAAAACTAACATACCCAGACCTGAACTGAACTCCTTATATTTTTTTTTCTTTTAAGAAACATTTAATTTTATTGTCAACCAATACAATAAAAGTTTCATACTGTACTCATTTTTATTAATTTTTTCTCATTTGGATAGCTCTAAAAAGTGGCATTAACACCATAAGAAACAAATCAAACAAAGCAAAACTTCAACTTAACATGAAATGTCTATCTAAACTGTATGTACATCCAAACAGTTTAGCACTGTCACAAATTGTATGTATAAGTACAACCAATCTTATACCTTCATAAAAAAAAAGATTAAAGCTGTCAAATTTTGTACATAAGAGACATTAGCATGGGACAAAGTTATAATGAAAGAGGCCAAGATGGAACAACGGAATAACAGATAGATTTGAAGGATCTCAATAAAATAAAATAAAATGAAATGAAAAGACATAATATTGGGGAAATCCGATTTCGTTTCTTTGTTTTAATTTCGATATTTTTTTTAATAAAACAATTTTGCTTGATTCAATACGGTCGATAATTCCATCTTGCAAAATGATCAAGTTTACACTACGTAATAAAATTTCGTTTCAAAATCCTTTTCCTTTTGTTGTTTGATAATAGGTTAATGGTATGGGCACATATAATTTTGATTTATGGCACATCCCATTTGAAGTAAAATTTGTCTTTTACTATTTTAATTTACTATTAGTATGGGCACACTCTATATTGTTAGTAAACATAAATTTTTAGAGCATTATACTAAAATTCAAAATGGCAAAAAAGATGAGTACTAATATTTTAAACTTATAGAGGCCAAAATAATTTTTAGCCGGTGTTTTTCCCAATGAGTCAAGAATGATTTTAGTAGCTTTTATAAAATTAACTTAATTGATTATGCTGGACTTAATTATTAGCATGTACTAATTAATAGTAATAAGAATGATAAAATTTGTAAAATCAGTGCTCAGGTATATAAAACAAAAATGAGGTTTTCAATATGTATGAGCACCGTTAATAAGATATTGCACAACCATTTTTCCCTTTTTCTAGAGACAAGAAATACTTTAGTCAATTTACCAAGCAATGTCATATGAAAAAGATATAGCAAAACAAGAAAAAACAAATTTAAAACTTACTAGAAGAATAAATTATCCTAATTGAAACATAATTATCCATGTTTACAATGCACATTTTAGGTTTTCCACCATTCATACATGTATGGTTTACAAAATTCCTACAGGTGATAGATCATTGGGGCAACTTAAGACTATATATCATACTAGTTGTGTGTATATCCTTTCATTATAGCTGTAACATAACATGTTTACTTAAAAATATTATGTTATAAGTTGCAACTTGCAACAATGATTAAGTGAAAATTGGAAATTAAAATTTAAAAACATACGTGGCAATTAAAAATATACATTGGTAAAGATATACCATACGTCCATATATGAACTCCTGGGCTGGAGGTCTAATAAGATCATGGGAAGTTGCATTGAAATTGGGTTAACAATTTGTAAAGATAAATAAAATATACATGTGCGATTTTTTTTTGTTGAACTTTTTTAGCGATGCAATGATGAAGAAATCATATTATCCATGAATTTGAATAGCAGTTGAAAATGGAGCATGATCATCAAATGAAGAGAAAGAGAATGGTGAAATAAAATGATAAGGATAAGATGATATTAAGGTTTTTTAAATAATAAATATAGCCTTACTAAAGTAATAATCTCTTCGTCAGTTAAAATCTCCAAGCTCTCCTCATATACTTGGATAGTTCAATAAGCAGTCAACACTCATTACGATAGTGTACCTTTCTTTAATTATTGAACTCAATTCTCGAATGCTTTTGATAAATTAATAAATTATTAACTTATCAATAAATTAATAATTTTATTAATTTATTGATAAATTAAAACTTCATTTAATTGATAAAATTGGTCGGTCTCAACCTTATTAATTTATAATTTTTTTTAATGTAGAGATCCCTTCCACCCCCTTTTCATTACAGACTCCTACAAGATCATCAACCAACTTAGTATATTTTGACGAGAATGGTAACAAAATTTCATATGTCTTAAGTCTGAACGGATGGAAAAGATTTTATAGCGGTCCTTAGATTTTTTATTTATAATACGTATATGGAAATACTATTATCATTTTGCTAATCGTTTTTATATATAGTGTAATTCTTAATATGCATTTCCTATCGTGTGCAAGGGCGAATCATTACTATCAGGGACAATTTTTCCCTTATTCAAAATTATTACTCTAATAATTAATAATAGAAATGTTATAAAAACTAAAACTATACCCATATAATTATATTTCCACCCTAAAACGACGGCATCCAACATTTTTATAGGTTTAGCTAAAAACACTATTTTAACATAATCAAAATCATAAACAATAGATAATCTTAATAATAAAAAATCATTCGCCGTGAACTCTCGAATTCGAATTTCCCTGCTTCTAATAAACTAATTTTTACGTCCGTTATAATAAAATTAAGTCAATTAGGTCTTTTGTGTTTGATAAAATAAAAATGCAGAAAGCAAAAAATTTTCCCAATTGAAGTGTAAGCACCTAAAGCATTCTAACCAAACTTGAGATAGTGAATGACAACTTCGCACGAAGTGAACACATGTAACTCTCCGAGTGCAACACAACTACAACACCCTGAACTCGAGGGGTAATTCCGTCATTTCAACCTTCACACATCACACCCAGCTCGACAAAGACGGGGAGGGCAGAGACGCCCATTTTCGTAATTTACCACAAAATCCAAGGCCACTATTTCAACCCCACGAATATTTTAAAAATTGACAACAGCGAACTCAGTAGCATAAAAAAGCCATCCCCTTTCTCTCTCTCAAAAAAAATCCCTTTGTGGTTATCATCCTTTCTCTTTTCTGCAAATCTCAACATCTCCGATTCTTCAGTTTCTCGATCCATTATCACTGTAAGGTTTTCAGCCCTCCAATTTCAGCCCTAATTTTTCAATTTATATGTCTTATGTTGTTTAGATCTTTCCTTTTCTTTTTTGCTTTCGTATTGAGATCCCTAATTTTGTATGCATGTGCTAATTGGAGGCGTTACTTTTGTTATTGGATGCCATCTATGTGACTCTTGTTTTCAATTTTGTGTTCCTTTTGTGTTTATTTGATGTTGGGGATGTGTAACTTTGGGGAATTTTTTTTATTTGTACCTGAAGTTTTGATTTTGAGCGCGGAATTGAATAGGTTGATGTGATGTGTTCGGAAGGTTGTGTTGATTGTTGTTAATCTTTGCATTAATTGACGGATTTAATTAATTATGTTTTGTTTTCAATTAGTGTTGGATCATTGTGTGCTGTGCCTTTTTTTTTTGTTGGAAAGAATGATGGATTTTTGAATGGATAGGGTTTCTAAGATTTGATTTTGGATTTTATCAAGGAAAAGTAATTTTAGTCCACAATCCATTGTTCCTATGAAAAAAACAGAACTTTTATGTATTGGTTGGGTCCTTGCGGAGCTTTTTCTTGTTTTTGTTATCTTTAAAATTAAAATGTTGGGGTTGATGCACTTTTCTAGGATGGTAATGTAGGACTTTTAAAGTTGGCATGCAGGTGAATCACGTTTTATACCTTTTTATGGCTTGTTAGATAAAATTGTTTAGTGGCTTAAATAAATATCTTTGAAATTGGGTTTTAGTTACATCATACATACCATCTTTGAAAGATATGTAACTGATGGTGGAAGTGTTGCAATCTAATTTTGTGTTATTGCATGTGTTTTCTATAGGCAACCAACCATGAGCGACGAAGGAGAAAAGACTTGCCCTCTCTGCGCTGAAGAGATGGATTTGACTGATCAGCAATTGAAGCCTTGCAAGTGCGGTTATGAGGTGTGAAATCTTGATTCTATTTGCCTTATGCATCTGGGTATTTCATTTGTTTCCTTACTCAAATTCCTTTGTAAATAGGCTGTTGACTCTTAAAAAGATAATTACACTATGCATGCCAAGGAGGAAAAACAAAATTACTAACAACTTTTCTGTACAGTAGAAAACATAATTTTTATCATATCATTTTTCAGAGAAACTACATAAAACTATCATAAAATTTTGAGTACCCTGGCATTTATTGAAGTTATACCCTTAACTGCCTAGATATTGGATTTGAATTTGACTATATAGCCTCATTGCAACAACCGGGGCTTGGTACAGAAAAGTCATTGCTTTTTGCATTGAGCAGTAATTTGCCGAATGCTCTCATCTTTTCGTTGTTGTTAAACTTGGGTCTTTAGGTATGAAGACTTACGTAAAGGTTGTTAACTGCTTAATTTCCCCTATTTTAGGGACCCTTGTGTGATGTTCATAACTAGCCCAATTGTGATGAACAAAATAGTTCTACCTGAACCTCAGTTTCCTACTCCTAAATTACTTTATAAGCCAATTCCAAGACTAAGCTGTGAGCAACAAGAGCGTCCTTTCTTTGACATCAACTGTCTTATCTCTTTATGAACCCAACTAGAAGATATTCTTGGGGCGGTTGAGATGTAGGCCTCTTGGGTGGCACAGTTGTAACTCGTCAACGTTAAGCCAAATAGGGATGGAAGATTGATGTTCAATCGAACCCTAATATGACAGAGAGAAGAGTGATGGAGAAAAGAAAGTATCATAAGGCAGATTAAGCATTGGAAAAGTTTTTTTTTGATAGCTTCTCCCAGGGATGTGCACACATCTGAACGAGGGGGTACGAACGTACCTCCTGAGATTTCCAAAAAAAAGACCCAAAAAAAAAAAGGTTACAGAAAGGGTGGATCATCATGATGATTTGTTTCTTTTCTGTTTTATTCCTTTTCTTTTTAAAATTTTTATGGGGTTATTATTGACACATATTAATTTACTCTTTAACATTCCCACTAAAAAAGAGATTGATTATTTTATTGACACACACCACTTTTGTTTTTTTAATTAATGGTTAAAACATTAAATTCAAATTAATAATAATTAGTAACTCTAAATCACTTAAACCCAAATTAATTATTAATTCCATTAATTAAAATCATCTTCTTCACCACCACCACCACTGCCATCGCTGCCGCCACCGCCGCCATCCAAATCATCATCTCTCTCTAAAAGAAGTAGGATGCTTATGTTTTAATTTGTTGCTCGATCTTTTACGTGTAATTTCATTTATAAATCATTGGATGCAAAAGAAGGTAAAAAAAATAAAAAAAACATAAACAAAACTTGAAGAATGTTTACTCGGTTCCTATGAACTGAATGTTGTTCATCATACTCGGCCCAAAGGAACTGAGTAAAGTACAAGTTACTCCGTTCTAAGGAACCAAGTTAGGCTTTGGGTCATTTTTCCAATTCCACTCGATTCCTTATGACCGAGTGATTTGTACTTTACTCGGTTCATTTAGACCAAGTATGATGAACAACACTCGATTTTTAGGAACCGATTAAAGCTTCATCCATGGTAGAATCGAGTGAACATTTATAATCATCCCCTTGAATGATTTATGTCTCTCTCTCACAGGGGAATGAGGGAGACTATGTCACAAGTGGTTGTAAACATAAGATCTAGTGGTAGCATTGCATCTAACATCTAACTAAGCCGTGAATGATCGGTTCATTAATGGAAAAAGTAGTTGAAAGAAGAAAATTAAATATGATATTTGTGAGGTGGATGGAGTGATTTAATTTATTTCTTTGAATTGTAAAGAGAAAGAGAGAGATATGAGTGTTTTTAGATTAATATTAATTAAACTTAAAATTAGATAAAGTGTTAGGAAGATGAAATGTGTACGTATAGAGTATTAGAGAGATAAAGTGTTAAAGAGCCTTGTGTGTCAATAATAGCCCCCATTTTTATCCCCCAATACCTAGTCAAAAAGCAGCTATTCAGCAGGTATATGTTCCTCATAGGTATTCATGGTTTTTAGTGCTTAAAAAAAGTTCTTCGTGAATTTTTAGAACTCTTACATTCATACCCCCTCAATCAAATTCTTGTGTATGTCCCTGGCTTCTCCTAGTCACATCAATTGAGAATTTTGTGATTGATAGCAAAAAACAGCTTTCTTTTCCAAAACTATCATTTTCCCTTCAGTCTCTTGAGCACATATACACATTATATAGTCTCTCTCTCTCTCTCGTGCAAACAAACCAATTTGCAAGAATACTACGCATATTTAACATTTAATTTATATAATGCAAATATGTATATTTAAACTACGTATATAATGCATTTACATGTGTATATAGTCTGTTAAACTACATATACATATTGTTAATACATGTGTTTGACTGTTTGTATGTATATATATACATATTTGAATTTAAGCTCCACAACTGTGTATATCAGTAAGTTGTGGTATGCTGAATTACTGATAATATATAACCTGCTACTGTGATGCATGATTGAGTTGGTCATATTGATTATTGATCTTTCTGTGATCCATGATATGCTATTTTGGTGATATAATTTTTATTAGGAAGTATTTTAGGATTATTTTTTCAAGTTGAGGCATCTGCCTCATTCCTCCTTGAGTCTTTCTCCTCATCCTATCTCGGACAAAACACCTTGAGCCCTGCTCATGCCTTTTCTCTGTCATACTTGCATGATTTAAAGACTAGGGTGGTAATTCGTGTTTTTGGGTTGCGTTTTTGTCTGACACGACAAGGAAAACAGAACACAAACACAACTCAACACGAGGTCGTGTTATTTTTATGTAACACAAACGCAACATGCGTAAAACACAACCTGTTAGACACGATTACAATGTTTTATCCTAATAGACACATCTTAATACGAGTGGAAATGAAATTTTATCTGTCATTTAGACACGACAAGCCACGATGAACACTATAATTCAACGTGTCAGTTATATTCCAAAATTTGGACACAAACACGGTATGAAGCCATGTTAAAAAATCTAGACACGAACACGAATTCTCATGTCAATTTCGTTTCGTGACATGTTTTCATGTCGTTTCTAAACTTGCCACCCCTAGAAACATTCCATTATTTAAGAGGTCAACTTTTTTCCAAAAATGGTTCTCTGAGTTGTTGTGACTCTGGCTGTTCACACACCAAAAATTATGCGCGCCGTCATGAGTCCAGATTATATTTGTTGATATTGATAAGTACAGGCAATGGCCTTACCAACACCTCTTCCGTTTCGAAGTCTTTTTTAAATGAGTATACTCCTGATCTGTGCCCCTTTCTTGGGAGGCTCCTTGTTCAGGTTGCCTTAAAATCTATGAAGCACGGACACTCTCTTTGAAACCCCGTGTTGGGCCCGACACGTGTCCAACACCCCGACAAGCTCCGACACGTGAGTTGGGGAGTGTTGTTTATTTTATTATTATTTTTTAGTCCCGACACGTTGGGGGGGTATTTTAAACATTAAAACCTAAAAATGGGTCAAATCTGAAATAACAAAAAATATTGAGGGTCCAAACAATAATAGAAGAGAAATACAAATCTCATATCTCCCGTAAAACCGTAACCCCCAACTTCCCCATCGTCTTCGACTCCTCTCCCTTAAAAATGTACACTACTCTCTCTCTCTCCCCCCTCCCCTCCCTCTCCCTCTACGTATGCACATGTATGTATAAATAAATCTATACACATCTTCTTGAATTGATATTACTACTGTTCTATCTCTCTCTACACATGTATGTATAAATATATCAATTTCAAAAATGAACAGTTGGTGCTTCTGCAATCTGCATCATTAGTTAAGGATGATATAACTAAGCCACTTTGTTTATTTGGATTATTAATGCAATCTACTTTCATTTTATTAAATTCTTAAATATCTATAATGTTTATTGCACACACATATATATATATATATAATTAAGAGCATGTTCTCCCACGTGGTGTGTCCTACGTTTTGGAAAAATTGCATCTCGTGTCGCGTGTTGTGTCGAAACACGTTGCGTGTCTTGTCTGTGCTTCATAGCTTAAAATCAATTGTGATGGTGCTTTCTTGCCCGATCTGGCTTTCGGGGCGGCAGCGTTTATTGTGAGGGACTCTTGAGGCAGTCTTGTGGATGGCAATGCGGTCTCATTCCCTTGTCCAACTCCTCAATTTGCCAAAGCCAGAGCGGTGTCGTTGGCGGTTGAGTGGCTTTCCTTGCATGGGGCTAGTAATTGTATTATTGAGACGGATTGTCAAAGGTTCTTTTTGGAAATTGTAGACCTTAATATCTCCCGTCGTTTTTTGGGTGCTTAAAGGGTCTTTGATATTAGGAGTAAGGTGAAATTCCTGCCTGGTGTGGTGTTCCATTTTGTTGGCCGTCAAGGGAATCACGCAGCTCATTGGTTAGCTTCTCGCAGAAATCAGCTACTCTTTCTGCGGTGTGGAAGTCTCATATTCCTTTGGCCCTTGCTGCTATCTTGAGTGGGGATTTGGACCTATTGGGCATTGGTTGAAGCTTTGGTTGGTGCTTTTAGTTCGTTTTTTGCTTTGGCCCTGGGTTTTTTTTGTTATTCTTCAGTGTTTCCTTTTGTTTTGGGTTCCTGTTTGTTTTTTTTTTTATTTTACTTCGGTTTTATTTCTGTCCAAAAAAATTAATAATTATATATATCACTGGAGCTCAAGTTCTGGATTGTACCTACATATTGGTTGCCTTGAAAGTTTTATTGGTCGATTTGTTATCTCATTTATTTAAAGCTTGCAATTGGGACCTATCTTGATACTATTTAATTATTATAAAACATCAAGATATGAATTAATTTAGTTGGCTACTGAAGGTTGATAAGTTTATACATTTTAACCTACCTTTAGCATTGAATTGTCAACCTTATAATGTTATATACAGTTGTTTTGTTAATTACCTTCATCAAAATAACCCTCGAGTACGATCCTGATTTTCTGCAGATCTGTGTTTGGTGCTGGCACCACATAATGAACATGGCTGAGAAGGATGAGACAGAAGGGCGGTGTCCAGCGTGTCGTACTCCTTATAACAAGGAAAAGATAGTTGGGATGGCAGCAAAGTGTGAAAGGTTATCCCCTGAAATATGGATTCTTGGGCCCACTAATTAATGGCTGGGCTCTTCTGACTATGCCCCTGCCTTTTTTTTTGGGCGAAATTAGCACACCCCTGTTTTCATTATCATTACTTTGAGTAGTATGTAAAAATGGTGGGTAGTGTATAATTTTTGTTTTAACATAATCCTTTGACTTAACTAACCCCCTATTATTACGTAGTTCTTCGAGATTCCCCACATATAGGGGGCAAATTCTAACAATTATGAAAACATGGGAGTTGGTCTAATTTTGCATATAATTTTTTTTATTAAATTTTATTTTTGTTTGGGGGGGGTGGGGGGTTGGAGTTGAAAAAGCCCTAAATGGATGTATTCATCTTAATCTGTTTATTGTTTGTGATAATAATAGCAGGATGGTGGCTGAAATAAATATGGATAAAAAAGGGAAGTCACATAAGACTAAAAGTAAAATATCCGAAGGACGGAAGCAACTTAGCAGTGTTCGAGTGATTCAGAGGAACCTTGTTTACGTTGTTGGATTGCCTCTTAATTTAGCAGATGAAGATGTGCATTCTTTGTCTCTCATCAGTCTCTTTTATGTATGTGCATGTATAGATTTATGGGATGTGAATATCGTTACCTTTTTTTTGGAAGCAGCTTTTACAGCGGAAAGAATATTTTGGTCAGTACGGGAAGGTGCTGAAGGTGTCTATATCTCGTACAGCAGCTGGTGCTATTCAACATTTTGCAAACAGTACTTGTAGTGTGTAAGTTCAACCTTTTCTGGATGTTGCTATTTTTTGTGTTATAATTGTCCTACAGTTCTTTCTTTCAAAAGTATTGCTTGTGCAGTTGAATGTTACAACAATCATAGTGTATATATAGAAGGAACATGCAAATGTTACATCCAACTGATGTTATGTGCCGTGCGTGATTTTTTATTCTTTTGGTGATGCCATTTATTCATGGGCTTTCTGGACTTTGCCCCCTACTCTTAGTGTAAAATTAGACTTATCCCCCTTTTTTCATAGTCATGACCTTGCCCCACGCATGCAGGGGAATCTCAAAGAATTACATAAAATGGGGGGTCTGGGTGTAGTCATAGACGCAACCTCCCATTTTTATGGGGGGTTGTAGTCATAGACATAGCCTCCCCTTTTTATTTTGCCCCTGGATGCAAGGGCAAAGCGTAATGATTATGAAAACAGGGGTATGTTTAGTTTCATGTTTAAAAGGGGTAGCAAAATTAAAAAGGTCCTTTATTCATCTTTTGTAGTAGCTATAAGATTGATTGTTCACCTGTTCTTGCCTGATGCTTGTCTTTGTGTTATCAACTAGTCCGAATCCCTATTCTCAATTTTTTTCTTTGTGGGACAGATATATTACATACTCAAAGGAAGATGAAGCAGTTCGTTGTATTCAGTCAATACATGGGTTTACCTTGGAGGGTAGATCTTTGAGGTTGGAATCCATTTAGTTGCATTAATTAACACAATTGAAAAATGATGATTATTGATTGGAGTTTTATGCTCTGCAGGGCTTGCTTCGGGACAACAAAATATTGTCATGCATGGCTGAGAAGCATGGTATGATTTCTGACTTAATTGGTAATAGAACATTTGTGTGTTGCTTTTATAGATTTTCGTTTGTATATTTTATTGAATTGATCTATTGTTACACTTTATTTGATGAAAATTTGCTGCTCCAGCCTTGCAGCAATCCTGATTGTCTGTACCTGCATGAGATTGGTTTACAAGAGGATAGTTTTACTAAAGATGAAATAATATCAGCTTACACAAGGTAATCTTCATACGTGATGCAACCAATTGACAACTTTTCTGTTATAATAATGTCTTTTAATTAAGGTGTGGTACTTGAATTAGCGTTAACTTGTTCTTCATTCATAGACATATTGTCTCTGTGTTGGACTTGGTTTAATAGTTTTGTGATTGAATTCAAGAGCTTATAACTTCCTGGAAAGGTGTTACATCTAGGCATTATGTCCCTTTTATTTTCTTCACTCTAAATAATGTAATTTGAAGTGTATTACTTGGAGTATATGGGTTACAAGCAATGCTAAAGATTAGGTTTACTAAGTGTTTACCATTCCATCCCTCTAGCACTATTGGTTAATAGAGATCTATTATGATATAGGTGTCTTAAATATTTTAGTGGAAAATTAGAGGCTGATCCTTCCACCTCTCCTCCCCCCTCTCTCTTCTCCCTCCCTTTCCAGAATTAGTGTCCAATGCCTTTGATTTGTTTTGAGTTGGAATAAATCACTCAAAGAGTGTTCTCTCTATTTTCTAGGTTCTTTTTTCCTCCTTTTTTCTGGGAGGAACAATTGAAGTTCATTCTACCATTTCAGACGTTTGGACGGTACTTGTACCTTTAAATTGGTGGTATACCCCCTCAAATATATATCTGCTTAAGAGTTAAAATTAGGGGACTATCTAGTCCACAGTAACCGGGACCATAGTTGTCAAAAGCACGCCTAGGCGCGCGCCTAGGCTCAAGGCGCATCCAGGCGCAAGGGTTGGGAGTTGCCTACCATAAGGCGCATCGCGTTGAGCAAGGCGCGCGCTTTATGCGCCTAGGCTCCAGGCTCAGGCGCAGCGAGGCAAGGGATTTTTCAAGCGAGGCATTTTTTTCTTGTATTGGACTTCTTTTTTCCCATCAAAACGTCATCGTTTGGCCTTTTGGGTCTTAAACCCGATGAAACAATTGAAGAAACCCTAGTCGATCATCTCACACACTCTCATTTCTCAACGTTGTGCTTCCAGCCTTCCATTCCTCAAATCGATCATCTCACACACTCAGGTACTTCTTCTTCTTTCTTCTCCTTCTTTTATCTCTCTCATGCAGTCACGACAATTTCTAGATGACTGAGTGTTTTTGACGGGAGTTAGGGGAAGAAGGAAGAGGAGGAAAATAGCAGCCGCCACTTTTGAGAGAGAAAAGAAAATGAGTCATATGATGCCTAGGGTTTTCTTAATTGTGTGGGTTTTCTAAAAGACCCTTATTTTTTTATGTGAGTTTCCAAAAATGGCCTTATATTTGTCCACCACACATGTACCCATTAGGCAATGGTTTTCTATTGTACGTTCTACCTAAATAATAAAATTATGTGAATAATTTTTGTGTTTGAATTATTTAATAGGAAAAATTTGGAAGGCTGGATGCTATTTTTTTTAATGATTTATTATTTATTATTTAGAAATAAGAAAATAATTATTATCTATTTTGTTTTGGTTCATTATTATTATGTTATTTTTATTACTATTATTTAAGTTATGACTAGAATTATATAATTCAAGATTATTTTGCTCTAAATGATATGACACTAGAGTAAGTGGTGTCAATATGACTAGATTTATATATTTCAAGTTTTTGAATAAGGTGCGCCTTGCTTCAAAAAAGCGCGCGCCTGCGCCTTGCGCCTTGCGCCTAGGCTCCAGGAACCTTGGCGCCTTGGTGCGCCTTGAGCTTTTGACAACTATGACCGGGACTACTGCACCCCTTTACATACTGCGATCTACTGCTCCAAACAAAGGGTGTTCAAGTATTGGATCATGAAATGTCTCCAGTTTTATCCTCTAATATTGTTGCTATTGGTAGTTATAAGGCTCAACTTTTGTTTTGAAAAAGTAGTTCTCAAACAGAAAAGAGAAGAATATATGTTAGGAAGACATCCTAGAATAGTAGGATCAGAGACGTATGGCAAAAGGCAGAGGCACAGAGCCCAAAAGGTCTTTTGTGTATAACGCTCTGCATAATCTTGAATGCTATCAATTTGGATATCTAGATTTTAGACTAATAAATAAGACAACGGAATTCCCCGATCTTCAGTACGTGTGTGCGAAGTTGGGTCTCGAAGTTGTAATGACAAGACGTTCTTGTGTTTCGGAGTCACGAAAACATGGAATGCTTTATTTGGTTTCTTCTGTCGGTTATTGTCCATATAATTTAATTAACTCGAGTTATTTTAAAGGAGTAGAGTTCAGCAAATTACTGGTGCTACAAACGATATGCAGCGGCGTTCGGGGACTATGTTACCTCCACCAGCAGACGAATACTGCAATAATGGCCCCACTTCCTCTGGAAATCCTACTAATAAAATTCCTGCAAATGTAAGATGTTATGCAATCTTTTTGTTTCTCTTTTTGTTTCCCGGCGAATAATTAGTTGTTTGAATTGTGTTTTGTTATAGTGGAAGTCTCAGTGAAGATACCAAGTGATTTACTTATGAAAATCTTTAATTCTCTTACATAAGTTGTGATGTTGTGGCCTTTATTTTTTTTGTAGTGAATGTGTTGCTATTGGCGCATTGACTAATTGACATTCATTCTGACTAGTTCTTTCTCACATCTGTCTGGCAGAATCCAGTTAGCGGTGTTAGAGTTTCTCCTCCACCTAGTAGCTCAGGTAGACCTGTAGCTCTTCCGGCGGCAGCTTCATGGTACTGTTGACTAGTCTTGCGTCCTTTTAATTTTAGGGTATGGGTATTGGCACTCCGAAATCAATCACAAATGTAAATAAAGTGTACCTAAAAGTACAAGAAAACTGCCAGTAAAGAGTATATTGAATTACTAGAGAACTCGTTTGGAGTGCTAGTAGCCATTACCCCTTTTTTTAATTGTTTACTCTCAACTAGTAATTATAGACCAATCCATGATATATTTACCAGGGGAATGCGAGCCTCTAATAGTCAGCCACCTCCTGCAAGTTTACCATGTTCCAATGGACCTTCCAAGGAGAAACCCGATATATGTAGTGGTTCGCTGGCGTTTTCAACGGCAGTGGCTAATCCAACTCAGGTTTCTATACAGCGTACTGATGTTGGAAAGAAGATTAATGAAGAAAGCCGTCCTACACAACAAAAAGGTAAAATTGAGACTTTGGGATCTGTGAAACAGTGTGTGGATGTAGATCATCGAGGAACTGCACCCAATACTCCATTTAAGGATCAAGATAAATCTATAACTATGCCTACCAGTATTACTAGTTCTATTGGTACCTCTGTGCGGGCAAGTTGTCCAGAAAAAGATATGAATATTGCTGCTGAGGGAAAGATTCCGAATTTATGTTCTGATATGTCATTAGTGAGCATTGATAGACAAGGGTTACAAATAACCGTTTCTGAGCAGTTTAGAGAGCCAAATAAGGATATTGGCGATACAAGAGGACCATCTGAATTGAGATCAGATTTGCAGACTCAAGTAGCTGAAGTTGGAGTCCGTGAAGTGGAGGAGGATCTGCTTTCTTTTGATGACCAGAGACTTAAGGATCCTGAAGTTTCCTCTCACTTCTTGCCTAACTTATCTCAGCCTTTCCATCTTCCAAATGATTCTAGGGTTTATTCTCCCCACGAAGCTTATGGGTCATCAATTAGTGTCAATGTAGAACCTCAAGTTGTAGATAAGAAACTTGACAAGACTTTACTTTCACATGCATCTAGTATCCCAGTAATATCTAATGGATACCATGAGGATATGGTCAGTGGTTCTTCTCATTGGGAAAACGGTTTTCATCATTCTTATTTGCTTACAAATGAAGTGAAAAACAATGTTGCAGTAGATATGGGAGAGAGCAGCATAATATCTAATATTTTGTCAATGGACTCCGAGTCTTGGGATCAATCATTAACTTCACCCCAGAATATAGCTAAATTGTTGGGTCCAAAAAACGATAAACAGCAGGTACCTCTTAAAGGATCAAATTCATGGAAGGCACAGAACAGCAATCAATCCAGGTTCTCATTTGCAAGAGAAGAAGAGAGTATAAATCAAATATCTAATTTTGAACAGTCTCTAAGTAGCATTGGTCAAGCTCATATGAATCGCCCTTTCAGCAGAGATTTTGTCAATAACAGAGATTTTTATGGTAACAGTAATGGGTTTTCCTCGGTTGGTATTGAGGAACTTGATAATTTTGCCAGTAGCCATCCTAATATCTCCTCTAATAAGCTTCCAGGTGAGTTATAGTTGGCTTTCAATTTATACAGTTATTACCTATTCCATGTGTTTTCTCTTGCGTAATTGATAGTGTTGGCCGCTAAAGGAATCATGCCTGTTCTTTGCTTCATTATTACAGGTTTTTTCCCTATGCATGTTTTCTTTACAATTGGTTATGATTTCTAGGATAGACTTGCGATCGGGGTGGGCCTAACGCTTCAAGAAGTATTTAATAGTAAAGTATTTACAATTTAATTCATACAACAAATAATTTTATAATGATGCAGTTATATTGAGGAAATTTTAATCGTGAATCATGACACTCCCTTGTTACTAATTAAGAGTCCCACTTTCCTTTATGGGACGCCTCAATTTAAGTGTCACGTTACTACGTTAGGATCTCAATGATGTCCAAGCTGTCCTTTTATTAGAAAGGCTAATGAAGCCAATGTCAGTTGATCTCTCTAACTTTGTTCACTAGCTTGTCTCAAGTAGTTCCATTACACGGTAAATTGTTGGAGCAGTTGTACTCGACTAAAGCCTCAACTTTGGAAATAAAATGTCTTTGTTTTTGCTACCAGAATTATTTATTTATTTACCTTTTGGCTTATTGGGTAGTCTCCTAACAGAGTTGCTATTTTCCAATGTGTTGAATTAGGCTCAAGATCTCATATATCAGCCCCTCCTGGATTTTCAATGCCCAACAGAGCACCACCCCCAGGCTTTAGTTCCCATGAGAGACTGGAACAAACTTTTGACAACACGCTGCCAGGTTACTTAATTGAAACAAACTGTTTAGGGCCTATTTTGTCTCTGATGAAATATTTGTTAAAATAAAATGGTCAAAAGTATTTTTACCCGTTTTCAACAATTCTTCTTTGTACAAAATTATGAATATACGAGCATTTTACAATATGCAATTTTCTATAAATATATAAACAAAGTTCAATGCCTAAGAGGACAATGTGGGATAGCCTAGTTGGGGAGGCAATCACTCGGACTTGGGAGAGATCACAGGTTCGAGTCTCACCAAGGGGCGTTTAGGGTGGGTTTTCATTGTATGTAGTTAGAGGGAGAGACTTTAGACCTCCCCCTTTTCTTTTCTTTTTTTAAAAAGAAAAGTTCAATGCCAAAGAGGACAGTTTGTTTTTTGCACCCCACGCCTAACTGGGCCCTTGTTCAGAATGATTTTTTTTTTTTGACATTTTTCTAAATTGATATGTTCTTTCATTTTCAGGGAATCATGTGCTTGACTCATCCTCCTTGAGGAAACAATACCAGGCACCACCAGCTTTTAATTCAGGTGGCACCACCGGGGATATCGAGTTCATGGATCCGGCAATCCTGGCAGTTGGTAAGGGTAGACTTGCAAGCACCCTTAACACCACAAGCTTGGACATAAGATCAAATTTCCCTCAATTAAACACTTTCGAAAATGACGCAAGACTTCAATTACTTATGCAAAGATCTCTTTCACCGCATCAGAGCCAGAGATACGCCGAAATGGGCGATAGTTTTTCTCAGCGGACCGACGCGTATGGATTACCTTCACGCATGATTGACCAAAATCTGACCAGTAATTTATCGCCATATTCACATCTTACAATGAACGGGGTATTGCCAAATGGCCACTGGGATGGTTGGAGTGAGGTCCAGAGTGGAAATGATTTGGGCATGGTGGAGCTCCTCAGAAACGAGAGATTGGGACTAAATAAGTATTATGGTGGTGGTTATGAGGATTCAAATTACCGGATGTCCGGTTCTGGGGACCTGTATAATAGACCATACGGGATTTGATTTTATCAAAGCGGGTTTATTTGGATTGGGCTTATTAATCCATAAATTGGTGGAATAGAATTACTGCGTGCGACTTGACCTTGACATGACACAGAGCTTGCACTCGGGACGAGGATGGATGATGACTGTTGATTGGTCTGACTGGGCAGATTGCTGATTGGTGAGGTACTGAACCCTCTCAAACAGAACCTAACCAGCAGGTATGTATGCTGCACCTTTCTTACCTTTCAGATGAAACTCTCTGCTAGCCCCTATTTTTTTCTGTTGTGCTTTGTCTTCTGGACGAGGAATTGTCTTATGAGTTGTGCTTAGTCCCTACGTTTTGTTTATAGGGCAACACCAACCAATTGTTTTATGTTTCCAGTCCATTTGCTGTCCATTGTTTTTTGTAAGAGGGTGTGCACGCTAATTGTTGAAAAAGAGGTACTAAAACAATAAAATATAATTGTGTACACGTGTTAACGTGCAACAATTGTTTAAGGCTCAGGATGCGAAGCGCAAAGGTCTTGCCTGGGCCTAGTTGCAAGGCTCAAGGCGAGGTGCATGCCTTAATGAAACAAGGCATACACAATAAAAACGTTTAAAAATATGCATAATCAGAGTTTAGACTATTATTTCCTCTTATCAATAAAATACCTTGTTTCTTATAAAAAACTAATATTGTAATAATAAGAGTTCAGGATAATTATCCAATAATTTAGAGCAATCTAAGAGCAAGAAAGGCCATCAAAAGGTACTTGTAGAATTGTTACGAACTTGTAACTATCATAAAATGGGGTATAATTCGTGGGTTTTTTATGGTGGATCAATAAAAAGTGTTAGCAATAACATCATATCTAAGAGTTAAGTATCAGTGGAAAGAAAAATGGAGCAGGGGAAGGGGGAGGAAACAGACAGAGCTAAAAGTTGCTGTCGGATTTCGTAAGTAAAAATATGAAATAAACAAGGGGTTTCTTGACTTAACCCCCTGCACTAATAGCCATATTTGAGAAACCCCCCCAAATAAATTTTTATTAGACATAACTCCCTAAAACCTGACACCATTAACTTTCCATCCATTTTCAATTTTTTTTTGACCTAAGCACCCATTCTTCTTCATCCCCGTTTCGATTTAAACCCTACCCCAATCCCATACCCGCTGGCCCACCGAGTTTCATAAGAAAATTTAAGTGGTGGCCATCATTAAGAAATCTGCATGTATATACAATTATACATATTGATTTTGCATTAAACGCACTATTGGATTTGATAACTATGGCAACCACGCTAACTATGAATTGTAGTGATGAACTTTATTGGTAATTGACCTTGCTTTTTATTGTTGTCCCTTTAAACATTCAATACAGCTTGCGTTCTTATCGTTAATTGTGCTTTGCAGGCAAAGCCAGCCGAGATCGAGGCTTGATATGAAGGTTGAACTAAAAGCAGGGTAGCATTCTATGATCAATCAGCAGGTGAATCTGCTCCTTATCATACAGGAGAATGATATGATAAAAAAAACTCATAATTGAATAGGATGAAAATTGCAAATATATTTTCTTTTTGTGTGGTATTTATTCTAAGTCATACCAATATTGAACTCAAGTTTAGAAAGAAACTTTTATATGATAATGCTATCAGCCTCTACTTAAATTGCTCACAAGGAGTTGAGTTGAAAGAGTTTAGAGCATAGCCACGTAACTTGTTTTGCCGCCTTTCTTAATCTATCACAAGTAGTTGGTTCGGTTGTGGAAAGATCCAGGGTTTGCAAGGAACTGGCTGTTTGGATAAAAGATGAATGTATGAATTTTAAATGAATTGGTATGCTATTAATTAATTCATCCAGTGTGTAGTTCAACTTAATCAATTGAAATATTGTCAAATATGCCATCCATTAGCTGCCCCCTATTCATTTTGTTGGACTTTCCCATAATTTTAAGGATACGACAATTCATGGTATCATTTCATTAAGGACTTGGGACAAGGTGGAAAAGGATATAGACTTTTTGCCCTTTCTAGTGCCGTTTTTATCTCAAGTATATTCTCACTCGGGTCATGGATTACAGGTACAATTACTGTCATCATCCGTTAAGAACTTTGTTTATCTGGTACCGTTTCTAGTTGCCTTGAAAAACCGCTTCACTGAAAATTAAACATTAAAAATAAATCCCACTTGGAATCAAATAGAACAAGAAATAATGACATTAATTGAATTGCGAGTGTCTTTTATGTTTTCGTTTTTAACAAGATTGTTGAGAAGCCTGTTATTTAGGGGAAAAAAATTAGTATATCATACTCTCAATCAAATTAGAAGTGTTGCTTTAATTCTTATCCCACCAGTTTCAAATTAGACTAGTAGTTAAATTTTCTTTTTCGGAACATAACAAAAGTACTAAATCCCACAATAAAAATTTCAATTTTATTTAGAATAGGATCGTCAATGATTAACGATACAATTTCATTTGAAATGTTTCAATAAAGAAGGTGGGATTTTATAATATTATTTTTAATTTGAAATGTTTCAAAAAAGAATGGGAAACTCTTCATTCGAGATGTAAGCAGTACGATAGCATAACTTGTAACAAATGGGTCATTATCTTCATCTTAGATAAAAGTTTGATCATCTTAGATAAAGTTATAATTGATAGTGGTGAATGGCGATAGTGATAACGAAGTGATTGAAGTGCGATATAAGGACCTATCTCTCTCCCTACAGAACCATAGCCGGTATAAAAAGAGAAGAAATTTTCCTTTTGGATCAGTGCTAATCAATACTAGTACCTTTTGAAAAGGCAAACTAAAATTTGATCACCTCTTAAATTATACCTTGTTTGGTTCCTTTTGGTATGGTATCCTTAAAATAGGGTGTTGGTATTTATACACAACTTTACCTCTTTGTTTCACCCTACCAACTAATTTTAACTTTAATGAGCACACCACCATTCTTCCCCCTACGGGGTAGCTTTGATATAATACCTTATCATACTGAGTATATCGTATGCAAATTTCAGTACACCGAAATTCATTATCATTGACATACCAAATTTTTGGTATTCAAAAATATCGGTATGGTACGGTACTGTACGATACATTACTAAAAAATCAATCCTTAAAAAAAAATAATTTGAATTTGGATAGTTAAAAGTGAGCATTTTTAGTTAAAACAATTTACTTTTACTTGCCTTTTAATTAAGTTTTTACAATCGATTGTTCCAAGAATACTAAACCATGTATAAATATTATTTCATTATAAATTATAATCAACATATACACATCTATCAAATAATTGAAAGCCGAAGGATTGAAGTTTAATATGATTAGAAAAAAATGAAGATAAATATTTGATAGATTGAAGTTTAAAGGAAAAAAACAAATGAAGATAAATATTTGATATTTGAAGTTCAATAATATGATGAGCCTTTGATTGATTAAAGGAAGCTGAATGATTAATGGATATGTTATTTATTTGGCTATTGCAAACTGCGAATTTATCATCATGGGTGTGCATGATATAGTTAAAAAAAAAGAAAAAAGAAAGAAAGAAATGAAAGTGAATAGTAAGAAATAGCACAAACAATTGATACGTATGAATGTGTGATGAATGAAAGAAATAATATGAACGAGAGAGATATAATCCTTAAATGGAAAATAGCCTTAAAATGAGTTCGGTAAATTGGAAAGGGGAGAGACAGTTGAAGTGATTGAAATTTGATATTGTGTATGGCGGTGATGGTGGTGCCACAGTGGGTACGTGGCGGTTTCAGATCTATAGAGAAGAAGATGAATAAAAGATAGAGAGTTGCTGCGTGTTTGCGAGTGAGAGTGTGAAACCCTAAGTTAGTGTGAAAGTGAAATATTGGTTAGCTTGAATCTGGACATTTAATATAATTGTTATTGGTAAATACTGTGGTAAATTGGCAATGGTATAGTACGGTATACCATGACAATACCAATATTTCAGTTTGATACGACATACTGTCGGTAATAATTTTGAGTACCACTATTATGCCAAAAACTTATGTACAGTAGTACAATACTGAACCGATCAGTATTGCACCATTACCAAATATCGGTACATTTTGGCAATGATATGGTATGGTACGGTACGGTATATTTGGTAAAATTTCCCACCCCTACTTCACCTACTGCAATCCCCACGGTCACCAGCACTACTGTAGTCACCATCTTCACTCCTTCGGCAATAACCACCACTGTCACCAACACCATTTATGCATCATATAGATAAAGAAAAATAAAAAAATGGGTAAGGGTGGGGTGGGGGGGTTGTTAGAGTGATGTTAAAATATCATTTTTCCCCTTGTCTTCTTCTTCTCACCAAAGCCCTCCAATCTCTTGCTAAAACCTTTCTTTTACCTTTGTTAATGGAGATTCATCTTGCACTAATCTTGTTGCTTATGTGGTTAATTTTTTCATGGAATTAACTTCACAACTTCTACCTCTTTCTTTTTATGCCAATTTGCCATGTTGTGGTGATGGTTTTCATAAGAAACACCATCAGCCACCCCGTACCTCTACATTCACCACCACAACGCCGCTAGTATATCTCCTGTTACTGACTCTAGCAACAACCCCAATCACCCAAATTATTAAAGTTTCACTCGGCGCATAGAGGACAAATAAATAAATAATTACTCAACGCATATTGACCGAATTAGTGCATTAATATTGTAGAAAGGCTAGACTTGGTGCATATAGGCTGAACCAATAAATAATTATACAGTGCATATTGGTCAGTGTTAGGTAAAAAGATAATTTTGAAACAACTATGCTTAGCCCATCACCAACGAGAGATAAGAGTCAAACTCACACAAATATGGTTTAAAATGGGAAGTGTTATTTACACCCCCAATATCTATCAACCCCCCCCCCCCCCCCCCCAATGATAAATTTATTATCACTAACACCTCTCGCAGGCTCGCTTAATGAGATGTAAGTGTAGTCACATACGCTTGGCCCACATGGGGAAAGTTTGTTGATAAGAATTTGCCCAACATCAAGCAATAGAGTGTTGAATTGTTTTCCATAGAAAGCTCGCCTAATGAGAGGCGAGTGTATTCACATAAACTCGGCTCAAATGTGAAAAGTGTATTGCTAAGCACTCACCTAAGATCTGACAATGAAATGGGGTGTTAAAATGTGTTTTTAGTTAAATTTTAGAGAGAGTGTTTGTGATATATTTTTTTTTTGGGGGGGGGGGGGGGGGTATATAACAACGTCCTTCATAGGCTTACAAATTAGCTTTATGATTTATATCATAAATAGGGTTCCAAGTTAAAATTTAAACCAAACAATAATAGAGATAGTAGAGGAGCCAAGATTTAATATGAGAAGGGGTGAAAAAAATATTCGATTATAGTGTAAGATACAAATGCAAAAATTGATGTACAATATCTATATAAAGTGGGCAAAAAGCATGTTTCTTTTAAAATAAGGTAGTCAAAGTTCTACACAATCACATAAATATTTTTTTAAAAAATCTCAAAGTTGGAAGTAAAAATAAGCCAATTTTATAAAAAAAGGGGGTGAGTGGCCGCCTTAAACATAGGGTGGCTTCGCCATTATGTTGTGGTTTCTTTTTCTCTTCTTCTCTTTTGTGTTGTCATATATATATATATATAGAGAGAGAGAGAGAGGATGAGGGTGGTTGCCAGAATTTGTGGTGGTGGAGCCGGTGGTGGAAAATGGTGCAAATTGGTGTTTTATTGCCGTGGATTGCATTGGAGGAGGAATATGGCCATTAGGTTTGGAGGGAAGAATTATTTATTTATTTATTTATTTAATTTGGAGTGGAACAAAGTAAAAATGTGCATAAACAGTAACTCTTTTAAAACAAGACTACAAGAGTGATGATATACACGCTCTGGTTTTATAGCCAAAACACCATTATTTTATGGCAGGGCAAATTTGTATAAAGACAACCAAACACTGACTCATGGTATTGAAGTTACAACATATCAATTTTAGCCGTCTCTTGGCAATTTGTTTACGTGCAAATCCGGTATTCTTCAACCGAGAATTAACATAAAAACTCGGGTATAGTTTAATAAAAATAATGATAAAAATTGTATGGCAACATATTATCAACATTTGACAATAAATTTGGCAACCATTGATTGAATCGAATGTCAAGATTCGACGGTAAGATACCAAATTTAGAGTGTTTCTGTACAAGTGTCATAATCAATAATATTAATAAATGTATACAATGGTTCCTTAAAACAAGAACACTGTTCCCCGAATCTTTACCTAAAAATGGTTTGACAGGATTTTTGGGTTTTTTTCCCCGTGCGGCAGAAAACACATGCTGAACTCGAGCCCCCATCAGTTTTGTGCGTCTGATTCAGTGTACTTATATTTATTATTTATTTATTTATTTTGTCATAAATATCTCAACGGGCCCACCCACCCACTCACTCACCCACCAATCCACCTGAAGTAACCCCAATGCCCACTTTCTTTTGGGTACAGTATGGAGTTCCTTTAAAATCCAACAGAGCCTGACCCACAGAGAGAGAATTCAATATATTGAATAATATTGTCAATAAGAAGAATAAAATAAAAAATATGACCATGTTATTTAGCTGTTACTAAAACTATTTTAACACTTTAGAATTGTACCTTGTGTAATTATAGATAATATTGAAAGACATTTAAAAGAAATTCAACCATGGTATAAAAAAAATAACAAAAAGAGGTGAATCCATTGGATATATATGAGAGTGAGTACTTTTAAATGGAAAATTGTTGAATTTTATGGAATTGTTTTACATATTTTCACGGAAAATAAAATTTTAGTGTGGGGAGGTTTTTGAAATTTCGTTGAGAATGAGAAAAATAAGTAAATCAGGTTGTACTTTCTATAAAAAGAGAGTATTTTTTTAGGAAACCGTCAATACCATTTTCTTTCTTATAATCTAAAATAGTAATTTCACATAAAAAAATATTAATTTTATCAATTTATGATTCAATTTCTCAATATAAACTATAAAAAAATTTCAATGTAAATTTATCAATTTAAAATATTTAAACTAAATAAAAACTTCAAACAAATGAGTTTTTGTAGTGAAGGCCCACATTATCTTCAAGCTGTGGAGCTGAACTTTGAAGGAAAAGGTTTGTTGTCCTTTATTGGGTACATACAAACAAACAAACACCCAATAGATATATCTATCTTTTAAACACCGTTGAAGACTGGTTGGTGCCTTCCATTCTTTTCACTTCCCTTAGTAATAAAAAGCAAAAACATTTGGGTGATGTTTGGTTGATGTTTTGAATTGAGTTTTTAAGTTTAATTTTTAAAATATGGTCTTTAGTAAAATTTGGAAGCATGTTAAAAAGTAAATTTGGTTTATGTTTGAGTTTTTTTCAACCAATTAAAAAATATCATAAAAAAATTTCAAAAAATAGTCACAATGGTTCTTATTTTATGAATCTCGACAAGTATGTTTCAAATATATATTTTTTTTATCTAATTTTGATTTTTGGATTTAAAGTTGTGTTTTAAAAAAAATTTAGAGAAAGAAAGTAAAATGAAATAAATTTTGGAAAGTGTAAAAGTAAAATTGATTTTAAGTTGAATTTTTAAAATTTTGAAAAATAAATTCCCACCAAAAAAACCCAAGGATGTGTTTGATTGGCATAATTTTTCATGAAAAATGGGGATTTTCTACCCAAGTTGTTACTTTTGGTGTCTTTGATTGCCAAAATTTTCTAGGTGGTTAAATTTTATCTTTTTGGCAATCATTATTTATTTTCCACCAAAACCATGAAAATATTTTCTTTTTTTTTTTTTGGGGGGGGGGGGGGGGGGGGGGGGGCGATGTTTTTATTTTTAAGGCAATTGAACAAATTTCAAAGTTTATATCCATTTTTTACATAAAAAATGCCATAACTTCAAATAAAAATTCAAAATTTAATAAAAATTTAATATTTAAAATATACTAATCAAAATCAATTAAACAAGATTAATATGTAAAAAAAATACTATTATTTTTTTCTACATTAAAAATGCCATAATACAACCAATATTTTTCGAGTAGAAAATTAAGGTAATCAAACACATTTAATTGACATTTTTCATGCAACTCAATTCTAGGCAATTCAATTGCCTAAAACTTATTTTTTTTTTCATACAAATTTCATACTTGCAATCAAACGCACTCTTAGATTTTTGGTAGAGATATTGGTACTTTCAAAAATATTTGGTAATGTTTTTATTTTTATTTGGTCATTTATAACTGAATAAGGTGTATACTACTCGGTTATTAAGGGTTGATTATAAGCCTATATACTCAATTCTTGACAATCGAATAAGGCATTATCAAGTTGATACTCAATCTTTTATAATCAAATAACATACATCTTACTCAGTAATCAAGGATCGAATGAAAAGTATAGTGTTTTCAAAAGATATTGGGATTTGCCAATATCTCCCCCATAGATTTTGGTTCCTAACATTAGATCTTAGAAGATCATCAGTTGTGGTATGAAAATTTTATGTCCAATAGTGATCACCTTTTTTTGCGACAAAAAAAATGTGATTATTTTTTCTTAAAATTAATAGAAAAAAAAATTAAACACCTCAATTTTATAAAATTTATTTTTCTATTTGACATGTGATGTACAAATTTTTTTTTTAATGATGCAAGTTATTTGGCTACTATTATTGTCAAAGTAATTATAGTTTTATCAAATAATAAGTACTTTAAGAAGTTATCTAGCAATAGCACCACTTGTTATTTTGGATGTTTCATCACAATTATAACAATAAATTACACAAATATCTACAATATTTATATTACGTAATTCATGTTTTTATTTTAATTTCCAACCAATGTTTAAAAATCTCTCTGATTTATTATTTATTTTTTTACTTTTCAAAGCAGTTTTTTATTTAAGATATTTTAAAATAAAATATCTATACATCCACAATTGTCTGATACAACAAATGCGCCCTCAGAGCATCCATTAATAAACTACTCGATCACTGCTCCAATACAAAATGTCTTTTCCAGTGGACATGTTTTGATACCAGAATCTAATTTAATTTATGGAGCTAGCTATAGAGAGAACCAAGGTCCTTCACACTATACTTGCATATTAGAAAAAGAAAAAAGAAACGAGCATTTTGCGCAAGCTTGTTAAAATTGTCCAAAACATGCATAATTATTGCGAAGTCACATTTTCCTTGGATTGAGAGCGTGTTTGGGAACACAAATTCCAAGCAATAGAATAGGAATTTGAGCCAAAATTAGCTTTAGGAACTGTTTGAACTAATTTTGTACATGATTCAATTCTAAATCCAAAGCTTGAAAATGGAGTTAAAACAAATTAGTGGGTTAACCTACTCGGACTTTAAAGAAATAATTAACAAGAAGCAATACAATAACATACTCATCATTTTGTGAGCATAGCATTTATTCTAACAAAGTACAGTAGAGAAAGAATTGCCTAATGGTAATGGATCTATGAATGGTCACCCTCTCCATTCTCTCCTATTCCCTATTTAACTCAACAGCAAAATGAGCATGGACACGAATTAACTTCCATTAAACATCAGAACTTCCATTAAACATCAAAAATATTTTCAAGAAAAACCCTAGAGGGCAAAAATGGGTCACCAGAGAATCAATAGTTATAGGCCTTGTTGCTGTATGTTAATCAACGCCTTGGATCAAACAAGAATATCAAAAGATCACTGTTTTTGTGTTTCCCTATCCATTTTTTTTTTCTTTAATACAGAGAGCAAAAACAGCTTACGGGGGTGGTGGCCTTATCTGGTAGAAGTATTGAGAATTGTTGGTCAAGGATGAAGAGAAGTAGAGATTGTGAGCCGCTGGATTGGGAGGAGGAGTTCCTTTCAACGGATGGATGGAGCCCGAGAGAGGACTAGCATTAGTTGCCGGAGATGAGAATCCTGATGATGCTGCAGTTGAGAACAGTGTCACTGGGGCTGCCCCGACTTGACCGTGCATTTGCCACACCCAGTTTGGGGGTACTTGTGAAGGGCCTCCTTCATTTCTTTTCTCTATTGCTCTTTCCTACAAAATAATTTTTTTCTACTCATAAAATATAACGTATATTCCAATTCAAGTAACCATTATTTCATAAGGATAAATGGAAAGGGTACACATAAAATACAAAATACAATCACTAGAGGGCACAACACAAATCTCAATCAATACAAAGGATTAGGATTGGGACAAGATTAATCATGGTGTTCTCTTGCTAACCCCAAAACTGTTTCTAACCGTCTAATCATTATGTGCCGAAAGCTGTACTAACACAATTCACAAAATTCTCTTATTCAATATTTTTGGGATCCATAGACAAATACATGACAAGCACAAAATGGGGAAAAAAAATGTGCTCAACCACAACGGAGATTGAATTCAACTGAATTTATAAATTTGACAATGAAAGCTCCGTTTGATAGTAACATGAAAAATGAAAAGAAAAAAAACTAATTTAGGTGAGAAGATGAAAAATAAGTTGAGGCATGTGGTGAGATTAACTCTTACCTTTTACTTTTTTCCATGACAAAATTTTCTTTGGATGATGGTGGAGAAATTTTTTTCACAAAATATTAAAGGAGGATGGAGGACATATACTCACAAAAATGAGTATAAGATGGAGAGTATCTCACCATATGCCTCAACTAATTTTTCATCTTCTTACCAAATTAGTTATTTTTATTTTTCATGTTGCTATCAAACGGAGCCGAAGTGAATAAGTTTACCTCATAGCCGGGAAATAAATTTGGATGTACACTGGTCCATGAAGGAGGCTGCTTTGACGTCATTAGAGGTGGATTATATACCGATGTTGTGTCAGGGTTCTCCATCTATGATTGACATTGCAATGGAAATGGATTACCAATGAATTCAAATCAAAGATGTGACAATATGATTCAGAACAAAACATAAGTATGTTTTCTTGATGACTGGCAAAAAGCAAACAGATTTGTTGCCGATAGGACCCTTACTCTTCTAATATGCTAGTAGATTCACCAGTTTTCATATTGAACTGTAGTTGCCAAGGAGAAAATGTGTACAACTTTTTTTCATAGTATGTTACCTTTAATCTCCTAGCATCATGCATATCATAAGAATGGAACTGGAAATGCCCCAAACTTCCATTTTCCTTAGGACCATGTCCAACGGATGAAGTAGAAATCCCCAAATTGAGATCAAGATTGTGTTCGCCATCTGCGTTACAAAGGCATATAGAAATTCATGAGCATTTTCATCACAACTAACTAAAACATATCACATATATTGAAGGGAACAAAGTATAAAAAAAAATTCATGGTAATGAAAAATACCTCCATTAGGGGCCTGAGAAGTCATTTCCCTGTCATATGCACTCGCCTCGAAGTTGGTGACTGCTTCCCTGCCATTACATCTGATAGCTGCTTTGTCATAAGCCCTGAATTTCCAGAAAATCAAAAAGGGAGATGTGTTGGAAGACACCCTATTGAGGTTGAGAATGTAGGGTGGGTAATAAAAATTAAAGTATTTGAGAGAGTGTAATTCATGATCATTAGGACCTTGCAGCTTCTACTTCATTGTCGAATAGCCCAAGATATATATACCTGCAATGGAAGCATCGTGATCTCCATGATGAAAATTTGGGGCCTCAATCACTCTTTCAAATTGGTATCTTATATTTGTTTTCCAAATGGGGAAAATAAATCCCCAGTGACTAAACTAATCTCAGTTTAATCCAACATTCATTTAAACCTTTTTGAATTAGTATCCAATCCATATAAAAACTGAAATTAAATCTTAGATGCTATATATAGTTCCTCACTTTTTGCCAAGGAACTGCCCCATACGAGCTTCCCATCTGCCACATTTGTGCAGCATTACCCCTCTGTATTTTGAGCTTCCCCTTGAGAAACCAGTGCTCTGCCGACGAAGTATGTGCACAAATTCTTCCTTGGTCAGATTCTTCAGCTCCAACTATATTGGAAAGATAATAACCTAATCAATCCTCATTACAGAAAAAAAAATTGGGTACAGTCCTACTATTCCATCAGTAAAATGTCCATCTTATAATATAATGTGTCTAATGAAAATATGATTAGATTGCACTTCCATTACCTGCTTCATATCCTCCTCGTAATCACTAAGGTTAAAATTTATGTCAGCATCAAAACCCCGAAACTTAAGGGCAGCTCGATCGTAGGCTCTGGCACAAGAAATATGGAAATGGAGATGAATACCACAGCTTAAAAATTAAGCTAAAAGTAATACATAAGAGATAAGACCAGAAATTATAATTGAACTATTACCTAGCAGCAGCATGAGCAGTGTCAAATCCACCTAAAACAATCAATAATAGAAATTCTATCAAAATTTACCTAAAATAGAAATCACAACAAAAATAACCGTCAAGTACAACAATAATTCCATACCCAAATAAACCTGTTTCCCACAATCCCTGCACATAAAAGTACAACCAAAAGTATTAATAGAACCCCCAATTATGCACATGATGAAAGTACAATAGATCAAATTCAATAAGGGTGATGTTATATACACCCCTATTTTGTAGCCAAAACACCACATAATTAGGGTGATTGAAGGTGTTGTGGCTAAATAATTAGAGGATATTTGATTCGGTGGCAAGTTGCCGACTTTTAGGTTCATATTCGGTGATAGTTTACCGAAGCAAATGTTCAATTTCGGTGGCAAGTTGCCGTTTAGGTCAAGTCGGTGAAACGTTACCGAATCAAATGTTCAATTTCGGTGGTGTGCCACTGACTGAGCGTGTAAATTTTGTGGTATCTTGGCTATAAAAGAGGGGTGCATATAACATTACCCATTCAATAAAGACGAAAAACACATTTAAATCTTATCTTACCAGATATGAGATTCCCATCTACCAGTTCTCCTATAGAACGTGACTCCTCTATATTGTGAGCTACGAGACCTTGGTCCTCGCCTACTCTTCTTAGCCGGCTGTTGCTGTGGCGGTTGCTGTTGTAAGATTTTCATTTCTTGATCTCGATTACTACCAGCTTTTCCGAACGAGAGATCAACCAAATTAGGACGAAACGATGAAGCCGAAGAACCGGATCCCTGTCCCTGGTTTAGTCCAACTCCTCCTCCAGTACTGATTGGAAATAGTTGCTGAGTCACAAACTTGGGCGGAGTTGCCAGGTCATCACTCACTTCTTCGTAGTAGTTTTTGTTACTGAACTGATTTTGTACATTCATGATACCAAAATTGAAGGCAGATATATTGCTGAAGGCAGATATATTGCTGGCGGCAGCACGTGTCGAGCACGTGTCGTCATCGCCGGCATTACTCGAGCCTTCGGCATTAAGGATTGATGAATTCGAAGTGCCTGATTCTTCCATTTGACCTTCGGAATATTTTTCTGCCACTATTATCACGTTTTCGTCGTGAACAATACTGAGATTGAGATCCAACATGAGTCTATCTACTCGCAAACACTCCAAATTCCTTTCAAACTTATATATGTGCGTAGAATATTGTTTCAACTTGAGGCTCTACTCTCAAAACACTTCAAATTCGTTTCGAACTTATACAAATGTACATATATTAGTATACTGTTTCAATTTTCTTCTAGTAATCAATCAACAAGTTCAACTACGGATTTTAACGAAATCGATCCGATTTTTCGAGAATCGGCACAATTAGTAAATAACGATTGAAATAAGTGATCGGAGCTAACACCTCGTAGATGTATAATTTTTATATATACGTAAGAGAAATCGCTTCAAGTTCAAGCGAGGCAATGAGAAACGAGATGGAAACTGAAGAATAATCAACAAATATGTAGTTGATTACAAAGAGAAACAGAGAATATCAAACTCGGAAGATCGAGCTATCAAAAAAATGTAAATGCGGATATTACCGGTAAAAACGCCGGAAACCGGAGAAGAGGATCGGAGACTTTCCGGCGCGATGTAGAGAGAGAAAAACCGGTAGTCTCGGAAGCTGCATTTATCGACGATTATCGTCTTCGAAGTGAAATCATGGCCAACTGTGTGATTCCATTAGCAGAGAGAGAGAGAGAGAGAGAAACTAGACAGAAAAACTAGGAGAGAGAGAGAGAGAGAGAGAGAGAGAGAAATGGGAATGGGACGTGTGAAGGGAGGGAACATTAAAAAGGGCCATTTTAAGAGGAAAAAGAAAAAGAAAAAAACATTTTAATTTTGGGTCTTGGTAACCGGGAAAGCCGGTTACCCGGTTTCTCAATGATATTTTTCTTTTCATGTGGCAGTGCATGATATTTTCGTTTTCCTATCCTTCAACTAACTGTTGCAATTGGGGCTGACGCTGATCTCAAAGACGGAAGCACCCGTCTCTGACCGTCGTTAGTGCATCTGAATTTAGCTCTGAGTTTCACTGAATTTAGCCATATCAAGTGCCTATCAAACTACCAAGACAAGAGTGGCCTATTATTAACGCATTTAATTTATCTCTGGGAGCTAGCTATTTACATTGAGTATTAATAACTGTAAAACACTCTTGATTCTGTATATTACGAGTAGGATTAGATTGTTTGCGTAAAAGAAAATTAACAATTAAAGCACAAGAGGTACATGGTCTTGTTGTTTGTATTCGGGTTATTCTAACTTTAAAACCCCCCATCAAACCATTGTCGTTAGCAATAAACTCAAATCCGTTTTAATATGAATTAATATATTAATTATTGATAAAATTATAATATTGTAGAATATATCCCATCTTACCAACAAATAATTTTTTGATACATGTAAGTTCCTTTTTCGAGTTCCAAAATTAATTCTCTAATGGTACATACGTACTCTTCGTTTTTATTTCCAGGAAACTAACTAATATGAGAAAAAGAAATGAGAATTTCTCAAAATTAAATTTAAAGAATTTATATTTACTAATAAATATAATTCATGTCTATACATAAAAAGGTGCAATTTTGATTGTGCCTACGACACTTTCATGTAAAAAAAATGATCTACGACTATTTTACCATCTATGTTTAAACAACATATTTGCACGCATTTGTAAAAATGATGTAGATTAATTCCAATTTATCCAATTTTATTTAAGCATGTATATATAAACATACTCCAAATATTTTCGCTTTGTGTCACTAGCCTTGAACCACATTGGTTACTATTGTGATAGTATTGGTTGACATTAAAAATATATTGAGATGAAAGGATATAGGTATTTGATTGCATGGCGCGTTGTAATTCAAAAAATAATATATACATATATATATATATATATATATGCCCTCATACCATATTTTATGTGTGTATAAATTGGTATTTATGTTTGAAATTTCTCCTTCCATTTGGGTCAGAGTATTATAACTAATTTATGATTAAGATGTGTTATTTTATCAATTTGCTTGATACTTGATGTGGGTAATAATTAAACATCTTAATTAGGATTCAAAATTATTATAAGTGGTAACAAGGAGGGAGAACTTCGCTTCCTACAAACTTTTATGTAATATATTATCTATTACTTTTTAATTTAATTGTACTTAAAATTACAATAAATACTATCTTGATGTTAAATTTAAATATCCATAATTTCCTATTAGCGACTTTTTTTTTTGGGTAAACCTTGTTGAACTCCGTGTATTAAACACTCCACAATTGTATCACGTAATTTGGATGTGTATTAATAAAATATAAATCTACATTTATATCAAGAACTATTAAGCTCAAGGTTGCACATATATAAGCTAAGTATGCCGCAAGTTCTAGCTACTAAATAAAGCACATCTGCCCATAATTATTAAGACATTTTCTCCATCGGTTTGGTTGTCTCCAACAGTGGTTTTATTTTTTGCATTTTCTACCCCGTATATGCTGAGGTTTTCTCAGAATGTTTCACTGTATATTTGACACTTTGTTATGGTGAAAAAGTTCAAGAGGTAATTCTAAAAGCGACAATTTCTGTGATTAGTTTTATTTATTCGTAAAAAGAGAAATTGAGTGTTTTATGATGGTGTCTAATATAATTCTTCTAGAGACTCGCTCGTGGCACAGTGTTTTTAAAAGTTATGACTTGTTAAATTAATACCGATGAACTTTAGGTTGTGAGTTTAAGCCTTTTCCTCTTCCACTCAGCTCGAATCACAAATACCATCTGATATACCTTCTACACCGCTCCCATTTCTCTATACTAAGCTTGATTTACATGTAAAATATGGTATTGTCTCACTTGTATTAAAAAAAGATAGAATTATATATATATTCAAAAAAAATCTTGTATATACCAGTCTATAAGGACCAGACCTTGACTGCTCCTTTAACTTCGATTTTTCAATACTAAAAATATTTGTTCAATACTTTAATGAGAAAAAACTGTCGTTAAAAGTCACAATCCATATGAATTATTTCGTAGAAGAAATGTAATATATATATATATAACTCACATGCCACTTAATATATGATGCCAAAAAAAGACCACCAAACAAAATTTTGATTTTTGACATTTTTATCGAAGAAATATACGTTACATGGACCATTTTGTTTTAAGGACCATATTATATATATATATATATATATTTGTTCCTTGCGCAGTCTGCTAGCTAGCTTTGATAATAATTTCGTGGTCCAAAGTCCAAACCAAACTCCCTAGTTATTATAATATCTAAGGGCGGGGGTTTATTGAAAATTACGTATTCCCTCACCCTCAAAATTAAAGGCTTCAATAAATTGAGTTGACACGCACCTAATTGTTAGCCCCAAAGTCATAAATATACATCGGATGTTGGAAAATGAGTATTTTATATATCATTTTTAATAGGTGAATGAGAAATTATCACTCAAAAATGTTTTGTTATAACATCCATGTTAAAGGATGTTAGTGGTCACTAATGAATATAATGTAACACCCATGAAAATGGGTGTTAGTGGTCACTTCTGACCATGTTGTAACATCCATGTTAATGGGTGTTAGTGGCCATTTATGAGGAGGTTACTAGCACTAATTTCATATTTAGTGGCTAGTTAATTATCCCAAGAGTTTTTCCTACATAATGAGTATAAATAGCTACCATCTTTCACACAACACACACAGATCATACATTAGTTTTTCATAGAATTCGTACATTCTTCGTGTTCAAGTTAGTCAAATTTCATGTCATAATCAGTGGTGGTTCATATGATTTCAGTTCGATCGATATATCATGTGCTTAGATATAATCGATAAACCGTTTTATCCTGAGAGACAGACGCCGATTAGCAACCTCGAAGCACTCCGGTGAGGCGGCGTAACTGTTTTAAGGAGATCGTGTGATACACGAGATTCGGTTTCATTTTCTGCCTAGATCTATAAATCCCATTTTTGGGGTTTAAACGACCTCAAACGTAAAAATGACCAGAGACAGAAGTTGTCTAGAATTGAATTTTACATCGGACTATGAAGTTTTATAATTTTCTGAACTGATTTACAATATTTAAAAGGTAAAATACTATTCTTGTAATTTTTTCGATAACATACGGTTCGAGAATTTTTTCAAGAAATACACGGTTTTGAGATAATACTATTACTGGAATTTGTCTATTGTGGTACATAAATTCAGAAACATATATTTCAAAATTTTATATTGTTTGGTTTCTATTTGTACAAAATGTACAAAGACGAATGAAATCATTGATCGCCTCCGTTCATTATCAAGAACTTTTGCTTGAACTATAAAATTTATATATTTATATTTATATATATAAATAAGGTTTTTATATATAAATATATATTTAAGTGACCAATTTTTCTAACAATCTTAAAACAGTTAAAGTTAATATAATTTTGAAACTAAATAGTTTAGTTTTGTGTTTCAGACATTTAAAGGAAAATGACTATTAAACTGAAAGATGTTCAAGCGATTAGCGTCGTTGACGTTTGGGACCATTCGGACTGTTTAGCCCGAAATGGCATAATGAATGGTTTGGCCAATTCTTTGTACAATGTAATCGTGACAAAAAAAATGGTTAAAAATTTGTGTAAAGTATTGAACCACAAAGTGGGTCACAATATGTATGTCATTGTTAGTGAGGCGAATATGGTAGGTTCAAACCTAAAAGAGTTGTAGCAATGGACGTTTGGGATCAATCCAATTATTTACACACAAATTATATAATTAATAAATACTCTCATGCATTATATAATGTGTAAATTGAAAAGAAAGAGATTAAAGAATTATAGTAGTCTTTAGATCTTGATCACGAACAAAATTAAATTATCATTGAAGATCTGATTATGGATTTCAAAATGAAAATGGTAACCGAATTTTTAAGAAAATAGTAGGTAACTGTATGGAACCTAAGGCTAAAGTGATATAACTTAGTCAAAGTTCAAAGAAAAATGCTAAAGGCAAATGTATCAAACTTGGAGGAATCTCCAAAAACTTAAGTTCCAAGGCAAGGGCTACAATTGTGACAAGATGGATCACAAATCCTTCGAATGTAGACTGCCTAAAATATCGAAATAAGAATTTCGCAAACCTTTGTTTCGGGTTCACTATTCCCTTTAACTTTTGAGTTAAAAGAAATTCTGTCTAAACGATATGTATATTGGTAAGCAGCGTATGAGTAACTAGATGTTCTTGATGAACGTAATGACTATAGTTAATGAAAGAAATAAAGCTAGCTCTTTTACTTATATGTTTGAATCTTCCATTTTGTGGCATGGTAAATTAGGATATGTTAATTATATTTTTACGAAAAATTGATTAACTTAAGTGATATACCAATATTTCTAATTGATACCAAACATAAAAGTGACGTTTGGTTTGAGACAAAACAAATAAATTCATCTTAGTGTTAAGAAAAACACTTGAATGAATTTGAAGTTGTGTATATATAAATAGATACAAACACGTTGTGGTAATAATTATTTAATTATTATGTGTTTCTTCTCAAAAGCTAACATGAGGAAATAAAGAAATTTATTTCTTTAAAATGAATCGAAAATGCATATTTCGGTCTCTGCAATTTTTCAGTAATTTGGTGTGAATTGTATAAACTGTTTTGTACAGTTTTAAATTAGTAAGCGAGCTCAAAAAATTCTGAAACCTCATTGTCACATGGAAAAACAGATTCTGAAAAACTATCGTTCACAAAATATTTTAATTAGAGGCCTTCTTGATGCCGGAAATTGCAAATTTCAGATTTGCAGATTTTTTTTTATTTTTTTTTCCGTCAAACAATTATTGTTTAAAAATATTTTTGTTGTTCAGTTTGCTGACTTTCACATAGTGACAAATGTGTGGATGTTGGTTAAAGTGGTAATACATCCACCTAAATAAAATAAAGTGTAATAAATAATGAAGTTACAAGACTTAATGAGCTTGAATTACATAATTGAATATATGTATAGTGGAGTTACAAAACTTTATGAAAATTTGTTTAATGGCTCTAATTACATAAAGTGTAATAGTTGATGGAGTTACGAGATTTAATGAGCATGTGATTTGTGATTCTAATTACATAATTAAGTAGCAATTAGGCACTATTATGAGAAATTAATATTTGTGTTAAAGCCATTAGTTGACAAATTGGACATCTAATGACAAATATTCAAGTCTATTAGTAGGTATATATTTATGTTAGGAGGCGCAATAATATCATAGAAATCCTCAAAACAAATGGTGATTACCAAATCCACTATGTAATATGAGTTTATTACATTAGACAAATGTGGGGAAGATGTTGAACAGTAACACTACTTCCTATAGGTAGTCCAAGTTGGACAAAAACATGTGCCTCCAATATGCATTAATTCAGATAGTTAATCGGCAATTGGGGTAGCACAAAATAATATTAGACAACTATACTCAACTAGTGCTATCTCTTTAGTCTTTAAAAATCTAAGGATAACATTATGGATATGCTAACTAAATGGTTAAATAAAGAGTTAGTTGAAACATCATCGAGAGGAATGGGGTAAAAGCCCATGAATTAATAAAGTCATTATAATGGATACTCAACCTACGTGACTAGAGATCCCAAGATGTAGGTTCAAAAAGGACAACTAAATTATAAAGACAGTGTTAGATCACTGTGAGAATTTTTTCCAAACCCATTCCTATGATGAAACAGTGATGCCTGTATGAATGAAGGTTAAGCTAAGCTTTTAATAATTCTTATGCGTCGAGAAATCGAGCAGGGTAAAACGAGTTACCCTGAATTAAGATATCACTTATGTAAAAGGGAAGACATGCTGCTTCCAAGAGAATTATTTAGGGTACAATTTTTATTAAACTCTTGCATAACCATGTCTATGTTCAGGGCCATTAACGAACATAATAGTGAGAACTGAAATGTGTTAGAAAGATTCTTGTATGAAGTATGTCATCACTTACACAAATGACAGAACAGTTCAGGGATATCGCGTCTACTGTTTAGTTAGTAAGGTAAACATATTTTCACGAGGGAAGGTTCAAAGAGTAAAACCTACCTTTCCTATGTAGGTTTCGATCGCCAAACCATCACAAAGTTTTTCGTGTCATTGGTCGCCAATTTTCATTCAAGTGGGGAATGTTGGAAAATGAGTATTTTATATATCATTTTTAATGGGTGAATGAGAAATTATCATTTAAAAATATTTTGTTATAACATCCATGTTAAAAGATGTTAGTGGTCATTAATAAATATAATGTAATATTCATGAAAATGGGTGTTAGTGGATCACTTATGACCATGTTGTAATATCCATGTTAATGGGTGTTAGTGGCCACTTATGAGGAGGTTACTAGCACTAATTTCATATTTAGTGGCTAGTTAATTATTCCAAGAGTTTTTCCTACATGATGAGTATAAATAGTTACCATCTTTCACACAACACACACAGATTATACACTAATTTTCTTTCTAATTTTTCATAGAATTCGTACATTATTTGTGTTCAAGTTAGTCAAATTTCGTGTCGAAATCAGTGGTGATTCATACAATTTTAGTTCGATCAATATATCATGTGCTTAGATATAATCGATAAACCGTTTTATTCTGGGAGACAAATGCAGATTAGCAACCTTGAAGTATAACTGTTTTAAGGAGATCGTGTGATACACGAGACTCAATTTTATTTTTTGCTCAGATCTGTAAATCACGTTTTTCAGGGTTTAAACGACCTCAAACGCAAAAATGACCAGAGATGAAAGTTGTTCAGAATTGAATTTTACATCAAACTATATAGTTTCATAATTTTTTGAACTGATTTACTATATTTAAAGGGTAAAATAGTATTTTGGGAATTTTTTCGATAACATACGGTTCGGGAATTTTTTCAAGAAATACACGGTTTTGAGATAATACCATTACTGGAATTTGTTTATTGTGGTACATAAATTCAGAAACATATATTTCGGAAATTTATATTGTTTGGTTTCTATTTGTACAAAAGGTACAAAGACAAATGAAATCATTGATCGGCTCCGTTTATCATCAAGTACTTTCGCTTGAACTATTAAATTTGTATATTTATATTTATATATATAAATCAGGTTTTTATATATAAATATGTATTTAAGTAACCAATTTTTCTAACATCGGATAGTATTAACGTGTGTTGTAAAAACTTAAAATACTCCATCTATCTCACAAAGATAGACCTATTTTTTTTTCCACTTAGATTAAGAAACTTTATTTAATGTAATTGGAACCATATTTTTTTTTCACATTTTTCCTATTATACTCTCATTTATTCTAGTATAATAAATACATTGGATTAGAAGATGAACATACATTTTTTTTATCTTTCTCATGGGAGATGGGTATTTATTAGGTAAGGTTAATTATTTTAGAGTTGATAACAATATACTTAAATAAGGGTACATTAGGAAAAAGAAAATTTTAGCGCATTCTTTAAAAGGCAAGTGGACTATAATTTGGGATAGAAAAAAAAAAAAGTAGACTATCTTTGTGAGATGGATGGATTATATACCTAAATATAAAAAGAACAAAAGTTTAATATGCATTTAATGTTACATTAATTCTCATGCAAGTTCCAAACTTCTAATTCTTTTCACTAACAACCTATTTAATATATATTCTTAGTGTACGCGTACGTTAATACTATTTATAAACATTTATGTATTTCCAAAGAAATCAAAAAGTTTAACACAAAAATTTTAATTTAAAAATAAATAATGGAGTAAATGAGTCTGATATGTGATAGTGTAGTGACGTAACTATATATCATATCTGAATAAACTTATTTTCGCAAATAGAGACTGAATAACTAGTGCAAGGATCCCAAATTTTATACTCACTCTATCTTATGAATTTATGTTTGAATTTCTCCTTTTAAAAATGCACTAATTTTACCGAAATAAATGGTCAAAAAAATTGTTTCTTATTTTAATCTAATTATAGTAGTTTTCTTTTCTTTTAAAAAAGAAGCGAAATTTTGACATGCCAAAAATAATATTGAACTTTTAATCTCAAATTAAAAGAATACAATATATATTACATTAGAGTTAGGCCAAAAAAATATCTTATATATGAAAATTATTTTGCAGTTTTAATTTGTAGTCTTGATGATATATTTGACTAATTAACTTTATCACTTTTTTTAATTTGGTCACTAAACTTTTTTTTTTCTAAAAACCTACTAAACTTCCAATAACATCTTAAGTCTTAATTTAATCAAACCTTTAACACTGTTAATTAGAGTTAACAAAAAAAATCTGAGTTGGATATTAAAGAGTCCATGTGGCATCCACATGGACAAATGAGATGGCAAAAACCATCATATGAGTTGGACATTAAACCCATGACTCACCAAAATCAAAATCTGTTAAAGAAGACAATTATCAACAAAAAATAAAAGTATCTAGAAGCAATAATTCATATGAATTTTGAGGAAGAATCAACAATTTTTTATTTACACAACTTTCCCCTAATTTTTGTTTGTATATAGCGCCCTAATTCTATAATCGTAGCCGTTGAGCACATTAATTGAGGAGAGCCTCATACGTGCGTCTCACATGATGGTTTTTACCATCTCATCTGTCCACATAGATGGCACTTGGATTCTTTAATATCCAACTAATTTTTTCCGTTAACTCTAATTAATGGTGCTAAAGGGTTTGGTTAAATTAAAAAGTTATCGGGAGTTTAATGGGTTTTTAAACAAAAAGAAAATAAAAATTAGTGACAAAATTAAAAAAAGTGATAAAGTTCGTAGGTCAAATATATCACTAAGCTTAATTTAGACAATACTTTATATTAAATTTGGAGTCCACCCTAGACCCCACATATTTGCAATTTGGTATGAATTAATTGCGAAAGAAAGTTCTAACATTTAATTTTGCTATAAATGAAGTAGAGTTTTATACCTGTTAGATCTACTGCAATAACTGAAAACAAATGTTACGATCAAATGCACACATTTTTTTTTTATTTATATGCAAGTATTACATAGATATATATGACAGTCAGTTACAAAAAAGAGGGAAAATAAAAACGGAATTCTCGTAACTCAAACATAGGTCCTAACAATAAATATAACACGTGCGATATCCCCTGACATTATTTATAGGTGGTACTATCAGTCTATTAATTATCAGAGTAAAATCTTATTAAATTATTCTTTGTTCAAATGGATAAAACAAATACTGCGGGTATAGATGAAATATAGGACAGCATGGTTTTTTTTTTTTGGTCATTTGAACAAAAGTTGCTATGTCACGAATATTTTGATCTGACAATACTGCAATAATGCACCACATTTATTCTATATAGAAAAATTAATATCTAGATAAGGCGATTGTTCATTAATTACCTAAAATAAATTTTAACAAGAATAAAAATGATATAGTCCCCATATTCTAATCGATACCTAACTATCTATCTTTTATGTCAAACCATTGATACTACCAATGTAGCAAGGAAGCAATTTCCTATTCGATCATCATATCATTCTTTTGCTAGCGGTGGTTCTCGCGTCCCTGTGCCCAAAAGGATGGGCTTTAGTAAACGAGAAATCCGGTCGACTCCCCTTTAGTTCTTCTTCCCATGGCGACTCCATTCTCTTTATTGAACTTTGACCTCTATCTGTTTGCTGGCCGGGTCCAAATAGTTGACGTAGGTGGACTCCGATCGACAAAGCGGTACCCTCCATCTCCAAGGTCTAGTAGTTTCAGTAGCTATACTTCTTCCACAAGAATTGCTCTGTGCTTCGTTGTTCTGCCTTACTCGTATTACCATTGTCTTCTGAGTAGAAAATGTAATACGTCCATAAGGACAACGTCACAACAGATGTCTTAGCGACAAGGCGATCTCCTCAGCTCTACTCTAAAGAAGAGATTTATATATCCCTTAATTTAAAATTATTAATGTCAAATCTTGCCCTTACAATCTGTATCTCAATTTAAGATCACATTCTGATTTATATGTTTTATAAAAAAACAGCAACATTAAATTTTTTTTTTCTTTAAATATTAAATAAGATATACTATTTTTCTTGTTAGAACTTCCATAGCCGGATATACTAAATTAGCAAATTTAATATACCCGCTTCTTTTTTTTTTTTTTAAGAAGCTCAAGCCCCCGTAAAACCAAGGCAGTAAAACGTTATTTTATTAAAAAGTATACCCGCTTACACAGCGGAACCAACTAAACCCCGAAACTTAATATTGTAAAGAGAGCACAAACTTACCATTATCTTAAATTTTACTCATACGGGTTTGATGTACTAGTATAAGCCATATGAGTGTTCTTTACTAGTACAAAAAAAAATCATACGGGTGTGGCACGTTCATATAATGGACCTATATATATATATTTATTTATTTGTCAATTCTTCCATAGATTCGTTGGATGCTCTTAACGGCAATATTTAGTATTTGGGGGTCACAAACATAATAATTATTTGTATTGAAATAATAGAGGTCACAAACTTAATAATTATGTGTATTGAAAAAAATAAATGCATAGCAAATAATTTTTGGAAGCATTCATTATTAAATTGGAACTTAGTAATTTTTTTTTAATTCAAGTCATGCATGTGTATTAATAAACAACATAAATTATTTGAAAACAAGTCATATGGATAAATTTTGTCTTATAAAAAATACGTTAGAGATATAAAATAGTAAGGTAAAAAACATTATCATTGAAAATTAAAAAAATTACACAAACAAACAAATATGTGACGCAGTGAAGATTGAAAATATATATACATATATAAAGGCTCATATAGTGTGGTTTACTCATATGGCTCATGTGGGTTAAACACACTCGTATGAGCTTTTTATTTTTTTATTATATTTAGTATAATCTCTCAAAAAATTTAGTACTATATTTATAAATTTGTGAAAATAATGGAATTTCTCTTTAGTGGAAGTCTTGTTAGCCGCCAGGATGCCCCTCGCTTTATTAAAGATTTTTCTGATTACTTCTTCATTTATAGCACAAAGTCAAAGCCGATCTTGTGTATTTTGAGGCTCTGGGCGAAATATTAAAATGTACCTTCCTATAAATAAATATATTAATTTTTTATATTAAAAAAATAAATTAATTTTGTTTCAATAATAAGAGTTCAAATGTCACAAAAAACACGTTACAAAAAACCCTGCAAAAATATTACGATTAAATATTTAATTTTCTCTTATTGTTTTGAAATCGATATAAGTGAAAGAAAAAATATTGGTGCCCCTCTAATTTTCTCTTATAACATGGGAATATTGTGATTGAATTTGGGAAGAAAGAATCAGATAAGTGCTAAAGAAGTCGTTTACCTATACAATGTTAGAGTTTTTGAAACTTGAGTTATTTTCTTGAAAATTTGCATTATAATTTTTTTTCCTTTTTAATATATATATAGAAATAAAATATTGGTGTCCATCTTAATTTTTGGGCCCTAGGCAGTCGCCCTGCCAGCCCAGCCCCAGGGCCAGCTCTGCACAAAGTTACCTAATATTTGCTACTATTAAAAAAGGGCGGATCAATTACTGACTTCCTTAGTTCCTTCTCTTGAGATTAAGATAAGTGGGTTCAAATCTAAAGTTTTAGTTGATCCGGTCTTAATGTTCTTACAATCTTATAATATCATTTAAGCTAGAGCTCTTAATCTAAATTTATTTTAATCAATGGCGAAGCATAGAATTCATTTACCACCGTAAACAGTAAACTTATAGTATGTATTTTAATTATATATGTTTTGAAAAGTTTAATATATTTAGAAAGAGAAAACGGTTACTCTTAATTTAAGAGTTAAAGACAAAGAGAGAAATAATTTATTATATATTTAATATTTTAAACGTGAGCAAGAGTTTGTAAGGTTAATTATGCGAGGGAAAATAATAAAATTATTAATTTTAAGATATAACAAAAAATAAAATTTTAAAGATAAAAAGATAAATGTAAGAGTATAAGACGTACATCTATCAAATAAGAGGAATATATGTTCTATTTGATTGTAATATAAAAAAAATGTTTTATATTTTTATATTATTATTAAATGTATTTGAAAATAACGAACAAATAAATTAGGCATTAAATGAGTATCAATATCGGATATTTAGGTGTTGACTTTGTTACAGAATTGACTAGTACTTCTTCAATGTGCAACGAGTAAATCAACAACACAACCCGAGAAAATAAAATAAAAAAATGTATATCTCTAGGATAAGAAGTCACCACGTTGCTTAATGTGATTTTATTGTACCCCTATTCCCTAATAATAATAATAATAAATAAATAAATAAATAAAATAATGTCTTGATTACCTAATGGACATTTTTGGACAGACAAAATATGTAAAATCCAAACATGTCCTATACTGCCATGATTGAAAACATTTGTGATGCAACTTTCTTTTTATTTCTTTTACTCATATATATATATATACGGAAATTTTCACATGCGGACCGGTCCGTACGGACCGGGACCTTTAGCGACGCTTTTCCGTCGCTAAAAACATATGTATTCGCGACGGAAAACCGTCGCTAAATATATGAAACGCTCTCATATATATCTAATAAATTTGTGAGTTATGATCAAGAGGAGCGAGACTCAAACCATCTTTTACATCCGGTTGAATGTTTTTACCATTAAATTAATTCATTTACTCTATACAATATACAATTATAAAATGTGTATATATATATATATGTATATATCTGTGTGTGCGACACAAACATGTTTAAAGCCATATAATCAGATTACTCAAATTTAATTTGTGGTTTGCTAGGTGAATTTTTTTTTGAGCTTGGTTCGTAAGATAAATAATAAAACTTGAACATAATTAGAAAATAGTTAAATCCATGGTGTTTGGCTCGTTAAGCTCATATAAATATTTTATTTTCTGTATAAAACTTCAAGCTATTCTATAAGCACGTTTGAGATCCAATCGAAAGATAAACAAGTTGTGCTTGGTTACTTTTTAAGCCAGATCGATAACTTTGTCAAACCAACTAGTTTGAATATTGTTGCTAGCGTTGGCTGACTCTACTCTATTTAGTTATTTATAGCAAACATATACAATTTTAACAAGTTTAAAAAATAAATTTATAACACAATTAATAGTCAGACACTATTCTTTTAAGTTTTGAAGTAGTTTATGATCGAGTTGACCTTTCGTATAACTGTATAAGAGCTTATAATATGACCAATTATAATTCAGCATATTTTTCTTTGTTTTAAATGATAGTCACACCTTCTTTTTTTTTTTTTTTTTTTTTGACTCGCTTTAAATTAATAATTTCGCTCTTTTTTGAAAGCATAATTAATGTATTAAATCTTAAAAATAAAATAAGTTATATTTTTACTATATTGATTAAGTTAAAATAATATATTTTTTAAATGTAATATAGTCATAGAGGGACTACAATTTATTAGAATTTGGAGTATCCAACTCAAAACCAATTGGTAATAGGTGGAGTAGCCCCTAGATCTTAGGGCCGTTTCTTTTTGAACGGTGAACCCGAATAACGGAGATCTTATTCCTTTGATACCATGTTAGAGTTCGGAGCATCCAACTTAAAACCAATTGACAATAGGTAGAGTAGCCCTTAGATCTTATATGTTGAATTATGATTAACCACTCTTCCGATATGGGATTGATAGTCTCAACACAATTTGGGACATAAATTCTTAAGTTCGTCATTTACAATTTACCTTTTATCTCTTTCGATTCACACATTACTTGAATTTTAACAAAATGTTCCAAACTTTTGTTATTCGACACAGAGTAACGAATGAACCTTTATGTTTGAATTTGAGTTTTGTGAAAATTAATGCTACTTAATGGCACAATTCTTTTAATTCTATACAATATGAAGAATAGATCAATCGACAGAATTTAATATACGCATGCAAAATTATTAAATTTTTTTTGCTTCAAATTATTATTAAATGATATTAATAGAGCGATTTAAGCTTGTGACTTTTTAATATATATATTTACATATATATAAGGAACACATTAGAATATCATTAGATCAGATATTATTGCATATTTTTAATGTAAAAATTAAATATTTTATTCCATATACGTTAATTATGTCCATAGGCTACGTTGTGTCAATAATATAGCTAGTCATTTAATTCCACCGTATTTAGAGCATCTCCAACAATGCTCTCTATTTTAGAGAGCAATTTTTGAAATGAAGAATGTTGTTTGAGGAATGGCTCTAATAATACTCTTCATTTACACTTCTATGAAGACATATGTCGCAATTTAATTGGGTGTAACAAATAAAAGAAAAAAATTGAGATTTTTTTAATGCAAAAGTATAAAATAGAGAGCCAATGAGACTCTCTAAGAGCATCTCTAACAATGCTCTCTACTTTAGAGAGCATAATCTCTAAAATAGAGGGTAATTTTTGAAATAGAGAATATAACTTAATGACCAACTCCAACAATAATCTCTACTTGCAATAATTTATCAATTTTTTTTATTGTTTTTTCTTTTCAATAAAATTATTTAGATGAACAAAATTAAATGAGAAAAAATAGGAACTACAAATATATTATTAATTTATTAAGTATATAGTCAAAAAGGCTAGCTAAATTTGGAGAGCCAAATGAAGCTCTCTATTTTTATTAGCTATTATGGCTAATCTCTTGGAGCATTAATTTAATCATTTCACTCTTTATAATAGAGAGTATAAGGACAATAAATAGTCTATTGGAGATGCTCTAAATTCTAGAGAGCCAAAGTAGGCTCTCTACTCTAAATCTCTATTTTAGCTATATTGTTGGAGTCTCATTTGTTAGTGTATGCTAGCTATTATAAAGAGGATTAGTGTAATAAAGAGTGTCTTGGAGATTCTCTTAAAGGGTAATAATATTAACATTTTACAAATGTACTTTGACACATTAAAATTATGTTTACTGACACTTTTTATTAATCTTTTAGGATATTTTTTATGAATTTTAAAGTATTAAAATATATTATTAGGTTCCGTTTGATAATAACATGAAAAATAATAATAAAAAAACACTTAATTAAGTAAGAAGTTAAAAAATAAGTTGAAGTATGTGATGAAATGCTCTCAATCTCATGCTTAATTTTATGAGCAAATGACATCAATCATTTATATATTTTGTGAAAAAAATTTCTCCTTCAACAATCAAAGAAAAAAATTTCATGAAAAAAATCACAAAATAAGAAGACATTTCACCACATGTATCAACTTATTTTTAAATTTTTCAACAAAATAAGTTATTTTTATTTCAAACGGACTCTTAAAATACTAATATTATTACTCTATTTAAAAGAGGGAGGGAGGGAGGGTGATGTTATATATACCTCCCAAATGTGTCACAAACACCTCCTTTAGAATTTAACTAAAAATACATCTTAGCACCCCCTCTCCATATATATATATATATTGCATGATATTAGGTGAGTATTGAGCAACACTATCCCTGTTTGGACAGAGTTTATGTGAGTGCATTCACCTTTCATTAGGCAGATCTTATTTGAAATATACTATAATATATTAGTACTCAATTATCCTAATATTAAGCGAATTCTTACTAACAAACTCTTTTCAAGTGGGTTGAGTGTATATGACTACACTAATTTTTCATTAGATGAGCATTAAAAAAATATTTGTGACAAATATAAGATATAACTAACACTGCGAATTTAGGCCTCGTTTGGTTCACGGAAGGAAAATCAATTCCCTTATCTTTTCCATGGAGGTGAGAAACTAAATTTTCTATCAAATTTTCTTTCTTGTGTTTGGTAAAGTATGGAAAGTATTTAGGTAATGGTATTATTGTCTAATTTTTTTGTAATAAATGCTTGAAAATCATATGGAAAATCAATCCCATATATTTTGAGATGAATAGTTTTATCCCCTACTTTTTTCTCTCTGAAAAAAATATTTTCAAAATTTGTGCTTACCAAATAAAAAAAATAAATAAATTTTTTTTTCCAAGTATTAAAATTTGTGAATCAAATAAGGCCTAAATGCACTATTGTTGTGCTTTTATCCCTTTTACACCTTTTTAGAATTTGAAAAAGCATTGCTTAAATTCATATCTTATCAAAGAATGCGATTTTGGTGACATGTGACATTCTGATTGGTCCATCGCAAAAGTTGGTGGGTCCCACGCATGTAATTGAGAATCAAGTGAGCATCAAAGCCATCTTCATTGAGAAGGCCTCCCTTGACGGGAAAGTTAGATACCTCTTTAAGGACCCCATCATGCAACATAATTCATGTGTTCAATCCATGTTATGAAAAATTTGATGGGAAATTCCCTTTTCCTTTTAACCTGTTAGCTAATTATTTAGCCATGCCAAGTAATCGAACCTAGCTAGCTAGAAGATGGCTAGCATTATTTTGTTTTATACATCTGTCTTTTTCAACTTTAGAATATATCTTCACTACTTGTTTAAAAAATTTAGAAGATCGATTGAAAAAGAAAATAAATAAAATTGAGAGAAAGTACAGTAACGAAAAATGTGATATACAGTAATATTTTCTTAATTTTATATGTAAGAATCTACTATATATATATATATAAGGTGCGTTTGGCGCGCCGGATAAGGATGTAGGATATGATAGGATAAATGCCGGATATGATAAGAGTCGGAATTAGTCAAATATGAATTATGTGGGATAAGATATGAAATGAATAATTCGGATAAGGATTAAGCGGGATCGGACAGGATAAGGACTAGTCGGATAAAGATTTAATAAACTTTGTATTTGATGGAGTTTCGGATTACAAGTCCAGATATTATATAATACAATTTGCTTTTCTTTTAAAAATATATGCAATTTTAATTGTTGTCCACAATTTTATTAGTTGAGTTACTCTGATTTTGGGTGGTTGAAAATTTTCATTAATAAATTTAATTATCTAAAAAAGTGTAAAGAAAAAGATTAAAAAAAATTTATATTCATTTTGTTATCCGGCAATCATGGGATAAAATAATACCACCTATAGGGGTGGTATATATTTATCCGGTTCTAAAGGGATAAAATGATAATTAATCCCGAGTGTAATCCAGTCCCGAGTTGCACCAAACGCGGGATAGGATTAAAATATCCTATCCACCCTTGAGCCAAACGCGGGATAGGATTTATTTATCCTATCCTTTCTGATACCAAACACCGAATATGATTAATTAATCATATCCGGTTTCTAATCCCGCACGACAAACACACTCATAGAGTATAAAGGTGGTAAGTATTTGAACCATCACACTCCAATTTATTCATATATATATATATTCCGTATTTTAACCTTGTGAGTTTTTCTCTTCCAAAAATTTAAGATTACAAAGCATAAACAGTGGGGATTTAAACCCTTGCTGATGAAAATGATATAATTTTTCTTAGCCACTAAACTCTCTTAGTTACAACCGCGTTGAATATATATATAAAATATTACATAGAACACTATTTGATATAAGCAAACGACATAATAACTGTGGTCAGGTGCGGAGGCACACAGGGACCTAAGTGGGGCCATGACTCTACCTGAACTTTTGGAAAATTGTTAGAGAGTATGGGGGGTTATGTGCAAGGTGGAAAAGACGGGGGGCCAATGCGTAAAAGTTTTGGGGCAGGAGGGTATTGCCTGGGGGAAGATTTGGGGCGGGGGTTTGCGAAGAGGCAAAGTTTTGGGCGGGGGGTTATGCGCAACACGCATTATAAGTTGGAGGTTTTAATTTGTAATAATTGTTATGTTGGGTTTTAATCTTTAAAATAGCAGGAGCAACAGCAGTGCTGTCGTTTCTTTCATTCTTCTCCCCTTTCTCTCCTTTTCCATTTAATCTCTGTTACGAGCTTCTTCAATTCTTCCGTTTAATATTTTTTCTTCAAGCAATAAGCAGTATTTAGTAGCTTGTCTTTCTATCTTCATTCTTTATTTATTCCGGTATTTTATGAGGTTAATTTGATTATTAGATTGTTATTTGATAAATTAATATTTAGATTAATATATGTGTTTGTTGGTTATAGTAGGTTGAATATTGGGTTGATAAAAATATTTCAAAATATATAATTAATTTTAGTATATCGTTTTTAACTTTTCCAAAATATCAAAATAGAATAGAGAAGTATTTTAGTAAAAATTTAGCCTATAAACATAATTATTGAATTTGATTTGGTTTAAAAAAAAAATTGGCCCCACCTGAAATTTTTTTCTAGCTCTGCCACTGACTGTGGTGATAATATATTGATTCGAATGTGTGATTCATATGAAATGTTGTTTAATAAGTAATTTGCAGACTAAGAAAAAATAGTTTTTGTATGATAAAAATGTTAGCAGAAAAGAAAGACAATGAGAAGAGAAAAAGTTGGGAGTTGGAAACAAACATAGTTGACCCTAGGGTAGGATGACCTTCCGGTGCCTAAAAATTAATTTATTTGTTTACGTATGTGTATATATATATATATAAATAAAAAATAAAAAATAAAAGAATGTTTCAAAAAAATAAAAAATAAAAATGCAGGACTCCAGAGGGGCAAATGGCATCTAGGCATGCAACAGAAAACGACCTTCATCTCCCATTCTTCCACTTCTCATATCCAATCTTCTCATGCTATAAAATTAATACGAGAACTATGAAATCAATTTGCAAAAATCACTTGCAACACCCTACTCGCAGAACCTTATGCAATACTCAAGTTGCAAATTCACAAAATCCACTTGCAACATGCACCCAAAAGTCAACTGAGGAGGAGCACAGTGAATCGGAGGAAATGTTATTCCCATTTTTAACTTTCATTCCTATTTGTGTCAAAACAATAAGAGAGAATTATAGATGTAATCATAGTTCTTTTGACAGGATTCTTTGCAATTGGTAATTTAAGTTCTAGAAAAATCTACTCAAGTTCAATTTTACTTACAAGTCACAATAAAGAATTTAAATTCGAAACCATCTTTCCGAATCCAACAACAATGCTCCTGTCATGTCTATGTTATATTGTTCTTTACATATTATTTGCATAATTATATTATCATTTGTATGTTGGTTTGTGCATATTGATTTTATTTACTCTAAAAAAATAATTATTTATTTATTTATAAAAGAAAAGAAAAGAAAAGAAAATAAAATAAAATTTTGCCTAGGCAAGTTAAGTAGGTCCTTGGGAGAGAGATGCTTTTAATCTCTTGTTTGGTGGGCAAAGTAAAGTTGGGGACCTTCACCTTCCTATTAGGGAAATTGTACAACCTTAACAACACCTTTAACTAACGTAGTATTTTCTTCCTAAATCTAGTAACTTCGACAACGAGCCTCACCCCAGCTTTAATTTTGATTACGACTTGTTTGGTTTGGTTGTACCACCGGCTACTGCCCGTTGTACCTTTGTCCCATCCGTATCACCAACGCTATCTTAATTCTCACCACGCATCACCTGCCTCGTGTATTCTTTTCCATCCTCACCGTCCACCTATTCCTTTTCATCAACGGTTCTTACAAAACACCCCATGTGGACGGAACATCTTCGGGTAATACCGTATACTTACTCCATTTATTTATTTGGATATTGAAATAGACTTATACCCTATTGATATTATAAAAGGGGGTTTTATGTATTGTGTTAAGAGAAAGAGTAAAGCCTAACGATATATTTGTTTTGCGTACAGTGATAAATATAGTGAAATTTAACTTTGTCATAATTTTATATTATAAAATAATATTATATTTTATTTGTGATAATCTTTGTATTTATTAGTAAGATATATTTGCTCTACTTATCTTATTCATCGTAAATGTTCTAACTTATCGTTAATATGTTGATTAATTAAATACGTTTATTATAAGTAAAATATATACAAAATTTATTGTTAACCAATAAATGGTTGACAAATTATACATTTTCAAATTGTTGTCCCAAAAATAATTGTATTGCTGACGGTTTATATTTATGGTTCCCTAGTTCCCAGGTAAGTTTCGTAAGGATAATTAGAATATATAATTGAAAATATTAATACTAGTAGAAAATAACAGCCATTTTGATGTAGGGTTGGTTGTTTAAGTAACGAAAAGGTTATCGATTTTTCATTTGATTACACATAATTTTAGTTTTGCATCGTTACTTAATAAAAATATAATAATTTCGGTATTAACGGTGCAAAACTAAAAGAGGGATTTGACCTTTCTTAAAATAGGAATTTGACTTTTAATAATTTTATATAAGAATTGAATAAAGATTGTAATTACTTTTACAATTTTACTCTATTTTTAACAATCTACGCATTTCTAGTACCAAAAAATAACTCTATACGCTCTAAATATATACACAAAAATGGTCATTTAGACTTTGGCACCCAAAGTTTATATTAAAACTAAATTTGACACCCACTATTTTTTATTATTATTGTAGTTTGACACCCATTTTTAACTATGCCGTTTGGTCAACTTGCTTGATTGTTAGTCCACACAAATAAATGATAGAACTTACAAATTAAAGTGCCACAAAAGTACGAAGAAATAAGTTAAATGTGATATGGATTTTCATCTAATTACAATACTCTTACGTGTTATCAAGCACACAATTATGCTGTTTCTAGAAGAGAAAATGGAATGAGTTCTACAATCGATTCATAATTTGTTGTATTGATCACCATAGCACAACATGTTGTATCAATACAGTATAAGAAAATAGAAAACATTAAAACAATAGGAAAAAAAATATATATATTTTCCCTAGAGTTGTAGTATTTGTAATAACAAAAAAAAAATATTAATCATTAGTATATCCAAAAAATTTACGAAAATAATGTATTGCTGAGAAAGACCTTGATTTACTAATTTATTAGCATTTTCGCTAAGATTCATATTGTTTTGTTACCCACGATTTTTTAAACTTATTGAATAATTTTCTAGACGCCAAGAGAGAGAATTTGTGTCCCACTATCAATTCGTGAATGAGAGAGTGAGAGACCAACTTCGACCATCAAACAAAAATACACTCATTGTTTTAAACCATCAATTGGCAAGGCAAAAAAAATATCATAGCAAATCAAGCGCTTTGCAATTGACGCACAATATACATATATATATATAGAGAGAAAAAGCGAAGCGTCATCGAATACAATTAATTAATACACGTAATATACACCGGTAAAAATATATATTTTATTTATATAATACGATTAGATTTGTTTAAAAAGTAGCGAATGTATTTTCGAAACACATCGTAGCTAAAATACCCGAGTAGTTGGGGGAAGCTTTTTTGGTGGGCATATATGTCGGCAGGGGGTGTACGAGGTTATTGAGCCTAGGGAGACGTGGACTCTTAGTATCCATTCGTGGAAAGCGTATCTCGTCCCTTCTTTCTCGAACTTTCCTTTTTAATATTCATTTGATTCCCCACCCCCAAACTTTTCCTTAATTGTTTACTCAATTATTTTTATTGTACTTACATTTTCACTTTTATTAATAAATTAATTAATTTGTTTGATAGGAAATTACATGAATGCCCATTGGCCTTAGGCCTCTTGTATGGACATGCGGAGACAAGTTAGTGTGTGGTCAATTCCACCTTTATCCTCATTATTAAAAAAAAAAACCTTCCCACTTGCATTTTTTGTGGGTCCACCCAAGTGCTTGATCTTGACCGTTCAAGTACAATCAATCATTTAATTGTTTGATTCACTTTTACCTTGTAAAAGAAATATGCTTAAACATGCATTACACGTGCCAGCTGTAAAAGCTTCATTTCAACCCAACTTGACTCTCAAGCACAGTGTCTACACGCTGTTTATATAAGTTAAAATGATTACTTGACTAAGTGTATTTACCAAAATAGGCGCATATATAAGTTAAAAAAAATGTTTACCAAATTAAAAAGTTGTTCAAATAATTACTTGAGTAAGAATATTTTTAATGGTATAATTATAATTAATTTTAATGATGCTGGCTAAAAATATTATCACAATAACATAATTAAATTTTAACAACTCTTTAATTAATAACCAAATTTACCATTTTTATAATCAAAATTAACAATCTTCTTCAATAATTAAAATAAGGGATCCACTAATTCTATTGGTTAGAATATAATCTTTTCAAATTTAGATAATCTTTCTCTCCTTTTTTTTTAAATTGATTAATTTATGGTCAATCAATGTAATGACCCGTACAAATTTAGTTATTAAGAAAAAATAATAATTGAAAAAGCCTACACCGTTAATTTTAACAATTTATTACACAAATAATTAAAAGTCATTTTGATCATTCAATTTTAAGTTATTTCATTAAAGATTCTTTAAGAGCACATTATTTCAAGTTCCACTGAATACTTTTTCCATTCGAAAAAAAAATATGAGAGTAAAATAAAAAAAATTTAAAGTTACGTGTTATAATTATCATAAAAGTTGGAAAAAGTGTTATCTTTCTATATTGGTATGGATTATCTTAAGCGACCAATTTGATCGATCAATAGCTTTGTGGTTCAATAGAAGTATTGAAGAGATAAAATGCTATATAAGAAGAGCTGAGTTTGGCAGAGGCTCTTAACTTTTTGTTGGTTTTTTTTTTTGTTTCTTTCTGTTATGTTGTTCTTTCCCTGTTTTAACCAAAAAAAAAGAAGTACAGAGTAACATCTAAATTGAAAGTGAAAGACAGTAAGTTTGCCTTTTGAGTGTAAATGCAGAGGAGATTAAAATCGATATTATTGAAAATATTTAAAATTAAGAATTATATCATAGCTGAATTAAGAATGTTTACAAGGACGTATCACGTATAGGTGCACCATTCTAAAAAAATAAAATAAAAATTTAAATCACTGACATGATTACTCTTTAATTGAGGAACCTCACCAATTGCTAACCTTATAAAGTTTAGAAATTAAACTGGCCCGCCAATAAACATACTTAAATTACTAAATCAATATAGTTTTCAAAATTTGTACTAATATAATTTTGGTTAAAGAAAATGTTAACATGTGCCTTTTAAAAAATCGTATTATTCATTAGGACACGTGTTGAGAACACTTGAAATAGTTTGAACATGCGCTAAACTGATCTTGAAATTATAGGTGGTTAAGAGTTTTAGCGAAACTGCCAACAATAATACCAAGGATTGAAAAGGAGCATGGATTACAACAACAATATACCATGATAAATATTATTGATATGTTCGTCTTATATTAATTCAATTTTTCTTAAATTATTTATTCCATATCAAAGTTATGTATTTGTACAAATATTCCTTTTATAAGAAAAAGAAAAGAAAAGAAGCACATCTTATTTTATGAAGTTTGAAGAGATAAATAAATGATTAGGAATTAAAGTAAAAACAAGTTTTCGAAGATGAGTTCGAGAATTTTATTTCATGAAGTTTGAAGAGATAAATAAATGATTAAGAATTAGAGTAAAAACAAGTTTTCGAAGATAAGCTCCGGCATACTAGTGATACAAGTTCAAACATGTTATTAGGAGCAATTTCAAAATTCTTTTAAAAAGCAGTTTGACTGACCAAATAAGGCTACTTTTATTTGTGTATCCTATATAATTTTTTAATAAAAATTTTACTCTGTTTCATGAATAGAATTTGAAGTGATAAATAAATGATTGCTTTTAGTAATTTTTTTTGACTAAATGTATATACGATGCAAGAATTAAAAGAAGACATGATTGATTAAGCAACTTTTGTTTGCAATGCCTTATGAGATAAGATAAGACGCAAAAACAACATTATACATGTGGACGAAGCACATTAAGTTTAATTATGAGGTAAAGTCAACAAATATATAATATGAAAATTTTTAAATCACCATAATCAGTAATCACACCAAACTAGTAGCCATCAAACCAGTAGGCCATAGCATTTTTTTAAATTTTAATTTTTTTTTTTTTAGCAAATAGGCCATAGCAATTAAAACGCACCTTCTCCAAGCCGAAAATAATAAAGGGAAAACAATACTCAGGCCAATAAAAATAACAATAAATTTTATTAGAACTATCTCAACCAATAGGAAATTTCCACATAGTTGTGGCCCCAAATGACATACTACAACTATACAATTAAGAGTCCCCCTATGGATAATAATGTTTTTAATCTCTTTTTATTTTTTGATTTATGTAACGAGATATTTCTAATTTTTATTAGGATGTGAGTGATCTCTGGTTAAGAAATTGCTGAAATTGAACTCTTGTAGTAAAAGAACAATTTGTCCACCTAGAACACAGATGGCTGCCTATGTTACCTTGTGGTTACTTTATTTATTTTTTAATATATATATATATATACACCGTAAGTATTGTTAGGTGTGAGCAAACATACCTAATTACACCGAGTTCTATAAAATCCAAAAAAAAAAAAAAATTAACCCACTTGCCAATACTAGAAAGTTATAACATAGAACAAAACAAAATAATTAACTAATTACTTAATTATAATAAATAACCTTAAACAAATATCAAATTGCTCAACATGGCCACGGGGTACAATGCCATTGACAAATATTTAATTAATGGAGTTTGTGCTGGATTATTGATATTATTTTAGACTAAACAATAATATTAACATAGAAACTTCGAGGAGATTAAGATGCCAAAATATAATTAATTAAAGCGCGCCAATCGATTAATTGGGTTGGAACAAAAACAGTCTTAAGTTAGTTTAATTTAATGGACAAAATCACAGACACGTAACGCAAGTTTTGGGAGATAATATACTTTTTATTTTCTTTTTTTTATCTTAACAACGTTTTGCTGGTCCAATTAAAACACGCGCTGGCACGTGGAACGCACGAGAAAGATTATGAGGGTGATTGCCAAATCTCAAAATTATGTTAATTGGGGGAATAATTAGATGTTGTTTGTTTTCGTATGTGAATTCAAATTACATTTGACTTTAGAGATGAATGCCATAATTGTTTTTTAAATTATAAGTAGTTTAATAGCATCTATATTTACATTAATTAATTAATTGTCCATTTTATGCATAATTTTCACTTAATAAAAAAACATATTATTATTATTATTATTATTAACGAAAAATGAAATAAGAGAAAATAAAAGTAATTGTACCACCAAGCACCAGTGACCTTAGAATTAACCATATTAATTGCACGTTTTCTTAGAAAATGCTAAAAGTAACATTTTTTGTAAAAAACTGCTAGATTGGTAAATCTAGTGTTCGATTAAGGGTAGAAAAATAAAATTCCTAAGTTCTTGTTTGGTGGGTATTTGTTTTTTAAAATTTTAAAAATTCAACTTAAAATCAATTTTACCTTTATATTTCACTTTACTTTTTTTTTCTAAAAAACGTTTTAAAACACCATAACTTTAAATCTAAAAATCAAAATTAGATAAAAAATATATATTTAAAACCTACTCGTCGAGATCTATAAAATAAGATCCATTATGACTATTTTATGAAAATTTTTTATGAGATTTTTTAGTTGGTTGAAAAAAACTCAAACAAAAACCAAATTCACATTTCAACATATTTCCAAATTCTACCAAATACCATATTTTAAAAAAACCAAACATCACCTAAGAAATTGTAATAGAGACAGAAAAAAAATCCATCTCTACTACAAATAATTTTTCATATATTACTAGTTGTGTTGAATAGCATAATTTTTCATATATTACTTCAAATAATTTAATTTCCTCATTTTCTGGAAGCTCGAACCACTTTGCCCAAACTTTTCTATTTATTCATGGAATTTCTTTTAACACAGACTTTTTTTTTTTTTTTTTTTTTCATATATATCAACCAAACGTACCCATATTTTTTTTCCCTTTGGAGAAAACCAAGACTACAAAATAAAACCTAGCCATAAACCAAGATGATTTTAGAGATTCCTAAATCTTTAAATATGTAAGTTAATGTTAGGCTTTTCTTTAATGTCCCGAACCCTAACCCTAACCCTAACCCTAACCCTAACCCCCACCCCCTTTCTTTTTCTTTCTTAAATAAATTATAGGAGGAGGTTGAGTAGTACCAAGTAGCATAGTTGTTTATAATAAGGTATTATTATAACTATAATAATAATAATAAAAAAGATCTTTGCTCCTTTGGTTACTAAAACAAAGAAAATATTGACTTGAATCTTGATTGAGTGCCCCTTAAGGTAGGCATTCTTGTCCCAAGTAACTCCCCCAAATTAGGTCATCCAAAAAGGGGTTATATACCCTAAACAAAAGGGCATTTATGTTTTCAAGTACTAAAGAAATACCCTTACTATGATAATGTAATTGATCTTTCCCTCTTATTTAAAAAGTGCTTCTCCATAACATAGTAAAAATGGCCAACAATTAATATCCAAGATACGTTTTAAGTTCAAATCTCACGAGTTAAAAGTATAACATAAATAATATATATACAACTAGACTCATAAATTAGATAAACTTCAACCTGGATGAAGTTCTAATCAAGTTTACACAAATAGTAATTAAGTTTTTCCAAACTAATTAACATAAAAATATTCATTAAAAAGAAAAACTTTGGGCCCGTACTTGAATTATTAAGGAAAAATAAAAGGTTAGAGTAAACCAAGTTGTCCATGAAAAATACAACAATCAACGCCATCGAAGATGAAACAATATAGTTGTTCAGAAAAATATAAATGAAAAATTATAAAATGATGAGCATTTTCCGTGGAAAAGAAAAGCAGGTGAACACGCCCTAGAAAACAAAAACAAATGTCACTGAATTTTCACATATCCAAACACCATAAATAAATGTTGCATTTCCAGGTAAAAAAAAAAGCGCTCAAGGGCCCGCTCCCATAAGAAGCCCTAAATTGATTAACTATATGGGCTCCTCAGGATACTTTACCCAAATTGATCAACTATATGGGCTTCTCAGTATACTTTACCCAAACTGCAAAACTTAGGGCGTGTTTGGAAGACCTCATAATCGGTCCAAACCCAACCGATAACAAAAATACAAGTCATCACTTCTACCTGTATCTCTCCAGGAGACTATAGTTATATATATATATAAATTTTTTTTTACGCAGCAAGAAATCAAACTTGAGACCGTACACCTACTTACACAATTTCAAATTCGTTCTTACCGCTGTAACAACTCTTAGGTTTATATATATATATATATCCATTACTAGAAATGAGAAAAATAAAATTCCTCCGTGAAAACATTTTTTTAAAAAAAATCTAATGAATAATATTTTTTTGAAATAAAAGTATTTTTTTTAATTTTTATAGAGTAAATCCCCTGTTTATTAATTGTTCTTTAAAATAAAAGTTTTCACCAAAATTATGTTTTATGCAAATTTAACTTTACAATCCAAAAAAATTAATACAAATTTGTTGCATGATGTGATTTTATTTTTTTAACTAATATATTTTTATGGGTTGCTCATATAACTCTAGTGCAATATTAAATAAACTCCAATATACAGTAATGTATTATAACAAATAAGGATTGAAAAATTAAATTTGCATATCCCGGAAAAATTATCTTCATTTTTATCACTAAATGAGTTTAAATTTGTATTTTGTTAAAATAACTCTAAAACATTATTAATTAAACATTTTGATCAAAGTGATCTCCTAGAAAAATGCAATGCAAACTTAATTTTGCATGATACTATAAAAATATTACAATCCGAAAATATACTGCAAAGTTATCATTGCACTAGTTTTGGAATTTGGTCAACTATAGATCATTAATTCATAAAAATATTATTCTTCGGTTCTTTTGTAGAAAACTTTTTTCAGACAAGTCTCATTTTCAAATATCTCGTATTTATTATTCCTTGTTTGAGCGTCCCAAACAAAAGTCCAATTTATTTTTTATGACATGTATAATCATATACAAACTCTAACAATCATAAACAAGTTTTGTTTTTTAGCGTTAATTATATTAAAATTAGGGTGTTATTAAAAGCACCCAAACAAATTAATTTCAACATCCATTCTTTAAAAGCACCCACATTTAAATTTTAATTTTAGAAGAGTACCCATAATCTTTAGGCACCCTAATAGAAATATGTTTAGAACAAATTAAACTGTAATTTTGCGACAAACTATTTCGTGAAAAATGAACTCAACTCTCTTTTTAACATCTTTTATAGAATTCTATAAATTAGAGGCAAATATAAAAAAGTGGGAAGAAGATACAATCTCCCTCTACATTGATCTTGTTATTTTGTCCAATGTTAATTGTGGATTTTGCAAGTATACATCACCTTTAACTTTGAAAAAAAGTCGGTTTCCATGCCTTTAATTTCTTCCTTTTTTGATTGAGAAAACAAGTATACATCACCTTCAATCCACACAAGGCATTCTTGTGATCAAAGTGATTAGCAAACCTCCTCAGCTCTCTTCAAGTTAATCAGTTTATGCACTTGATAAAACAGTCCACATATATATATATATATATATAAGACCCATAAACCAACTCATCGTCCCTAACAAGCTTCACAAGGTTAAGCAATCTATTTATTCGGCCTCAATTTCCTAGGGAACGAGGACACAAGGATATGATCATCGAGATCATCTACTACTTTACGAGATAAATTTTCAAATACAAATTAATAAAACAAAACAGAAACTATAAATAAAAAATGCATATATACAGTATTAAGGTGCCTTCAAAATACGTTAACCATGTGGGTTACCTTTGTTTTAAAAAACAATGGTGTTTAAATTAATATTTTAGGGTACTTTTACCAGAACCCTAAAATTAGTGTACCTTAAAAAGATTTTTGAAAGTAAGACAGAAATTCCTAATTTAGGACAAGGCGAGTACTTGTTGCATGATAAAACAAAGTACTCTAAAATGTCCTAAGATCCAAAATTGCAAAGCAACTAAGTCTTACTCCCCACCATCCGCCCTAAAGCAATGTAGCATTAGTCGGATCTGGCTCCTCTAGAGTGATTTCAACCACTCTAGAGTCTAGAATATTAAATTTGGACCATTTGTTTAAAACTGAATGCTTAGACTTTTTGACTGATTGTGTTTGCCTTTGGCGACGACTAATTTAAATAGAAATTACTTGTCAAAATCTTAAACATCTAATTTTAAACCGCCGGTCAATATTTCTTCCACTCTCCTTTAGAGTGATTTCCATTTGGAGTTATTTTACAACTCTAGAGGAGCCCGGTACATAACAGCATTGCCTGTACTAGAATGCCCTGCCTTCAAAGTAAAATTGCATTTTACAGCGTAATTATGACAATAACAGAACCCTGGATGATGAAGTCGAATAAGAAAAAACTAATTTGAACGTAATTAATGTTCAGAAACATAGAGTAAGAGATGAAGCAACATGCCTATATATGTAGGTCGACACAGCTTTTACTCTGATTGATCACCGTAACCTTTTATTGCTGAACGAATTATGTCACTATGACCTGCATCCAGTTGCACCAAAACTGTAAGAGTACTACTTTCTACTGCATGAAGATATATGCATAAGCAATCACAAAAGCTCCAAAATATCCATATATGCATACATTTTTAGCCGATGAAACTTTTGTTGATCATCTCACATGCTAAAATGGTTATTAGGATCAAGTGGAGATCAATGATGTCACCACCATGGAGACCATATCTACCCTTCATAGCTGAATTTTGTCACGTCCCGATCTAGCCCAGTAAGATAATTCCCGTTAGGCTGGACTGGGACAAATTACTCGTATTCGAGTAAACGGAATGGTTTTTAGAGCGCCGATGTATGCATACATCTATCATATAAAGAATAGCACAAGGGTTGTCCTTGAGGAATAAAATGGGATATAATCTACCATTTCATTGCGGGGACAACTTATCCAGTGCTCAAATAGCATAGGGTGTCTTAAGAGAAGGGCTCTCTCTAATTATATATGCAATTCAGATTACGAAAGGGGTTTACTAAACAAACCTTGATAATTTATAGTGTTTATTTGTGGCCCTGTCATTTCTATTCCATTGTCATTAAGCAACGAAATCCCTGATGAAGTTATGTCAAAACAAAATGCCAGAGGTGGAGACATTGGAGATTTTGCCACCTTTATAAATCTCTTTCCTGCAAATTAGAGTGCCGTATCAGATTTGCTATACATAATTGGCAAAAACCATTGAACCCCACGCGTCAGGTGTGTATATATAATATGTGCACAGCTAGCTACAAGAAAAGCTGATTTACGCATTACCTACGTCTAGTGAAAATGAATTTGCTTCAGCACATGTAAAGCTTAGAACAAAGTCAGAACCAACCTAATTTAGAATCAAGCACGAGACGAATTGTAACAGCATGAGCCCAGTGAATTCCCAAAGCAGCAACAAGATGAGAATCAGATCTTGCAGGATCCTCTATGTATTCAACCTTGCTCCCCACTGCACATGATGATTTCATATCATGTTAATAACTCTGTATGTGTCACATCCCAGTCCAGCCTAGTAAGATATGGTCTGCATTGGACCCAAGCGCTCACAACTGACTTTTATCATCAAAATGCCTCTTACTAGGAAGAACTAGTGAACACGCATATATAGGACATCTGTTTACCAAACCCAGGCAATGTGAGATGGACACCCATAATGTGTAGCCTGCCAAGCAACTACTACAACCAAACCAAGGCACGTCTACAACACTAGGATCTTTGAAGTACGGAAGCATAAACAATATAATTCTGCGATTATTGTACCTTGGAAAGAATAGCGGGATGTTTCATCAGAGCTTTGAGATCTTACTTGGTTAGTCACCACTACAGGAATCCTTGAAAATTCTGCAAGTGACCTGAGGGTTTTGAAGAAAAAAAAATATTATACAAGAACACATGGTCTCAATAGAAAACAAGCATAAAAGTAAGAAAAAGAGAGAAGCAAATTTAGTACTCACTTAATAAAAGATATATGCCAACCCAATTGATGATGTCTTGGAGGTCCCTCTTCATGTTCTCTATAACAAGATCAGAGGATAAAGCATGTATCTACCAGAATGCTAAAAAAGGATGAAGCATAATACATTTCATTTTTTTGTGAAAAAGTATTGAGTAAAATGTGCATCACTTTGGATTATGTTGATTACCAAAAAGAAGTAATAATAATAATCAAATATATCAAATACAGAGCCACAAAATATTGACCTTACCCTGAAACAAGAGCCGCCATGCTATCAATGATAAGCAACTTAATTTGGCGTTGGAGCAGTGAAACTTTGATTTGTTGCAATCTGGTAATAATATATATTACATATAATTCATAAATCAATTGTAGTATTAGGCTCTCAGGTCATTATCCAACTAGAGCAAGTACAACAAGCAGAAACCACAGAAGGCTATTTGGAAAATCATATGCACGCCTAGTGAAAAAATAACCAATATTTCAATTAGCATAAAGCCATAAACCAATACTTCCCAAAAAATATCAGTGCTAATACATTAGAGATGGAATTTTATCCCCTTCATATAATAGAATAATTTATTCCACTCTTAAACATAATGTTTTATTTGTAATTCGCACCTCTCAGTGAACTCAGCGAGTGATGCTGGCCGCAAAACCAGGATCCTCCCAGCCATCTGCAATATAAACTAATGGTTGGTTTGATAAAATAGTTGGAAAATGATTGGAAAAACAAACAAGTTAAATGAAATTTTGGAAAAAGAGACGAGTAATTTGGTGAGATGTTTGCCAGCTTTTTATCTTTTTCAGGGAACTTACCCATTAACAAAGAATTGGATTCCATGGGAAAACCAAAAAAGTAATAGAACATCTCACCAAATCACTCGTCTATTTGTCCATATTCTCATAAAGTTAGCAGTGTACTCAATAATTTCCAATTTTTTTGTCAAACACACCCTAAGAATTCACACAGAGAGCTATTTAGTAACAGAGTGAAGACATAAAATACTGGATAAACATGTTGAGTACCTCCTGAGCCATGCCTTCAATGTGAAATATTTCTGGGAAACTATTAACGCCAATTTCTATCATCCTGAAGGGTAGATTCCAAATTTAAAATTTTGCATGTCTGATTGAAGGAAAGGAGGAAGATCAATATTGAAAACCCAAAAGAGGTAAGATTATAAAATTACTGTTACCTTCTTGAATTAAATTTGGATTCTACATCAATGTATATTACACGAGTGTCTAAGCCTCCGTAAATTGTAGGCAACGAAGCCAGTAATGCAAGCTTCAGGCAAAACTGAAACCAAAGAAAAATTCCAATTTTTTTTAATTTTTGACAAAATCACCCTCTTTTTAATAACTATATTTCTTTTACATTATAATATACTAATATTTAATAATGTTTTATAATTGCTAACTTACTGTAGTTATATTGTTTTTTATAGTTAGTAATATATTTGCAAGTCATTCTCTATGAGTAGAGGAGAGTTCCAATCTTAAATATTGGCAAGGAATCTCAAATGCCGGAGAGCAGTATTCCTGGAATTTAAAATTGCCAGTCACTTTAACTAGAACCAAACGAGCTTAGTTTTGCGTACTTGTGTTTTGCCAATTCCTGAAGGACCAACCAACTCCGTCAAAGCACCAAACGGAATTCCACCACATAAGGCCGCATCTAACCCTTTTAGACGTGTGGGAAGATGGCCGGCTAAGTATTCATTTTGAATGCGTTGCTCCAGCAATGATAGCACCTAGAAGAACAACTAGAACAAGCACTTTTAGGATGAAAATGATAAAAAAGAATCTGCACTTATATGGTCCATTCATCGAATGACAAACCAAACCACACCAATGAATGCAGCATTATATTTTTATAGTTAAGTTAATGAACTTACAGTTTGATATGGTGGACATGAAATTTCACTGATGTGTGCTACTGCAGATGTTACTGTTGCCAACCCCACATCTAACAACTCCATCAAATCAAATTCAGTTAATGATAACACATCCTGAAATCAAAGATTTTGAATGTAAGACACTATCTTTACTTTTAAAGATGTATTTAGACTTCAATAGATAATATCCACTATCATCTATAGTTGTGATCATTGATATACTATTATACATAAAATTTCAATACCAATAGAGCGAAATCAATCCAATATTCTACCCAACGACAGTGTTCTAAAAATCACCTAGGCAATAAGCAAATATGCAATGGCCTGCTGCTTCGCCTGGCTAGGATAGTGATTCAGCAGAATTGGCGGATTTTTGCATTCCTTTTAGGTAAAGTTATGTACTCCCTCCATTAAGAGTCCGCTATTCCTTTTTGGGAAGTCCCAAATTAAGAGTCCACTTTCCTTTTCTAAACATGATCAACATACAAAAACTCGCCATAGGAAACAAGTTTTGTCTTAAGTTGATTTTGATGAAATTAATGGATCATACAAAATGTGTCAATGCTAGCCCATCCAAATTTTCACAGATCAAATGGTTGACATTTCTTCTCTTGAATGACAAACCTTTACACGCCTTAGAAGATGATTTATTCTTGCATCCAATAGTTACGCCAGAATTGGTGTTTACATACTAATGTACCATCTACACAACTCTCTCTTCCATTCAAGTTTTAGAACGTAAACACACATCTCTCTCTCTGGGTGTTATGGTTGCTACCCTAAATCTATAATTCTATTTATAAGGGATAAAGGTTTTTGCAACCTAAAAATGTATAAGGGATAAAAGATAGGATGGTTGAGATCACAAGATGTTTTTTTAAGGGTTGAGATGCAAGATGCATTTTCTTACGGTTGGTGGTAACTTTGGCACGGGTTACAACTAGTGCGTTATTCACATTATGTGTGGGTCACAAATTTATGGCACTTTTGTAACACTATACAAGGATCAATCTATATGCACTACAAAAGTTATATGCACATACATATATCCACTTAATGGCAATAGTAATTTTGGTAAATGTGAACGTATCAAGGAAAAAATCATTTGCAACGTGGATAGTGGTATAGTGCATTAAGCACGAACAATTCTTTACAAGCATGGATAGTGCAGCAGACACGGACTGAACCTAGTTCTTCTTTCTTTCTTTTTTTTTAAATCAAAAAGGGGGCTTGCAACCTTGCATAACATTCATAATGTGCTACTTTCATTTTTCAAGAGCTTGGTTCAATAGTGATGGTTGCTCCACTATGATTTATGACTAATTAGGGTTTCTTAATTCTTACATACATAAATGCATTTAGGATTTCAAATCAGGATTCTGTCTAATATGGCCTATTCTTACAATAAACATAATGCAATTAGGGTTTCACTAATATGAATAGAGCCATACAAGTTGTTTAATATATCTTAATCGTCATTCAAAGGGAAAAAAGTTGGAAGAGAAATTCAAAATAGAATAGAATAGATTAGATACCTTCGCTGTTAAGAGATTACGAGCAACAAATACGTTGGCTATTGATTTGGGCAAACCCATTTCACTAATTAGCTTGTTCGCCATCTCTCTCTCTCTCTCTCTCTCTACACTCTCTCGCCCAATTTATTCCCGCCAAATATTGACCCGCAAGTCGGTTGGGGTGTCCGACCCGGCCCTTTTATCCTATATGTAATTCTTAATAAGGCGGGTGATCGTAGAAACAGAGAATTCGTATATATATGACGAATAAATAATATAATAAAGAACCTTTATATACAACGCAATCTATTAATCTGATTAGTCGCTCGGAGAAAGGTGGCAACGAGTAGGAGTAAGATTAAATAAGGAATGCAAAATTGTCTGAATATAAAAAGAGATAACTTTATTGAATTAAAATATGCTGTGCTTTTTTCGATTTTTTTTTTCGACCTGTAGTTTTGCAATGGTAGAAAAGTATGGTGGGATGATAAGAACTGAGGCGATAGTGATGGTTCGTGGAGGTGGTGAGCCGAAGAAAATGGCGATAACCTGGCGAAGATCAAATTAGGTGTGAGATTTAGAGAGGGAAAGAGGCTATGATGGTTTCATAGGCGACAATAATAGTCTGATGGACGATAATACTAATCGCCGCTGGCAACAACATACATTGTAATTAAGACTTTAGGAGAGGATGATTTTAACCCTTTGATACCATGTCGGACAACTAGAGGATGACCTCCTCACTTGTGTCGGATAGCTAGAGTCAGACTTCAATCAAGCCAGACATCCAAAGCCGGATCTCAACCGTGCCGGACAACCAAATTCAAATCTCAATTGCCGGACCATTAGAGTTGGATGAATTCAATCAAGCTGGACTACTAAAGCTGGTCTTTAATTAAGTCAGACAACCAGATTGGATCTCAATCGCACCGGACCACCAGAGTTGGACCTCTTCACTTAAGCTAAATCACTAGTTCCATGACTTCACTTTCAAACTCAAGTTGGTCTCTCATTCACCATTTTGAGTTTGAGGGGAGATGTTAACATATATAAATATCTTAAAATTGTTCGTTTATTGAAGGTGACCTCCTTAATATATAGCATGCTCTAGTCTTTGAAGGTTGACTCAGCCATCGACAATTGAGTAAACTTGATGGACTCAATGCATGATGGTCAACCATGAATTAATTATATGTATCTGAACTCGGTTTATACCAACCAAGTTGGTATGCATATGCTCAGTTGTCATCGGCTGAATGCTGTAAAAATAGGTGTGTCACTAACTATAGAGCTATAATTCTAGGATCTATGCTTGCTTGACGCTAGTATAAGGAAAAATTGTTCGTTTATTGAAGAAATAGGCCTCACTGCAATTCAATTACGTGCAAATCTTAAACTTGCATGTGTTGACCCATATACCGAGCATATCATTGAATAAAAACTTCTCGATTCTCCTAATCCCAATAGTGATGGCCACCCTTCTGAAGTAATAGAGCATCTTTCTCAAATCAAATGTATGGATCTTAACTCCGATTTTGGTGACCAATTAATTGAACATACCAATGAAGGATAGGCTTTTCATCAGGGTTGTGGTGAAGAATCTTTTCATGTTACAACGGATCCTATCGAGAATGAGAATAATACACGAAAGTTATTAACGTGGGTTACGTGTTTAAAACATATGAATTAATTACCTATTGCTTTAGTACAATTTAGTACATACTTCATAATTGAACAAACAACTATTTTTTTGCATGTATTTCATTATAGGCATAGTTTAGTTTAATGATGTCAACGTAAAGAAAGAGAGATCCGAACTATAGTTGTTACTCGAAAGTCTGAGCAATGTATTAGTACTAGGAGGCCAAGACTAAGTTTGGGTTATGAAAAAGGCAAGATATATCGAGATCACCAAAAGCAAATAGGTCTAAGGAAAAGAAAAGTGCTACAAAGAAGTGTAAATGCTTGTTCTCACTATGCGGTGTTAATATCGGTTGGGATTAGTGGAAGGTATAAGTAAAATGCGGATTTCATAATCATGACTTGCTGAATACTTTAGTTAGGCATCCGTTTTTCCGAAAGATGAAGAGGATAAGTAGTTTGTTGGTGAGATGACCATTGCCAGAGTAAAACCATGGGACGTTCTTTGTGAACTTGAGGCACGTGATAAAGAGAATGCGTCCACAATGAGAAAAATTTACAATGTTAAGGCCAATAAGAGAATGCATGACATACATGGGAGGAGTGCGATGCAATAATTGAAGAAAATTCTTGTGGAAAAATATTATGTGTATTAGCAAAGATTAAATGATATAACAAATGGGATGTTATCCCTCTTTTAGGCTGATCCTAGTTGTATCTTCTTGGCCAAGTGTTTCCTATCTATAATGATTGTTTATTGTACTTGCAAGACAAACAAGTATAAAATGTCTTTATTTACAATGGTTGGAATTACATTGATAACGAAGACGTTCTCTATTGGTTTTTGTTTTTTGTATAAGGTGATGGAGGATAATTATTAATGAGCCTTTTCAAAATTGAGGATGTTGTTTGAGTTCTATGACCTCCCAAATGTTTTTTGTAATGGATAAAGAGTTTGTTTATATTAATGCCATAAGTAATGTTTTTCTTGATTCTTATCATATGTTATGCAAGTTCCATATTTCAAAAGATGTGGAATAACATTGTAAACCATTTTTTACAACTATGGCAGTTTAGACAAAATTCATTTAAGATTGGAGTAATATTACCATGGCAATATTAAAATAAGACTTCTTTAGAGGATGGGGAGAATTCAAGAAAGATTGGGAGCAATTCCCAAATGCCGTTGATTACTTAGCTTGTACTTGGTTTCCATATAGAAGGCCTTTGTACATGCATGGACTAATTAGGTAAAACTCCGTGGTAATAGAATGACAAATATAGCTAAGGGCTCGCGTGGCAAGCTGAAGAGGCACCTTGACTCAAGTAAGGGATTTTTTACCACAGCTTTTTGGGGATGGCCAATATGTTGTGCTTGCAACTTATTGAAGTCCAAGCTATTTTTGAAAGGAGTCTCGGGTTGAACAAAGAAATAAACCACATAATATCATTCAAAGAACTAATTAAAGGGGAATATTTCGCACTTTCCTATAGACTTGATTAAGAAGGAGAGTGACCGATAGATTGATATTGGGTTAAATCCACCCCCATGTGATCGCATTGTTCATATGGTTTATGGGATTCTTTGTGCACATGAGTTGTTGGGATATAGTTGTGCAAATCGGCCTATTCCCTTGTATGCCATTGACGAACATTAGCGAAAACTCACAATCTTACCAAATAGCGGGGAGGAAAAATATATATTTTGCATGGTGGAGATGATGTTATTAAAGAAATTGTATGATCAATCCATGGGACAAGAAAAAGGTTATTTTAAGAAAAATAAAGAATATTGCCTTGATAATAATAACGTCACTTAGAGAACTAACCCCTATTATTCTGAAAGGTAGACCCGGCGGTAACAAGAGGAAATTGAGTCAAAAATAGAAGAAACATGAATCCTCAACCAAACGGGGTCCATCCGGCTTCGTGTCCGCGAAGATTATGAAGGAGCAATAATTCCTACTAAATCCTCCAAAGTTTCAAAGCCAAAAAAACATGTGGTAAAGTAGAAACCAAAGGTTGATATGACAAAAAATAGGAATTCCAAGCTTATTTGGAATTCATCCCTGAATTCATGCATCAATTCCTCGCACATATAAAAGATGTAATGGGGGGACTAATGTACCAAGAAATTGGTATAATTTATCATATTAATTTATACTTTAGATAGTATATATTATTACTAATATTTTTATTTTTAATGTTTTTTAGGTGGTAGAAACGAATTAGAGAAGATTGAGAAAAATAGGGAAATTAAAGCAAATAAAGACACTTAAAAATAGTTTAATACTTTCGAATGTATAAATTTTTACTCAAAACTCCAAATCATGCAATTCTTGAACCTATTTTGAAGAGAATTTCGAGAGCTATAACTTTGCAGTTCAACATTTTTCTAAATTTAGCTATCTCGGGGCCTGAAATTGCGACACAAAATGCAGCAACTTAAATTGGCGAAAATTCATTATATTTAATTATGAGTCCATTCAAATCTTTTTTATTAATATTAAACAAGCCCACTCAAGCCTAAAATGAGCTAAGTTTAGTTTGGCAATGCATAAGTGGTGGCCCAAACATACTAAATTAATTAAAGCCTAACAGCCATTGACCATCATTATCAATCTATAAAAGAAGAACAATAGTAGCAATAATGAGGCAAGCCGTAGCCAACGGCAGAAGTGCTGCCGACCACTTCCTCTTCTTTTTTCAATTTTTTTTTGTTTTCCTTTTCTTTTACTTTATTGAAGACTTGAAGATTTGAAGTTTGTTTTATTCAATTAATTAATGTCAAGTAAGTTTTCTTTTAATTTTATTAATGCTAGCGTAAATTTGTACTAGGGTTATGATGAGTATATTTAATTGATTCTCTTGCAAGTGTCCATGCCAAATGACTCTACCAATTTATTGTTTTAATGTTAAATACAATTCTTCCTATTAGATGCTTATTTTAACTGATAAAAATAAAGTTGGATTCTCATTATTTTTTGTTGGATTCACCTTATGATTTATTGAGAGTGGATATATGGTGTAATTTAACGGATATAGTGAATGTTTTGACTTTATACATAAGTTTGGTTGTGGAGCAATTATAATTGGATTTTATAAATTCATTAAATTTGAATGATTTTATTTTCCGTAAATAATAGAGTCGATGGACCAAATTATTGTGAGACAAGAGTAGAGTTTATGCACATGAATACATAGGAAGATAATATTAAATATATGACTCTGAAACCTTAGTTAATTAATTCATTAATTTTATTATCTTGCTTAATATTATTTAATTTAGTTCCATTACTTTAGTTTACTTGCTTTACTTTGTTTTATTTAATTTGTTTGGTTTTCATAAAACTTTTCTAACTAGATTAGGAGTTTAGTGAAAGATTAACAAAATAATTATAAAACATACTATTTGAGTCTTTGTGGGATCGACCTCGCTTACACGTTATATTATAAACTAATTGGTGTGTTTGCGAATATTAAAATTTATCATAACAAGGGCGGCCATTGTGGTTCGTTGCGTTGTGAAACAAGCAGGATGGCGCAATGACGAGCACAACCTCCCATATTCCTTAAAAACTAAGCATGAATTGTTTTACTTGGTTGTTAACAACCAAGAATGAACTACTTAACTCGGTTGTTAACAACTAGATAGGATTGCAAATTGGGCATGACCTGGTAATTTGAGCATTTACCCATAGTAACAACCGAAGTCTAAGTTTTCAGCGATTCAAAAACCTAGTTAAGATTGAAGAAATTAAAGTAGCAATTGAAATACTAAGGTGCGAATTCTAAAACCAAATTACCGATTCAAAAACCAAATTAGAAATTCAAAGAACGAATAATAAAATAAAACTATTAATTCAACAAACAAAGTACACAATATATAACCATTCTGAACACAATGTATTAAAATTAACAACCATAAAAAGAAAACATTTAACAATGTCTTAAAGTGAGCACACCAATTCCAGTCTCATTTCTTTCTTGTTTTTTAAGTTGGGGTTTTGCCTTTTCATTTTACCAAATGAGCAATTAATATAGTGGCATAGGGTCATGCCTTTTTTTTCTCATAACCTCTGATCTCTGCTCTTGTTCTTTTTCCTTCTCTTGCTCGATTATTCTTGAAGCTCTAAGCATGCCATACATCTTATAAGCAACCATGGTTATGCCATGCTCTTCTTCACCAAATAGAGCTATTTTTAGCAATGAAAGTGCGTTGTTTATCCCAACTTACTGCGTAACACACTTAATACCATGAACAAATAATTGTGCCCCATGTCCTGCTCTTTACGATATTGTCCTTACTTTAGTAGGTTATATGTATGGATGTGTGATCTTCAAGAATTAATCTATGTATTTGCTATCGCATTCTCAATGAAACTTCACCTGTACGAAACGCAATGACTCATTCAATATGTGATTATGCCAATTTTCTTGGTGCCACCGATTCACACTATATATGACCTTATATGCATAGATTTTCTTTCCTCACGCCAGTTTCATTATTGGTATCATTGGCATTGTCAAAATTATTTGGACTCGACCGAACTATCTAAGCACACGTTCAGGATAGTAAGGCTCGACGATATCGAATCAGACGATCAAACCACAATAGTATAAAACATTTGGTAATGGGTGGACATTTATGTGGTCCTTCTATGGATCCCAAGACACAAGTATAAAAGCATTGGATTTGAATTAAAGATAATAAATGTCATACAAAGATAAAAATAAATAAATTAAAGACAAAATTGAATTACATCGGTCTTGATTAAGTCATTAATCCTCTCCTTCAGGGCTACAGTCGTCGTTATTTGGTCACCGCTGCATTGTTGGGGCCTCTATTTGCACATCCATAGCTCTATTTTAGTGTATTATATATTCGAAAAAATCAACACACAATAAACAAAGTCCTCGCAAATCCAAGCCTGTAATTCATTGTTAATAGGTTATTAAAAAGGTATGCTACATTTAATAAATAATAAACAATTGACACAATAAAGTAAATAACTTATCACGACGAGATTCAAATATCCAGTAATCCCCTCACACCAGCTCTCGATGCAAGTCCCAATTGATGATATGTATATGTCAATATCGCCATTCCCAATCTAATCTGATCAACCTTTTTCATATATTTCAAGCACCCAAAATAATAAATAAATAAATACATTAGTTTTTGTTTGTCGAGAAAAACGACGCACCTTAGTAAGTACAAAAGATATCCCTTAGCACATCTATCCAACTTCTTCTCACTCGATTCAATAGTAGCTCTACATTGGCACATTTTCCATATCCACTATAATCTAACCATAAAGGCTTCAATTTCCTTGGCCACCTTAGCCTCATTAACACCTAATATCTCCGACATTAAACTAATCTCAACATCTCAAAATTAAAACAATCCCCCTTTGTTGTAACTCCAAGGATCTGTCTAACATCATTCAAACGAATCGTCATCTCACCGAAATGGAGATGGAATTTATACATGCCGGTTGCCATCGCTCAATAAAGGCGAAGACAACAATGTAATTAATAAATCAGTAGTAATGTTATATCATTGGTGATAACCCACTATCTCTCACCCTTTGTTTTACCCCCATCAACCTCCTTCAATAAATCCCTCGCCTTCAATTTTAGCCAATGGCAAATAGTGGACAATTTTATAATTGCATCCTATATCATTAATTTAATTTAACTTAATTAGCCACGATTAAATGTTAAATACATGTTTCTAATTGTCATACATAAAAGTAAATTATATATAGGCAAGTATTAGATACCTCTTCCCAATGCCAAACTGTTGGATCATTAATCCAACATTGGGCTTATATGTGCAATAATTATGTGTTGTAGAATTATGTATAGTTAAGCCTACTTTAAAGTGGTCAACTAAGGTTTAAGTTATTGGGGCTTAAATGTATCTAGTAGGGTGTGAGCCTTTAATGTGTAGATACTTAAGGGCAATTTCTATTTTTATGATGAGTTAAAATAGAAATATTAAATAGATGTTAGGGTTTATTATCTATAAATATTGTGGTTATGGTCCCCAGATCACAATATTCAAGACCAAGAGGGATTCAAAAGGTGATGTGGAGAGATACAAAGCTCGACTTGTCACAAAGGACTTTACACAAAAGGAAGGCATCAATTATAAAGAAACTTTCTCTCCGATTTCTTTGAAAGATTCTTTTAGGATTATAGTGGCATTAGTGGTGCATTTCGATTTTGAGTTACATCAGATGGATGTAAAGACGGCATTTCTCAATAGTAACATTGATGAGACGATATATATGGTGCAGTCAGAAAACTTTGTGGTGGAAGACACAAAGAATATGGTTTGCAAACTTCATAAATCCATATGTGGGCTCAAGCAAGCATCTCGACAATGGTATTTCAAGTTTCATCAAGTGATCATCTCATTTGGTTTTGAGATGAATTTGGTCGATGATTGCATATACCATAAGTTCTGTGAGAGCAAGTATATTTTTCTAATTTTATATGTCGATGACATTTTGCTTGCCAGCAACGATATATGCATATTGCATAAAACCAAGAGATTTTTTACTAAGAATTTTAAGATGAAAAATCTTGGTGACGCCTCTTTTGTGTTAGGTATACAAATACACCGAGATCGCTCTCGGGGTACTTTAGGATTATCACAAAAGGGCTATATCGAAAAGGTTCTTAAGAGATATGGCATGCATAATTGTAAACCATGTGATACCCTTGTGGTTAAAGAAGATAAGTTTAGTCTCAGTCAGTACACTATGAATGATGTTGAGGAAAATAAAATGTAGAAGATTCTTTATGCGTCAGTAGTAGGGAGTCTGATGTACACTCAGGTATGTACATGTCCGAATATTGCATACATTATTAGGATGCTAGGCAAATATTTAAGCAATCTAGGAATAGACCATTGGAAAGCAACAAAATGGATCTTGCGTTATTTACAGAGAACAAAAGACTATATGCTCACATATCGAAGGACAGATCAACTTAAGATCATTGGGTATATTGACTCCGATTTTGCTGAATGTCAAGATAGTATGAAATCTAATCGAGTTATGCTTATCTGCTGGTTGGGGGTGCTATATTCTAGAAGAGTGCTAAACAGTCTCTTGTAGCCTCTTCTACCATAACGGCAAAGTTCATAGCATGTTATTAGGCGTCCAACCACGGAATATGGCTGCGAAGTTTTGTCATGGGACTGAGAATAGTGGATAGTATTAGAAGACCACTCAAGTTATTTTGTGATAATAAGTCAACAGTTCTATATTCTACGAACAACAAGAGTTTGACGAAATCTAAGCATATAAATATCAAGTTTCTAGTTGTTAAGAAAAGAGGTCAGAGTAGACATGTGTCTATAGAACACATCGGTACAAACTCTATGGTTGCGGGTCCGCTTACTAAGGGATTGCCACCCAAAGTGTTTCATAAGCACACTGCTTGTATGGGTGTCATGTCTTTTTAGGATATTCAGTTTTAATGCGAGTTTGTAATTTTTAGTGTTTCTATGATATAGACATATTTCTATTTAAGGATACTTTAAAGTTATTTTCTGCAAAAATAAAGTTTTGGTTTATTCACACTCTGATTTTGGATATGGTTTGATTTCACTTAGCTTTAAACAGGACCGGCTAAAAATAGGCATGTTAAGATCACATAACATAAAATTTCCGTGTTACATATCCATATCATGATCCATGTCGTTAAGGTATATCGACATGTGTGACCATTGATGGGTCGAGTTATGTCAAGTGTAACAAAGGCTGCTTTGATTCTATGTTGATATAATTGATAGATCGGATTGGATACAGATATATTTCAGTAATGACAGCAAAGATTAGCTCAATTTACAATACATAATTATAAGGTTATACATATAGCCTAAGTAGGAGATTGTTGGATCCTTAATTTAACATTGGGCTTATATGTACAATAATTATGTGTTGTAGACTATCGTATAGTTAAGCCCACTTTAAAGTGATCAACTAAGGTTTAAGTTATTTGGGCTTAAATGTATCTAATAGGACATGGGCCTATAATGTGTAGATACTTAAGGACAATTTCTATTTTTATAATGGGTTAAAATAAAAATACTAAATAGATGGTAGAGTTTACTATCTATATATATTATGGTTATATTTCCCAGATCACATGTACATATTATGTCCCTTGTGAGCCCCCATTATCATAGTGAGTATAGAGAAAGTTTAAAGGATTCTCTAAAGAAATACGTGTAGATCTGAAAAGCCAACCACTCGGCTACAAATCTCACGCTATGGATTCAAGTATGCTTCTGCATATTAATTTATTGATTCTTGATATATAATACGACATAAACGATCATATGGTTTATAGTTATTTAGAACCAACAAGATCTAATACAAATTGTATATGCGATATGATCTTTAAAGGTCTTTCGCACACTTTTAACAAACGGCCCTTTGTCACATTCTTCAGAGGTAACACGGCTGCTACGGTCTTCACCAACACGCCTACTATGGCCTTCACCAACACCCCTAGTATGCTTTTCCATTTACTCCGAAACCACATTCACGGTTTTCAATTCCTCGTTTTCATTAACACCCTCTCATTCTCTTCTAACTTCATAAATCCGTAGTTATGTTTCCAATTCTTCACCACTTAGTTGATGTGTACGTGTTGGTGTAACTGCACCATTTATTTCTCTTGTCTTTATGCTACCTATGCTTAAGAGCATGCTTTATGGTTTTGCATTGTCTGTCTGACACCATCATCGGATTATTGCGAGTCAATCTTAAAACAACATAACAAAAACTATTATAATTGGTAAAGGAGAAATAAGACAACTTATGTCTATAAAAATTCAACATTCACTCGATTCCTATGAACTGAGATATTATAAACCAACTTGATTGTTATGGACCGAATGCTAACTTATGAGCTGAGTTTTTAGGGACCGAGTGACACCTAAAACTTTGAAGAAGATTGAAGTAGATATAAATTTTAATGCAGTGGTGGAATGGTGTATGATTTTATTTTAGTGCAGTGGTGGCAAGAAAAGGTAGATAAAGTTAAGTGGTGTATGATTTCAGTAATTACTCGGTTCCTCACAACCAATTATGATTACATGTTACTCAGTTTGATATGAACTGACTGAGGCTTAAGTCATTCAGTGCATTATGAACCGACTAAGACTGAGAGGAAACAAAAAAAATTAAGCCTTGCTTGGTGCAAATCCAACGAGCACATTGCTTTATACTCACTTACGTTAAATTGAGTTAAGCTTCATACTTTCAAATTTAGATCAGAGTAAGTTTCTAACAACCTAAGGTTCTAAGGTTTGACATCAAGCAACTAATACCATCATTTCATGAATAACACATTTAGTACACTCTATGGTTTCAATCCATTCTAAAAACATCGCCCCAAAGAGATGATGAATTTAGTTACTTACTTGAGATTTAGGCACCGATGTAGTTTTTATCATGAGTATTGGCACGTTAAATGTGTTACGAAAGAAAAGTTCGAAAAAAAATATGGACATTTAATTTGTATGGAATAAGTACTTGATTGATATATTTGGTACTTTGATTAATTGACTTTTAGTTTGGTTTAATTACACATATTCTAATTAAAATAGTCCACAATTTGAATTTTTCTTTGGGACATACTTGACTCTTTTCTTTACCTTTCGGTCCAATTTTGTTTAATTGGATCTAGTTTGAATGTTAAACGGATGAATTTTTCATGAAATTTGATGAAAATGATCTTTATAATAAGTAGATCATCTTCACAAATTTTCATCAAAAGATCCAATCTAGAGTTGGGGTGAGATGATCATCTAAAGTTTTAATGGTCAAAAATAAATATATGTATCAAATTTTTATCATGCTCACTTCCTTTTTGAATTTCTTAATTAAATTTTGTGGAGATAATTTACTCATTATAAAAATTATTTGTACTAAGTTTCATTAAAAAATTCATTCGTATAACTCTCGACTAGACCCACTAGATGGAAGTGAATCAAAAAAATAATGGAGAGTAACGTAACCAAGTCTCTTTGGGGCACCCAAAAAGAAATATTGAACTAGTTAATTACTTAATTATGAGATTTTGGTACATGATTTTAATTTTGGTGTAATAAAACACTTAAAATAAAATTATTAAAAAAATGTGTATATATTATAAAATTAATGTTAATTTATGTTTTTAGGGGGGGGGGGTGAGTTAATGGGTGTTAATAATAAAAAAATTACTTTAGCAAGGTGAATGTTATAATTGGAGTGTTTTCAATACAAATGGTGGGTGTAATTATCAGCCCCTTAGTAATCCTCCATCTCAAATGAATACAACTTTGGTCTCAGCTTAAGAGTTAAGAGTTCATATTTGACTCTCATATTTTTTTAATAATGTATTTTTAATAACTTGCTAATTATAAAAATTAATGTTTTAAAATAAAAAATAATTTTTATCATGAGTATTAGCACGTTAAATGTGTTACGAAAGAAAAGTTCGAAAAAAATATGGACACTTAAAAATAAATATTGGACTAGTTAATTACTTAATTTTGAGATTTTGGTACATGACTTTAATTTTGGTTTAGTAAAACACTTAAAATATAATTATTAAAAAAATGTATATATTTTACCCAAGAACTAGAGCATAATTTTGTTAGAAAATGGTAAAAATGAACTACGTACATATATGAGAATAATTTTATTTTTATTTTATATTTGACAAAACATATGAAAATAACTCCATCCAATTAATTGTAACTTAAAATTTTTTGAGGCTCGCCCTTTCAACCTGTCCCTTTATATCTAAACTTTAGATTAGTCGAAGTTATCATGCATTAAATCACTTATCTTTTCTTTTAACCTCTTATAAAAGAGACAATTGAGCGTAAGGGTCCATTTCAATAATAAATAATTACAAAAGCTCATTATTAATTAGTATTATAAATTAAGAACACCACAGAAAAAAGATATTATACCCATTCCTTATTTAACTAATAATACAATAATCATAAATATAATAACTCACGTCTCCAAAAAAAAAGTTAGCACCAATCCCGATCAAAACAATTCAAAATCTACAATGGTCGATTATCAGCACTAATTCTTTAGAATATACTAACTATTTAATATTTATAAGGTGCTAAAATAAATTTAGCACAATTTTTGTCCAAAGTAACTAATCACATGGTATTAAAACAGTTTTAGCACCAATTTTTCAACACTAGAATGGTGCTAAAACCACAGGAGAATACATATAACTAAACTGAATGTGCTAAATAGTTTTAGCATCCTATCCAATTTTACACATCAAGGTGCTAAAACAGATGTAACGCAATTTTTGTCCAAAGTAACTAATCATATGATGCTAAAATAGTTTTAGCACAAATTGTCCAACATTAGAATGGTGCTAAAAAGGTTTTAGCACCACAAGTGAACACATATAACTAAACTGAAGGTACTAAACAGTTTTAGAACCATATCTAATTCTACACATTAAGGTGCTAAAACAGATTTAGTAAATTTTTTATCCAAAGTAACTAATCACATGGTGCTAAAACAATTTTAGCACCAATTGTCCAACACTAGAATAGTGCTAAAAATGTTTTAGCATCGCAGGTGAACACATATAACTAAACTAAAGGTGCTAAACAATTTTAGCACTATATTCAATTCTACACATCAAGGTGCTAAAACAGATTTAGCACCATTTTGTCCAAAGTAACTAATCGCATAGTGCTAAAACAGTTTTAACATCAATTGTTCAACACTAGAATGGTGCTAAAAGGGTTTTAGCACCACATGTGAACATATATAACTAAACTAAATGTGCTAAATAGTTTTAGCACCCCATCCAATTCTACACATCAAGGTGTTAAAACGTATTTAGCACAATTTTTATCCAAAGTAACTAATCACATGGTGCTAAAATAGTTTTAGCACCAATTGTCCAACACTAGAATGGTGTCATATCTTTGATTTAGGGTTCGTAAAAAAAAAGAGTTGCGATCATATTTTTTTTTTCAAATCTTGCTGGGCGTCGAAATTGGTCGATTTCGATAGCAAAAAGACCTCTGATCGTCTTAATTTTTTTAAAAAGATTTATTAACTTTGTCTTCCGAACAATATATCCAAAAATCATCCCAATCCAACGGTTCGATCAAAAGTTACATATATTTGATTTAGGGTTCGTCAAAAAAAAGAGTTGCGATCAATTTTTTTTTTCAAATCCCGCTGGGCTGTCGAAATTGTTCGATTTCGATAGCAAAACGACCTTTGATCGCCTTGATTTTTCGCATAATCAAAGTATCTTTGTCTTCCGAAAAACATATCCAAAAATTAGCCCAATCGAACGGTTTGATCAAAAGTTATATCTATTTTACCATTGCATATGCAAAAAAAAAAAAGATGACAAAGGCCCTCCTTTCGATAATACGATCAGAGAGTCGGGTGGTGGTGGTGGTGGTGGTGGAAGAGGTGAGATCGTTGGTGAGGAGGTCGGAGAAAGAGGTGGTGGACAGATTTAGCACCAACAGAGTTAACATCAGTATAATACAATTGTTTAGGGGCTGAGAGAGAGAGAGAGAGAGAGAGAGAGAGAGAGAGAGAGAGAGAGAGAAATGGGCACTGTTTAAGGTATTTTTGTCTATCAACATTTATCATTTTCCTTAAAATAAGTTAATATTATGAAAAATGTCCTTATTGTAAAACCAAATTATGAAATTAGTACTACTTCCATTTAGTAAATATGAGTCCGTCCTTAGAATTATAAAACATTATGGAACAAGTCCCTATAACTCATTATCTCTTATAGAAACTAGTTATACTTTCGAAAAAAAATTAATTCATTTTATTATTATATCAAACGCAGTCCTTGTTCAATTTTGGTACATTTTCAAAATAAAATTTTTAATATAATCAACAAAATATTATTTATTGTGAGATTTGGTATACTAGTTATATCACAAAACTAAAGTATATCTATCAATTTGAAACATTAAAAATAAAACAAAACTCTTAATTTAAAATAAAGTGAGTATATACATTTAATATATATAAAAACAATAATCTGCTTTAACTTTGTCATCATTTTTATATATTTGAAAATGCGAATCAACTTATTTATGGGGGCTGATAAATGCACCCCCATTTTTTGTCACAAACACCCTCTAGAACTTTTATTAATATTAAACTAAAGTTTATTCCTACCACCCTCTTATTTAACTTTTATAATATAAATATTTACTATTAACTATTAACTAATAATGTAATTAACTTAACCAAATAAAAAAAACACCCACCACCCATCATAACTCCCATTCTCGAGTAACGACGTGTTCTCTCGTAGGTTCCATCTCCACCCACCAAAAATCTCATTTTGAACAAGAAATCAAATACTAACAATATTAGTTTGAGTGATAAAGTATAAAAAATCATAGTTAATGAGTTTAATAATATAGTAATGGAAGTCTTGAAGAAGCTCAAAGATGGTGGTGAAGTAGAAGAGAAAGATAAAGATGGTGTTATATTTGGTAACCTAAATGATAAAGATAGATCAAAAGAGGTATATTTGTTTTAATGTTACCTTATATTTGTGCATTTTAATTTTTCATTTGATGAATGTTGCAAAATCATAATGAAAAAGTTTATCAAAAAAAACAGAGGTAAAACAGAGCTAGGGGTTTTAAACCCATCAGTTACTCTCCCCACATTAGCCGAGTGATATGCACATCACTCACCCCACATTGGCTGAGTATCTGCTGCTGCTGAAAAAATCTTAAATTGATGTAATAGAGCTCTGTATTGGTATGTTCAGGATAATTTTTTACTTATATAATTAAAATATTGCAGGACCCAAATTGCTTTGATTCTTCTATTTGGAATGATATTTCTCTTCTTGAAAAAATTGATTTCACCGCAATTTAATTAGAAGCAACCAATAAAGTTCTTTATCCCGATGTTGATGAACAAGCTATGAAAATAAAGCCTCCTTCTCAAATCCAAATGAAATGTGCTAACCTTAATTTGAATGGCGACGAAGGAAAGAATCTCATTGATGGAGAGCCTATTAATCCGAGTTGTGGTGACCAATCATTTAATGTTAGTGTGTCTAATAGTTTTAATAGTTTAGATTTTATGGAGAACGACTATAACCCAACAAAATCTATTGACGTGACTCATGTGTTTATAACAGATAAAGTAAGTATAATGAGTACTTAACTTACAATTTTACAGTACTTATTTTCCTATAAAATTTAAAATCACTAATTTATTCAATTTTGGTTTCGATAGATATTTGAATCTTGGCATGCTCTAGTAGATTAGTGTCAAAGTAAAGGAAATGTGATCAACACTATAATCGTGACCCAAAAGTAGGACCACGGTACTAGTAAAAGGAGGCCAAGGCTATTTTTGGGTTGTGAAAGATGAGGCAAATATCGTAATAACAGCAAAGAGGAAAAAAAAATGAACCGAAGAGAGATGGTGCTACAAGAAAATGTAATTGCCCATTTTTAATTCGTGATTTGAATCTTGGTGGGGATCGATGGAAGGTACATGTGAAATGTGGAGTTCATAATCATGAGTTACCAAAAACTTTAGTGGGGCATCCATATGCGGGAAGATTCAACAAACATGAAAAGAAGATTCTTAGTGAAATGACAATTGCTGGAGTAAAACCGAAAGATGTTCTTTGTGGAATCAAAGGTCGTGATGAGGCGAATGCTTCCACGATGAGGACTATTAATTTCTCCCAACTTACACTTTGCTAGTCCTCTAGCAAAGCAAAAGTCTTAAAATAAATTTTTTCTTAAATTCAAGATTTTCAATATAATTCCAATACAATGTTTATTTTTATTTTAAAACTTGCTTTCATTTCTTCACCAATGCATCTAACTCAACAAAGAAATCTAAATACCCACATGCTAGGCAATGTGACACATATACAATATCAAAGTTCTCAAACTAGCAAGATTAATAAAATATTTCATTCTCACCATTTCTTATCGTGCGTGAATTGACAACAACATAACATCATCAATATCAAAGAAAGCAAACTTTCAAATCCCATCCAAACTATGCTTTGACTCAATTCCTCACATGGCATATACTCAACAAATAAAACACTTGAGAATATGGTGTTAATGCTCTCATTACATATGGGCAATAAAGAGTAAATGTACACAAATTCAAACGCCTTTCACATGTATAAATGAAAAACCCTATAAATGAAAGAACAGTAGTCTCATGAACGGATATATCCCACTAGAAAAGTGAAATGCGTATATTGATCCCTTCTAACACTCTCACCTCCAAACCATATTCCAAAGAATCATTAGGACTTTTTCTGGGTTGTAACGTAAGGCTTAAGGTAAGGGTTATCAAATGAATGGTATATAAAGGATTCAAAAATCTAAGAAATAAATTGAGATATAAAATTAACACTTTGGGCTTAACCTTTGACTTCGTATGAGCTTTTTATTTTTTATTTTTTTCAGTTTTTTTACATCTCCTTTTTTTTACATATTTATTTTTCTTTTGTATTTGGAAGAGATTTCATAACTTCTATTTTTTATCATTTTTTCCTTTTCACTTTTTTTCATACTTTTTCTAAGCTCATTTTTCACTATTGCCCATACATAAGATAAATAATCTTAAAATATTCTTTGATAAAAGGGTAGGCTATAAATATGGGTTAAACTCCTAACTGGAGTAGGGTAAAGATATCGGGTTAACAAAGTAAGGCTCATATATAAAAGAAGGCTCAAAGGGGTGACTAGCGGTATAAATGTAAAGGTAAGATAAGGCTAATATGTAGGCTACCAAAGACGGCCTAAATCACTTCCTATGGTATATAATTCTTCAGTTCAAGTAGTATCAAGGATCCTTAAAAGTTGTATTTCATGGACGTACATTTCTAGTGTTCAATCAAAACAAAGAATAATGAGACTTCACAACGAATTACGCTTTTCAAAAATTAGAGTTGATGCATATAACCCTCAAACAGGAAAATTGGCTCAAATTCTCACGGGATATTTAGTCTCCGCATTTATGTTCTTCAAGAATTTTAAGTTATGCTCACTCATCCATATAGTCATGTATTAGTTGTCTTATGTGCACAAATGTAATGATGATCGAAAATCATAAAATTTCTATTAATAATGATAGTAAGAGAACTAAGAATGCACATGTAAAGCATTAAGACGAATACGTCATCGTTAGCACACTAGCTAGAAAGGAAATATCAATTAAAATCACAGAACCATTGTAAATTTTTTTTTAATTAATTTTAAAAAAAAATATATGCAGGACTAGCAAAATTAAGAATTTTATCCACTCCCCCTAACTTGAATGTTAGTTCGTCCTCAAAGGAACACGTTAAATTAAAATTTAAAAGAATAAGGAAGGATATAAGATATCACCTGAATACGCGATTTATCAAATAAAATAATTCCTGCACACTAAATAAAACTTTAAGCACAAAAAGATTGTTAATCGTTCAAATAATATAAATGGCAAACAAAAATATATGAAAATAAATCCATAGCCAAATATTGTCATTAAATATTTAATTTCTCATAAATCAATAATCTAAAAAGTTGAGGATCATCCCAATAAAACATGTATATCACTGTAAGCTTAAAAATATAATCAAAATAAATATAGCAATTAAGCTCAAGATAACAAAACTTCATTATATGATCATGACCTACTAGATAAGAACAATAATCACTTGGTGGTGGCCATGGGTCTTGAAATATACGAAAAAAATTATGATCATTATCAAAAGAATTATAATCATCATAGATATTATCATTCACATTGAGCTCAAAATAAGGCGAATTAAAATTTAACACTTCAACATTATGCTTGAAATTCTTTAACGGTGTTAGAAATAAATTACTAAGTTCAATCTCATATTGAATTTCATTATCATGCATAATTTTTGGGTCCATGGTTATACTATTTTCAAATTGAGAAAAATTGCTAGAACCTTTGTTTAAGAAATTATCAATATTTTCATCCAACTCATTATAATTAATATCACGAAGAGAATTAAGAAAAACACTGGCCTCACAAGATATATCATCATCAATTGGACCACAAATTTTTAAGAATTCTTCTAATGATATGTCACTAAAGTTTACATCTTTTTTCAAAGAAAAAGAATCAACATTATTTTCAAAAAAATTATCTTCCACTAGACTATCAATTAAATTAATTTGACGAATACATTCATCTTCATAGTCTAAGGATGTTTTTGTTACATCAAAAATATTAAGTTCAGTAGTGAGATTGCCAAAAGATAACTTCATCACACCATTCCGACAATTTATAAGAGCATTAGATATAGCTAAAAATGGTCTACCTAAAATTACTGGTATTTGCCCTTTCATATTAAGAGTAGGTTGAGTATCAATAACAACGAAATCAACTGGATAATAAAATGTATCAACCTTAATTCAAACATCTTCTATGACTCCTCTAGGAATTTTTATAGATCTATCAGCCAATTGAAGCGTCATAGGTGTAGAATTTAATTTTCCAAGCTCTAATTTCTCATAAACAGAATATGGAAAAACATTCACACTAGCCCCTAAATTTAGTAAAGCACGCTCTATGTGACGATCTCCTATTTTACAAGATATAGTAGGACAAACTGGGTTTTTATATTTAATAGGAATTTTGCATTGAATTATGGAGCTTACTTGTTCAGCTAAGAATGCTTTTTTTGGAACATTAGTTTTCCTCTTTTGAGTTACTAAATCTTTAAGAAACTTAGCGTATGAAGGGACTTGCTTAATTGCATCTAGGAATGGTATATTAATATGAATTTGCTTAAATACTTCTTGAATTTCTTCAAATTGAGCTTCCTTCCTATTGTCTTTTAGTCTTTGAGGAAACGGGGCTTTAGGTACAAATTTTTTAATTTCAACTTCTTTTGAATTATTATGATTAATGGTAGGATTGGAATCTTTCATATGAGTATTTGACTATTTGGGAGTAGTTTCCTCCTCTTTTTCTTCTACTTTTTCTTCGTTTATTGGTATTCTAACTTGATTATCAATCTGGGGCCCTGATCTAAGAGTAGTGATTGCATTAACTTGCCCTTGATTATATTCAAAAGGTGGATTTTGAATTTGATTAATATTATTATTAATAACACTTTTAGGATTAGGGACAGGTTGACTAAGAAATTTTCCTTTTTCTCGCTCCACTAACTGGTTAGCTAATTGACCCATCTGATTTTCTAAGCGTGTTATTGCTTAGGTATTTATTAAAGTAGTATTTTTTACCTCATTCATAAATGATTTCAAATTATTTTTTAGGGATGAAAATTGTTGTTGTGTAACAAAAGATGTAGCATTATTCATGTTCACAGGAGCTCTAAAACTTAGTGGGTTTTGACGAATGTTATTATTTTGATTTTCCATATTATTTATTAGTTGATTTTGCGACCATGAAAAATTAGAATGATTTCTCCACCCGGGATTATACGTTTCTAAATAAGGGTTGTAATTTTGCCTAAATTCATTAGTAGCATTTACTTGTCCTAGATTGTCTACAGTGTACCCTAACATAGATGGACACGATTGAGCTACATGCACAGGACTGGCATAAATAGAGCATACTTCATTCTGCACAAAGTTCACCGGATTATTGGACAGTCTCATAGTTAAGGCTTCTAATTTTTTATTTAGACTATCTAATTGTCTTCTAGTTTCCACATCCTCATGAATCTCATAAATTCCCCCTTTTTAGGTTGAGATTGTGTTTCCCTTTTAGAAAAGTCCCATTGTTGAGAACTTTCAGACAAATTTTCTAAGAATTGATAAGCTTCATCTTCATTTAGACTTAAAAAACTACCCCTATTCATAGATTCTATCATATTTCGATTAGTTTGTGAGAGGCCATTATAAAAATATTGAATTAATCTCCAAGTTTCAAAACCATGATGTGGACATCTAAGTAATATATCTTTAAATCTTTCCCATGCTTCAAAGAATTTTTCCTCATCATCTTGGCAAAAATTAGTTATTTTTCTTCTAAGTTCATTGGTTTTAGCCATAGGAAAAAATTTTGCTAAAAATTTAGTAACTAACCCCTCCCACGTTGTAATAGATCTTGAGGGTAAAGAGTTTAACCAAGCTTTAGCTTTATTTTTTAAAGAAAAGGGGAATAAACGCAACCTAACGGACTCATCAGAAAAATTTTGAAATCTAAAAGTAGCGCATATTTCTAAAAAGTCTTTTATATGAAGATAAGGGTCTTCCATCTCTAAGCCATTAAAAGTAGGGAGTAATTGAATTACTTGCGGTTTTAGTTCAAAGTGAACTGCTGTAGTAGCCGGTAAAACAATGCATGAAGGAGGATTAGTAGATATAGGAGCAAATAATTCTTTTAAAGTTTTATTATCTTCACCTTCCGCCATCTTTAGTTCTTCAAATAAAGGATTAATTTCTAAATTTTCTATCCTATGAAGCCTCACTTTTCCTTGTTTCCAACAAACGCTCATAAACTAAACAAATATTTTTATTTTTTTTTAATTTTTTTAAATTTTTTTAAATTTTTTTTAATAATAATAATATTATTAATAATAATACTAATAAAATTAATATTAATAATAACTTATTTAAAAGGTATTAATAATATATTTAATTAAATAAGAATATTAATAATAATAATCTAATATATATTGGAATAATTAAAAGGGTTAATAATGATGATGAATAGGTTGAGACAAAAAGAAGGTTGGTTTCCTTATTGCTGCCAAGTATTGAACTTGTAACATCTTCTATCCAAAATACTACACTTACCAGCTAGGACAGAAGCACTTAGTATAATAAGTTGCACCCCTGTTTATATATTATTTCACGCCCAGATCTTTAAATTACCTCAAAATATATATATATATATTTTTAGAGTATATATATATATCTGAATATTCCGTTTTCTGATTTTTTTATATATATAAAGAAATTAGTAGAAGGAATGTAATTACTAAATTAATAAGATAAGATTAGAGTCCCCGGCAACGACGCCAAAAACTTATTGTGATAAATTTTAATATACTCGTAAGCGCACGAATCAATTTATAATATAGCATATAAGCGAGGTCGATCCCACATAGACTCACACAATATGTTTAAATTTTATCTTGTTAATCTTTCACTAATTCCTAATTTAGCCAAGAACAATTGATGAGAATCAACTAACTAAATAAAACAAATAAAATAAAATAAAGTAGAGCAAGTAAATTAAATTAAATTAATGAAACTAAATTAAAGAATATGAAGCAAGATAATAAAATTAATAAATTAATTCACTAGGGTTTTAGAGTCATATATTTAAAATCATCTTTCTTAGTACTCATGCAGATAAACTCTACTCTTATCTCGCACTAATTTGGTCTCTCGACTCTATAAGATGTGGAAAATAAAATCATTCAAGTCCAATTAATTTATAAAATCCAATTGTAATTCTTCCACAGCCAAACTAATGTATAAAATCAAAACACTCATTATATCCATCAAAACACACCCTATATCCGCTCTTAACAAATCATAAGGTGAATCCAACAAAAAATAATGAGAATCTAACTTTATTTTTTTGTCAATTAAAATAGGCATCCAATAGGAAAAATTGTATTTAATATTAAAGCATTAAATTGGTAGAGTCAATTGGCATGAACACATGCAATGGAATCAATTAAATATACTCATCCTAACCCTAAAACAAATTTACGCTAACATAATAAAAATTAAATAACAAATAAAATTAAAAGAAAACTTACTTGACATTAAATTAAAGAGCAAATATAAATGTTCAATCTTTAATTCTTCAAACCAAAAGAATAAATAAAACAAAAAGAAAGAAAAGAAGAAGAAAAGATGCACGGCAGTCTGCTTCTGCCGTTGGCTCTTCATCTAAATATATAAGCATCAATGTATTTCCTAGTGGGCTTAGGGTTATTTTTGATAAGTAGTTGGGCTGCACCTCTATTAATACTAAATGGGTTGGGCTTGCCAATATTAATATGAACAGGCCCATAAATTAATTATAATGATTTTCGCCATATTTTAATTGCTGGCATCTTGCGTCGCAATTTCGGACTTCGAGATGACTGGATTTTAAAAAGTATTGAACTGAAAAGTTGTAGCTCTCGAAATTATCTTCAATTTAGGCTCAAAAATTGCATCATTTGGAGTTCCGAGTAAAAAGTTATGTGTCCAAAAGTATTACGCACTTTTAGGTGTCTTCACAAGATTTAATTTCTCTATTTTTTCTATCTTCTTCAAATCTTTTCTAACACTTGAAAAATTATTAAAAATACAAATATTAGTAATAATATATTCTCTTCAAATTATAAATTAACATAATAAATTATACCAATTCTTTGGCGCATCAACTATTTACAATGCGAAGGCAAAGATGAGATTGCATGTTATGGAGGAAAGGAGTGCCATTCAACAATTGATGAAAATTCTAGTGGATAATCATTATGTTTATTGGCACAGATGTGATGAAACTACTGAAGAGGTTTTGGATCTCTTTTGGGCTGAACCCAATTGTATTTTGTTGGCGAAGCAATTTTTTTCCGTGATTATAGTTGATTGTACTTATAAAACAAACAAGTATAAGATGCCCTTATTTTCTATAGTGGGACTTACATCGACAAACAGAACGTTCTCTATTGCCCACTGTTTTATGTATAAGGAGAAGGAGGAGAATTATCAATGGGCTCTTTTAATGTTAAAAAGGTTATTCGAGCCCCATGAATTTTCAAGCGTCTTTGTAACGGATAAGGAGTCCGCTTGTATTAGTGCCATCGGTAATGTTTTCTTGGATGCCCATCGCATGTTGTGCTCATTCTATATTTCAAAAAATGTAGAACAAAAATTTAAACCTTTATTTGAATCAGGTGCTGTTTGGAATTCATTCATTCAAGGTTTGAGTAGTATTATGATGATATCGTTAAAAGAAGACTTTTTTCTAAGGTGGGAAGAATTTAAGAAAGACTGGGAAGAGTTTTCAAAGGCCATAGGGTATTTGTCGGACAATTGGTTTCAATAAAGAGAGTTCTTCGTGTTAGCATGAACGAATGAGAAAAAACATCGTGAAAATAGGACGACGAATAGAGCCGAAGGGTCGCACAGCAAGTTGAAAAGGCACCTTGAGTCGGGTGAGGGAACTTTCTCAACTGTTTTTGCGGGGATGGCCAATATGTTATGCCTACAAATTAATGAAGTTAAAGCCGTTTTTAAGAGAAGCCTTGGTGCGATAAAAGAAAGACACGGTAGTTTTTTACTAAAACAACTTAGGAGAAATATTTCACTTTTTGCTTTAGACTTAATAAAGGATGAGGATGTTAGATCGAATGATATTGGTATAGATCCATCGTCATGCGATCACGTGCTTCGTACGGTTTATGGTTTGCCATGTGCACACGAGTTGGTGTTATATCGTCGTGCAAATCGACCCATACCATTGAATGCGATTGATGATCATTGGCAAAGGTTGACAATTGTACCCAAAAAAAGGAGGATGGATTTGTTGAAGAAGATCTTTTTAAAATGGCCGAGATTTATTTGTTGAAGAAGTTGTATGATTAATCGACGCCGGATGAGAAGAATGCAATTTTGATAAAATTAAAGGTCCTCGCTATGCCATATTTAATGTCACTCAAAGAGTCAATCCCTGTCATTCCAAAGGGTAGACCACAAGGGAGTAAGAGAAAATTGTCCCGAAACAAAATGAAACATGAATCATCAACAAAACGGAATCCATCTGGATTTGAGTATGCGAAGACCAAAGAAGAGGCACGATTAGTCGTTACACAATCATCCCAAACTAATAAGGCAAAAAAAGTTGTTATAAAGAAGAAGAAAGAAGAAGGGAATGCCAATTTTCACTACAAGAAAAAGGCCTATTATGTCATTTTTTAAGTGACATTTATCGCTATTTATGTCATTTTTTTACGACTCAGAAAGCAACATAATTGCGAGTGTCATATATGTTTGAAAAACCGACCTAAATGTAACTTTAAGTATGACAGACCCACACAAAAGCGTTATATTTTTTTAAAATATTATTCTATTATATATTGTATGTTTTACACAAAATAAAAAATATATTTTATTATTTCTTAATTTCTTTTTCGTTGTTTTTCTTTCTTCCTGAATTTGAACCTTGGTACTCAAGGTTGTAACACTGGTGTTCTACCAACTAGGCTAAGACACTTATATGATAAAATTCTTTCTTTAAAGTATAAGATGTACTATTCTGTTATATAATTTAACAAATATATCTCCGCCGTTATTTATGAACATATAAAACCAAACATTTATATTCCCAACGTTCACAAACGAATTAATCTCACATCTAGCAAGAAAAAATCTATTTAATTTCAACAAAAAGCACTCAAAATCACCAACCCAAGTATAATTTTGCATATTTTTGCAGAGATTAAATGTCTTCCATGTATAGTAATTGTGTATTATATTTAGGGTTTTTGGTTTTATTACGGTTTTAGAAAAATTCTAAAATGTTTAGGATTTCAAAAGGTTGCACACGCATTTCAGATTTTGTATAGGAATTAAAAATAAGTTTTATTATGTCGCTTTTTTAAATAACCATCATATATTGTTATAAGTAAGTCACTCCTTTAAAAACCGACATATTTAGTCCGTATTAATGTTGATTGCTGTAAAACTGACATAACAACTACATACTTCTAAAAAATGTCATAAGGTACATGAATTATAATGAGCTTATTGTATCGCTTTACATAATAATTGTCATATATTGTCATAAATAAATATGTCACTTAAAAACTGATATAATTATTTATTATTTATGTCAGTTTCAACTGAACTGACACAATAGTTATAAACTCTTAAAAAGCGACACAAATGTGGCACTATTTAACATTTTATGTCATTCTTGACTTGACCGACATATTTTAAATAATAAAAGAGACATATTAAGCCCTTTTTCTTGTAGTGTTTATCCAGACTTTTTTCGAACGTTATCTCCAATTCATCCCCAAAATCATGCATCCATTTATCGCAGATATAAAAAATGTTAAAGGTGATCGTCATTGTGGTTTTTGATCCATTAGTGAACATATGGGATGGTATGAGGATGAAAAGGGTTGGTTGCTAATAAGAAAGGACTTGCTGGCGGACCTAGAAAGGTACAAGCATATGTATGACACCGTGTGGGGAGATTGGTTTTACAATGATAATCGATATATACTTGATTTTTTTGAACCCATATGCAAAGATGACAAGCACTAGATGGTGATACCTGATATGGGTTTTCTTATTTCGTCGGCTTATAATTGTGTCGCCGTAATGTTTTTAGCAATACAAAGTCTTACCTTTTTTTGGCACGATGAGGGCCCGCGGGAGGGAAACGACATTCGTGTCCTAGCAATAACACTTGTACATGGAAATCATTTTTTTAAAGTTCATTTGAAGGATGATTCACCGCTCCCACCTGTTACAAGCATGTGGAATAGGCTTCGAACAGAAAAGGCGGCCGCTTGGGAAGAAACTTTTGTTAATACATATTGTATAAAGAAATGGGTAATTATGGGGTAAAAGCAAAAGATTGTCCAATCATAAATAAATGATTATGATTGGACAATCTTTTGTGAATTTGTGTATCTCACATGTAATTTTTTGTCAATCTTAACTCTCATGTAATTAATATGATAATGCAAATCTCGTGTAATTTTTTGTAAATCTTTAACTCCTGTGTGTAATTATTGTGATGATGTATCTCCTATGTAATTTTTTGTAAAGATGTAACTATCATGTAACTTTTTGGGAAACTAATGAACAAATGACTATTTATGATTTTTTGTCATTACAAATGGTCAACGTGGGGAAGGTACCAAGCTCAAAAATACATTTCTTTCTGGAAATAAGCTCGGAATTTTATTTCATTTGGAGATAAAAAGAAATAAATTTCCTTTTATAGCTGGAAGTACGAAGGAATCGAGCTCGGAATATAGCTCGGATACATATTTTTATCTCATATCATGTTTAAGTTATTATTGAAGTTCCATATGGTCAACGTGGAGAGGGTACCAAGCTCGGAAATACATTTCTTTCTGGAAATAAGCTCGGATTTTCATTTCGTTCGGAGATAAAAAGAAATAAATTTCCTTTTATAGCTGGAAGTACGAAGGAATCGAGCTCGAAATATAGCTTGGATACATATTTTTATCTCACATCGTGTTTAAGTTATTAAAGTTCTATATGGTCAACGTGGAGAGGGTACCAAGCTCGAAAATATATTTCTTTCTGGAAATAAGCTCGAAAACTCATTTTGTTTGAAAATAAAAGGAAATAAATCCTTTATAGCTCGGAATATAGCTCGGATACATATTTTTATCTCACATCGTGTTTATCTCGGCACTGCATGGAGCTCGGATGGCTTTAATTGAAGATTGGGGCCAGGGCGCCACGTGGCGCCTCGCGGCTGGCTCGTACTTAAAAAAAGCTGTCGACGGCATTCAAATGACCCATATTAAATGCAATTTCATCATTAGACGCGATTTTAGAGGGGAAACACGCCGTGTTGGACAAAAACTGTCCAACTTACCCACTTTTTCTTCTCATTTTTCAATATCACAAACTCTTCCTCTGCGATTTTCTTCCCTCTTTTTCTATACGACCGACGAACTATAGTTACGATCTGAAGGGCTGTGAAGTTCATGGTGTTAGATGATAGGAGGGCTGTCATCAGTAGAAACCAGAATGAGGCCCTCACACAGTTGGATGTAGAAAATAAACGCCTGAATGAACAGCTGAAGGGAAAGAAGAAGGAACTGGACACCGCCAACGAGCTGATATCTGGTTTGAACCAGCAGTTGAGGAGTGCTCAAGGGGAGGTATCTTTTCTGAGGTCGGACAATCAGCGTCTGAAACAGGAAGTAGATCGCCTGATGAAAGAGAACTCTGACCTTAAGGCAGACAAGGACCAAAAAATTGCTGATGCTGAGCAGAGGGGCTATGATATATGCTTCGAGAAAAGTGTTACCGAGGTCAAGTCAATAAAAACAAAGCTGTACCAGGCTGGGTATGACCGGGGGCTTGATACTGCCCAGGTGCCTCCTATGAGCGATCTGAGGGTTCCTGTTATCATTCCTGCTGACTTCCAGTATGCTGTAGATGCGCCTGCGATCGAGGCAACTGAGGATGGGGAGGAAGCTGAAGGCAGGGAGGTGGTGGAAGTTCAATCCCTTGTTGATGGTCAGGCTGCTCATAGCAGGGTTGGTGATGGAGAACAGGCTGGAGAGGGTGAATTGGAGGATATTGGTGCTCAAAACCCTTCCATCCCGCTGGATTAGGCTTTAAACTATTTTTTTTCTTTTTATCTTTTTGTAATGGACTTCTTTTATCAAATGCATTGCTTTTCTTTCATATATGTGGTGGTGATTGCTATTTTGTTTTGTCGAAATGTTGATCTATTTAATTAAGCTTGGCCTAATGATAAGACATTTCAACTTCATTAACAAGGGAATACATGCTTCATAAGTTAAACTTTTTATTTTTCATTAATTAAGAAGGAAGCTTAACATGGTCAATACCATTTATAATTTTAACATTTTAACTTTGAAAGAAGAAAGCATCTTTAGAAGCTCGGATATGTTAGTAAGCTCGGGAAATATATGAAACATTTCTCAAGGATTACAGGCTTCATAATAAGCTCGGTACACTGTATAAGTTGAACTTTTAACTTTCATTTAGAAAGAAGCTTTACAACCTTGATACGTTTAATAAGTTGACATCTACTAAGAAAGAGGCTAAATACATAAGCTCGGGAATAAATTGAGGTCGGCACTGAATTTTTTATGAGCTCGGAAATAAATTGAGGTCGACACTGATTTTTTTATGAGAAAGATTAAACAAATAATATAACAAATTTATTAATGCAAACGTAGTTTTATAAGTCTCACACAATCCAACAAAAACACTGATTACAATTATATATTATATTTAACATCTCACGAGATTTTATTTTTTGAAAATATTGCAAGACATCTTCAATCTTAATCTCGCTAAAAATGTCTTTTTCAATGTACGTCACTAAACAATCATTTATAAATTTATCTCCATTTCTATTAAGGCATGGAAAAATATATATGAAAAATTCCGTCTCTCTAGAATTATGTTTTCTTTCTCTCTACATTTTCTTATTTTACTGCTTCTCTCTCTTATAGATCTCTTTTTCACCTCTAAACTCTCTTACTCTAGAATTTCTGTTCCTCTCCCCAATTTCTCTATATTCCTTCATTAGTCTGCTTTATAATTTTAGGTTCAGGATCTGTTTAAGCCAGATCCTGACACAACCACTCTTTCAAGGACAATAAATTTAGGGGTAAAATCGAACCCATACAGTTTGGTGTTATGATTTGAGCCACCTCACAGAGAGAAAAATGTGAAATGAGAGAAAGAGGATTGACTACCTTTGAGCTTTATCACAGAGAGATGAGTTTTGTTGGTGATGAAGCAATGAAGGACGGGAGAGCGTTCACACTCGTACAGAGATGGGTCGCCAGCAATAGTGTGCATAGCGTCTAGTGGGTAGGGGTGAAGGAGAGATCGAGAAAAAGATCCACCAGTGGAGATGGAGAATGAGATAGACTAGCGGTGGAGATGAAGATGACAGGAACAACAGTGGGGATAGGAGTCTGAAACTAGAGCATGGTAATGGGGAAAAGAATGGTGTCTTTGAATCCCGTTATTCTTCTTATTTTATGGGTTTAGTTCAATTAAAATTTAACTTTATTAGTTTAATTAATTAATTATGGTTGTTAATTGGAGGGTGGTAAAGGAGGGTGTTTGTGATAAATTTTTAAAAACTTAGGAGTGTAAGGTGTAGAATGTGTTTGTGACAAAAAATGGAGATGCATTTATCAGCCCCCTTATTTATACATATCTAGAATTCTAAAAATATCCTCATTTGTAACTTTTTTTTTAAGTCACTACGGACAAATTTGCAAAAGAAAAACCAATAATATTTCAAGGTCAAGATGCATCTAATATAGAAAAACCTTATGAAAGGATTGCATATCCAAATTTTCAATAAAAATTCCACTCTGCCTAACAATGCAAGTCATGAATGTGAAATTATGAATACAACTTTAAGATTTAATGTGTCGATTATCTTTTTGATTTTTTACGAGGTGCATGTCTTTATATTATACTAGATATAGGATTAATCTCTGCTTGAAGATTTAAATGTTGTTGGCTATAATGATTTTATATCTTTGGGAGTTTGAATTCGAGATATTTCAGAACTATTTATTTCAACGAGTGCGGTCGAGTGATGGAGTAGCGACAGATCGACCACCTCTTCTGGTTAAAGATTTAGTGTGTTGATGAAATGCATGGCTGTTGGGGTGAACGTGTATATATGGGACAATAAAAGTTGGAATAAAAATGGATACACTTTTGCTTTAAAAATTAAATGGGGGATTGGGTAGGTTAGACAGACCCACATATAGTTATTATATAGCAATATAATAATATGGACAATACGTTGAAAATTCAGTTACATATGTGAACTTCAAGGCACTTTCTTCTTCTCTTCAGCCTCCCTCATCTGCATGTTCCCACTCAGAAGGCGACACTCCATCTTTAAGAAAAGTCGATTCAGCTGCAATTCCTAATTATCATATTGGTCCAACACTACTTGTAGGTTGCGTGAAACAAATCTTCAAACTTTTATATATATATATATATATATATTATTTGTTCGATAAAAAAAAAATAATCGACAAATTTTTAGGAAAAATTAGTAATGTTTATAATTATTTTTTAATTTTATTATCAAATGCACCTTGAATACATACATTGCGTGCCTAGCTAAGACATAAATTTTGATAAATTAATTACTAGTTTTATTGTAATTCGATTACTTTAAAAAATGTAAAAATGCAAATATTCACACGGAATTATGCACTCAGATTCGTGTCATATTCCCTTGGAGTAATATGGATATGTACGTGTTATTGTATTACTTTGCTAGTATATTATAAGGAAACTTAAAGTGAAAGCGAAACAAGAGTGAATCAACTCTTTCAATTTATAGTGACAGAAAACTTTGTAAGTTTGTAGTGACAGACGACACTTGGCTTTCACCAAGTAAATGCCAGCTCAGTTCATAGAATAAGGGCTGTTTTTTTTTTAAAAAAAGGGTTGGAGACAACTAGGCAAGAATAAAGGACCCCATATTGGCTTAAAATAATTAGGGCACACTCTACCTTCTCGAACATTTTGAGGATGTAATTCTTTTTATTTTTTAAAAAATCGCTGTCATTAATTTTTGGTATATGTATTTGGCAAGAAATCATAAATATTATATGTATTATATTTGTGACTAAAAAATTACTAAAATCACCATGTATATTTAAATATTATAACTATATATCTGAGTTTTTGTCAAAGATTAAAGTAGTGTGTATGTGTATTTAAATTCTTGGCAAAAGGCAAAAACCGGACTCGAAGGACTATAAACTTTTAAAAGAAAATTAATAAATGGTATTCTAATCATTATTTTTTAAAATAACAACTGGATGCATGATTGTCTCTATTGGCTTTTGGTATGGTTTGTATATATCCATGACGTACCCATACTTTCAAGTCTGAGGTCATCACATACGCCACAATAAAATTGTTTTTGTTGTTATTTGAGCAATATATATATATATATATATCTATATTTAACAGAGCTGTTTGAGCAATATTAACGTGCACCTGTTATACGGGTATGCATAATTTAAAAGTTTGACGCAAATTGAGCACGCCATTAAATCTTACAAATTTGTGTCTTGAAAATATAATTTTATGAGTTAATTGCATTTTGCCCCTTGAATTATTGATCTAGTTGTACTTTACTATATGAACTATTAATTTTATCAATTTTTACCACGAACTATTGATTTTGTTGCACTTTGCCTAAAATTACTGACGGGATTAAAAAACTGACTGAAATAAACAGAAAAATTGAAAATCCACTGTCATCTTTCAATTAATCAAAGGCAAATTGAAAGTGCAAGAATTGCATAGTGAAACTTGCATTACTCTTTCTCTCTCTCTCTCTCTCTCTCTCTATCTATCTATGGAATCTCCATTTCTTCTTTCTCTGGTTTTTTTTGTCTCTAAATTTTTGAGTTTTCAAGAGATTCACCGGTGGTGGTGGTGGTGGTATAGCGCCGATGCAACGGCGTTAGCGAAGAGAGGAAGATTGATGGAGATCCGATTCGATTAAGATCAGTACATATATATATACTCGGATCGATGTGATAAAATATCAAAATTCAGTCATCATCTTTGCGATTAGACTTCTTTTTCTTCTTTTTTTTTCTTACCTTCACTAACAACGGCAATGATCCTCCTCTGCTTTTTCCCCGTTACTATGTTTTTTCTTTTTCTTCTTTTTGGCAAACCCCTCCTTTGCATTCAAACCATTCATACCATTTACCTCCTCTGCAGCGGCTTGATTGTTTTTGTGCTTGACCTCTTCCTTCAATTTTCGCTTCTTCTCCCTATTTTTCTTCTTCTTTTCAGTTTTGGGTTCTTCTTCCATGTCATCTCCATTAGTAATAGCAGTTGGTTTATCCTCAGCCATGGGTTCAACATCTTTGGATTTCTTTTTCTTGCTCTTCTTTACAGAAGTTTCTTTTGATACTTTATCATCCACATCCATTGATGGAGATGGGTTCGTTGATTGAGGAATAGTAGGGTTTGGAGTGTTTGGAGGTGAAAGATGATAGTGAATTTTCAATTTTGCCCTTTATTTCCGTTCAGTTTTTTAACCCTGTCAGTGATTTGAGCCAAAGTGCAACAAAATCAATAAGTTCATGATAAAAATTGGTGAAATTAATAGTTCGTATAGTAAAGTACAACTAGGTCAATAGTTTAGGGGGGCAAAGTGCAATTAACTCTAATTTTATGGTAGTTATGTGTTCAAAGCAATTATATCTTTGTCAGAGTGTAATACAATATTAAAAAATTGTATTATATGTTTCTACTATTACACAATGTTTTGGTAATAACTATAATTACTTTGACAATAATATCCTCATAATTTTATTATTTAATTCCTTCATTTTGTGTACAAGGTGAAATTATGTGAATCTGTATATTAAGATGATACGAAGATGAATAGTTATATTTACTATAGATAAATACAGATTTGGATAGAGATTGGATTTTCATTATTATTATAATAAAGGGAAGAGACTTGCACCTTTATTTTTTAATAAAAAAATAATCCAATACAAATACAAAATAACACATTTGAGTAGGACTCGATAATCAAGCTATCTTTTAAAGAATTTGAAATTGTCCTGACAAGAGTTGAGTCTGTCAAACCATCGCCAACAAAATTTAAACTTTCCTCACTCCTATCAAAATAGATAGTCATACTATCTAAATTAAATCTCATTAGTGCACTCCTATGCTATTGCAAAATTTATATGTAGTACTCATATATATATATATATATATATACCAGGAGACAGAATCTAAGCCATGTAAAGTATCAGTCACACCTTCAATTACCTATTTATTTTAAAAAGTCTTGTAGTGTTGCAATAATCTCCCCATCACAAAAGAAAAGTTGTAAAATCCCCTCTTTACGACAACAACGAAAAAAAATCCTCCAGACTGGGTTCTTGCAACACACCAATAATTGAAGGATTTTTTTTTACTGAAACAATGAGCACACAATACAACTTTTAATTTTTACCAATAATTGAAGGATTTGTATCAACAATTTTTTAACTTTATGCCATTCTCTGTCTCTCTCTTGACTTTTTTGAGTTACTCTTCCAACCTAACAACGTTTGCCTTTCGTTAAATTCGAAGAGATAACTTTAAAAAGTGATATTTATAATTAAATAATTTTGTTTTTATCTGCAATTTTTTATAATTAATTCGCATTATTAAGTCCATCCGCGTTGCTCAATCATTAAGTTGAACCATGAGGTAGGGTAGACTTACAAAAAAAAAAATAAAAATAGTGTCTTAATTGTTATGGATATTGCTATATTAATAATTTAATGTTAAAATATGCACTAAATTAATTAATATATCCACTCTAATTAATTAATTGTAAATATTTACAAGATGAAAGTAAATGTAAAGCAATAAAAGATTAAAATCCATCCTCCTTCATTTTCCATCTCTCCATGACAAAACGAGTTCCTGAGCATGTTCTTCAAATGCAAGTTCTTCCGGTATATTAGAAAGTGATCCTTTTTTTAGCATTGCACATCTCAAGCATTATTCTCTTCATTTTCTTCATTTTTTATTTTATAAGCCTAAGGAAACTCTCTTTTTTTATGATAACAACCATCCCACAAGTTCTACCAGTAGCTTTACACCGTGACATTAGATCATCCTGTGAGTGAAAAATCTATATTTAGAATAAATAAATATTGTGTTGAGAAGGTTAGTTATAATTTAGTATTTTATTCAAGAAATAGTTACCTCTTCATTAATAAAAAAATTGACAACAATCTCATTCGACAGGTCTATTGTTTTCCCCCTTTTGCATTAGGACGTCATCGACTTCACTTTTAACCAATTATAACACATACCAAAACAATATCCAAAATAATAAATTCTTTTAAGGTGGATACCTTAGAGCCCTAAAAATATTTCACAAGTGATTGTGTTATGGTAAAGAAGAAATTAAAATTGAATATATGTTAAGGTCATATGAATTATGAAAAAAAAAATATATCTTCGACACAATTTTCTTATTAACAACTCTTACCAAAACAACACATTAGATTTGGAACCAACGTTAGATATAAATCATATTCTTCATAAGTTTGTAATGTTGTAATCGGAATTAAGTTGTTTTATTATACTTTAAATAAGAATATAAATTCAACTATGAATTCATAATGAAGAACAAAATTGTGGAGCACGTGCATTGAATGCTATCTCTCTCTGATCAATTAGAGGATTGCTATGAAAATGAGTCCTGCTCAACACTAATTCCTGGTTCTTTTTAGCCGCGTTAACTTATGATATTGTGGAATCTTTTTCGTATTGCAAAATATTGTTCGATTTGCTCGTTGACAAAAGATGTTTCGCTATTGTACGGTTAAATTAATATAATTCTAAGGTTTATATTTTGATCGATCAAACTATCTGCTAGGTTAATAAAATGTTTTTAAAAACCCTTTAAACAAATTAGGAAATAAATAAATATGAAAACAAATTTTGACTAGGAATCTAAATTAAAAATCAAACATACAAATATAAATTAGTTTTAATGGGTGGATATACTTCTTAATTTTTAAAAGAGTAATATTCGTGAAAGTTAGGTCAAAATTTTCATTAATTAAAAGTGGATTAACTGTAAGAAATTGCGGATAGAAATAAAATCACCCTTTATAATTATGCACTTCGAAATACCCCTTATATTTATAACATAATTAAAGTTACTCCTGCTGTTTTTATAATCCTTTGAATTACAATCTTGAATTTTAACAAAGTTTGTCCTCCATTAAGTTCCAGGAATAAGTTAAAGATTATTAAAACAAAGATATTTCTAATTATGCAATAAATAAAAGTATGGGTGAATTTGGTACAATACTGTACCATACCGAGTGTATCATATACCGTATCGAAAATTTGGTACGCCAAAATTCATTTCCATACAAAAACTTTCGGTATACCGAAATATCGATACGGTATGGTACATTACCAAAAAATTAATCCTGAAAAAAAAATGAAAAATGAAAATGGTGGACAAGTCCAGTAGCATTGCATGTATTTACAACAAATCAACAATGGCACCACATGTCAACAATATAGTAATTAATTATTCAAGCACACAAATTTCATATTCAAGAACAGTAAAGTAGTCGGTTCTTCTAATACAAAACTCTCATATGCAAATGGACTGGGCAATGCACATACAAAAATAAAATAAGCATTGCACGTAAACAATATTACCATACCAAAGCCTAAATGGACTACACATACTAGAAGAGCGCTCCATCCACGCTTGTACCTTTTTAGTTAGTATTATTATGAACACATATTGTATTAAATAATCTTTAAAATCAACAAAAACCATTATTCTAATAATTTTCATTAGAAATAATAGTCATATTTAAACTACAGAAAACTAAGGAGCCCAGTTGCAATTTTTCTATGACAAGAATAGTTTTGAGAAAAAATATTCTTGTTTTGACTTTTGATATTAATGAACAATAACCATGGTAAGATCGAGTACAACATTTAATCTAAAATAATTAATGAAATTATGAGAATGTCAGTCCTCTATCCGCTAGCGTTGAGCCACCCTAACTATATTTATCAATAGAAAGGAAAGGATTTTACCACATAATAACAATTATTGCATTTTTTATTTCTAAATTAGATAAAGATAGAAAGGATTGTTAATTCTGGACCCTTAATCTTAATTCTTCTAAGTTGTGGGGTATTGGTAGTTTGGTATTATTTTAATATTTAATATAATGATACAATTGTTACAATATAGTATAGTATATCGTGGTAATACAAAAATTTCGGTATGGTACAATATATTGTCGATAATAAGTTTGACTGCCGGTTTTTGTGCTAAAATAATTTGGTATAGTATAATACTGATTGATATTATACCATTACTAAATTTTAATAATTTTTAATAGTAGTTCGATTTAATACAGATTAATACGAAATAAATAGTACATTTTTTTTGCCCTAAATAAAAGGGTAGCTCAAAAAAGCTATATTTTTTTTATTTAGTTTGCACTTTAACGCACTTTTAACAAATTGTAGCACTAGTCTTGAATAAGATTATATTTTCCAAAAAGGGCTCCCACTAGTCAAAATACAAAATACAAAGCCACCCCAGGTGAGTGAGCCTCCTATATATGCACCTCAATTTCCCCTCAAATACATTCATCCTCAGCTATTTCCCCACCCTCTCCTTCCTCCCCCAGTTTCTTTCTCTTCTTTTTTATCAGAGAAAGAAACTGAATCGCCCCTTTTCATCCACACAAAAAATCCTGTCCTTTCCTTTTTCTTTACTTACACACAAAACCCTTCGATCCTTCTCTCATTCTCTCACAAATCTTCTGTTTCTTCACCCTCTGATTACTCCTTTGTCTTTTCTCCCATTGATCCCTATTTCTTCATCATTTTATTAAATTGCCCTGTTTCTTGATTCTCTGATTAATATAATATATCTCCTGTTTCTTCACCCTTTGATCAAAATCCCCTGCTTCTACCCACATCTGATCAAAATCTCCTGTTTCCACTGCAAATCACAGACCCGTCATTATCCATGGCAGCCAATTCTTCCATTCCCCCAAGAAACCAGACCCCAAATCCTCCCCCAAAGAGGGGAAAGATCAAAGCTCAAATATTTGAGAGCATAGGTGAGACCATAGTCACTGCAGCCTCAAAAGCAGGGGAAGCACTTGGTCTCATCAAGAAAGAAGGAGGAGGAGGAGGAGGAGGTGGAGGCTCTGTTTCTGCCTCTTCAACCCCATCTGCATACAACAGTGATGGTAGTACTTGAATTTATGGTCCTTTAGACCCACATCAAAGCTTCTATTTGTGCTTTTGTTGGTTATATAGATGTAGATCCATGGGGTAGTAGTCTGTTTTTTCTTTTAAGTTAACAGTTTGTTGTATTTTGTAACTTTTTATATTTGATGTATGGTGTAATTATGATTACCTCTCATCCTCTGTTGTTGTTTCTGAAAGTTTTAGAATAGGAGATGATGTGCTTAGGGGAGGGTCTTGTGTATGTATAGTGGGGTGTTTTTGGTCCTCACTTGTTTCTCTTTATGTTGCATGTTTTTATGTTCTTCTTTATGTATAATTCTTTCTGTATAATAAGATATTGTGGATTTTTAGTTTATCTTTTTTTTTTTTCTCATAGTTCTCTTTAATCTCAATTTTTTTGGTGATGATAAGGACCTTTTTTCTTCTCTAGAAATATTTCCCTAACATTTTAGTATAGTCTCAATCTATACAAAAAAAAAATACTTTCTCTTCAATTTCTAAGTTTGAAATTTGCAATCGGAGATTCGGAGTAAGAGATGCTTTTGAGAACTATAACTCCTATAATTTGGGTTCTTTTATCATCCCATTGAAGTTTGTATTTGTAAGCTTTTTATTCCAAAGTGTGAATATCAAATGCATCTGAATACAAATTGTTAACAATTCTCTTTCCTGATTTTAATATATTTTGGATAAGATTATTTGACAATACACAGGATACCTATCCTGTGTGCATTGATTAATGGTAAGATAAGTAGAATAATTTGTCCATTAATAAGTAGAATAATTTAATTGTCTATGTGAAAGTAGGAGTCCGCATTTCTATAGGTACGATCAAAATAATATAGACTAAGTTCGCTACCATTGGTTGCAGAACAAATAAAGTTATGACAAAGATACCAAAAATGTTAACCAAAAAAAGAAGATAAATTAAGATAACAAAAATCAAATGTGCGATAAAAGCCTCGTCAAACTGAGAATTGGCTCAAATTAGCCCTCTGATTTTCTGTTAAATCTTACTATAAAATTTTAGGCACTCCAAAACACATTAAATGACTTTAAGTATCCCCTAACCATGGCTTAAAAGTTATTGAAGTAGTATGACATATAATTTGTATCCCGAATACTAAAAAATTCATTTTGAGAGTGTATAAATATTAAATTTCAAGAATGTGTCAAATAGTTCTGTTCTGTCTTTTGATGCATGTTTTCCCTTTCTCTCTGTCTCCTTGTTTTATCTTTCATTAAGATCTTATCATAGCTTTTTCGATCTATCAATATCTGAACTATATATGTATATATCACAATTTTTTTGCCTAATCGTGTTTCTCTTTTTGCTATTGGCCGGGACTGACCTTTTTATAGATGATAAGATACCACTTCACTTTTGATGTATATATTTTATTTTATTTATTGACTTCTCTATATATAGGATAATATTTATTGTCTGTTCATTATTTTTGAAAGTTTCAACTTTTTTTTTGCTATCAAACGCTGCCTTTTTGTCCCAAAGGGACGAAACATAACCTTAACTACTCTTTCTTACAAGAAAGCTCCACCCCAGAATTTTGAAATCAAGATTGCACCAATTAATAAACGGAGTTCTAAAATAAACTTGTATATTTTGTCTTCTTACTTTAATAAGAGAATATTTTCTTTTCACCCGACTTAATTTTTAAAAAAACTTTTAATTCACTCCAATGGTGTGGTGAGTTTACTGAATGCACTATTGGAACGTTAATTTCGTAGTTGCTAAAACTAAAACATGAAAATCTTATATAAATCCATAAAAATAGTTTTTATCAAAAATATGAAACTTACCTCATCTTTTTATAAACACTAACTACATACCGCCTCTTTTTTATAAGTCAAATAATAAATATATTTTTTATGGCACATTCACAAAATTCATTATTGACTTCACAAAATTCCTAATTAGAGATAAGGTTAAGCCCCATAAGTGACAATTTCAAAGACAGTAAAATGTAAATTTGAAAAATAAAAATAGCAACAACAATAATTTTAGACTTTTAAGCGACCAACTGTTTAAAATGAAACACCTGATTAGAGTAAAAATCAATTAGTTAACACAAGATAGTTACTTCGATCGTTTTCACTAGTTAATAATAAAATTTCAATCTTCGTAATATTACTGTCCCCTATACAGCTGTATCTAATGAATTGAAAAAATAAAATAGTTTTTTATAAAAATAAATCATTTATTAAAATATTTTGAAAGTAGAGTTGTAGAATTATTTGTTGGAAAGAATGGACCTTTTTAATTTTAAAAAATTTAAATGAATGAAAAGATAAATTAGTGATAATTTTTTTAAGTACAAAAACTGGAGTGAGAAGAAAGAAACTTACGCTATTTTTTAAGTTAAAATTAACGTGTAGTGATGAGACGAATAATGTAAGTGTATTTAAGAACACCTTTAATAAATTAATCGAGATTACATAAATATTCTTGATTGACTTCCATGACCCGGAGTCGCACAACTTATTCAAATATTAGTTTAATGTATGAATAATTAAATAAAATGATCGCATTAAACCTCGTATAAAAAGTATACATTAAGTTATAATGCATGTACAAATATATATATATATATATATACAAACACCGATTCTTTGCTGCATTTTGAGTAAATGTTGGAATTTATTTAAAACAAATAACCCACTACTTGATTTTGTACTACATATTAGATCGCAAGTGAATTTTCCTCTTCTTTTAAGTGATACGAAGACATAAAATAGACAAATGGTTTACTATTCGTACATCACCAGAACAATGATGCGACTTTTGAAAAGGTTGTACTGTTCAAACTGCCCCTAAATCAAATGTTTTACTTTTAACTGTATTTTTAAGTTCTGCTAGGTAATAAGATAAAAAAAATTATAAAAAATGTATTATATTTTTGTTAGAAATTAAAAAATAAATTTAAAAATGTGATGAGATGAGAGTTTAATTTTTTTACGGGAGAAAATTCCTTGGTGGTGGTGAAAAAAGTTTTTTTTTAAAAAAAATAAAAAAATAGAGGATATACTTGTAAAAAATGAGCATATCATTACATCTCTCATTTTTTTTTTCAACTTTTCACATAAATTAATTAATTTTATAATTATTTTGTATATTATTGTCCAATAGACTCTTAATTAATAATTTCAATTTTCACGTTCGTGCCAAAAATGATCACCAAATCGCACTATTGTTTAAAGCAATGGCTTACCCTAATTGGTTAATTAAATTGCATTTTTCTTACCGAGTCATGCAAGTTGAAAAAAAAAAATCAAATTGGATATATATGAATAAATTAAACTATGGAATCCAAAAAGTGAATGAAGAATGAAAGATACAAGTCAAGTTATGATTGCCAATTTTTCTGCGTTACCCCACATTTTGATACACACTCTCTTTCTCTTTCTACTTAGAGTTGGAGACTGGACGGTCATACCACCCACTTATCAATTTCCTTTAATGGGATGGGGCCTACTACTTTGTTTTTTCCCATCGTTTCACATTGCTTTTTTTTTTTTTTTTTGCCATTGCCACGTAGGTATCCCCACACCACAACACCGGCAGGCGCTTAGTCCGAAGGCACGGTGCCTGATGGCTGGCCCCAAGTGATTATGCTGTCGCGAGGGATCGAACCTGCGACGTGCGCCTCACCACACATCCAGGCCCGCCTCCGCTAAGCCAACCCATTGGGGTTTTTCACATTGCTTTTATAATACCAATAGGGTATTTCTAAACACTCTCTCTCTCTCTCTCTCTATATATATATATATATATATAATAATAATATCATTTAAATATAATATATAATATATTATATCACAAATATGTAGTGGTAAATCTACATTTTAGAAATATTTTTATTATAACTCTTTTTTAATTTAATTGAAGTACGTACTCTACTAACTCTATCCAAGAATAACAAAGAGTATTTGTTACGACAACACTTCTAGATGGATCAAGAGGAAAAAAAAAAGAAGCTTTTTCTTGGTATTCTTCACCATTTAAGTTGGAATAAATTTATCATTATTTAAGAAACTAGAACCTTAAGATATAAATAAAACTTTATTTTATCAGTAAAACAATCCAGGTCCAAACTCTCAAAAATTACTATTTTATTTTTAGAGATCAAGTTTAAAAATCATTCTGAATGGATTAAGGCTTTTGAGGGGATAAATAGATCATTTTTTTAAAAATTAAATGACACTAATGCATCATAAACTAAAAGAATATATTAATTTGCACCTTAAATATTTTTTTCAACACTTTGCATTTTATACATACAAATTATATCAATTTATCTCAATTCGTCATTTTTGGCCATTTGTTAAAACCTCTAACTACACGAGTGAATCACGTGTGCAATTAGTAAGGGCATTTTGGAATTGTAGTCATAATAAATTATTACTGTATTATATCCATAGCAAGAACATTGCAAATAATTTAGTAAAAGTGAGCGGTTAATTCACAGCATTTTATCAGCACCACTTGCAAAAACCAGAGGAAAAGTGAGCAATTAATTCACAAGTAAGGGATCCATAAAAACATTAACATCCATTACATTTAATAGAACTTAAGATCAAAAAACATTTAGTTACATGTTCTTAGAGCATTAATATCACGTGATTCGCTTGTGTGGTTGGATGTTTTAAAAATGCCTGAAATGATGAATTGAGATAATTTGATATAATTTGTATGTATATGGTGCAAAGCGAAGAAAAAAAAATGTTTAGGGTGCATTAGGGTCATTTAGTCTTTTTTTTAATGAAAGTCGGTGGAGATGAACTTCATGATTAGTATATTATATTACCAAATTTTATCAAAAAATTTAATTGGAAAATGGATTAACTAAAAAATTGATATATGACTAGAAATGCGTGCACACATATATCAATTTTTAATTAATTCACTTTTTGATTAAATTTCTTAATAAAATTTGGTTGAGAAGATCTACTAATCATACATATTATATCCACTAAGATTCGTCAAAAAAAAACTAATATAAATGTTTACCCTTTCAAAAACTCCAATCCTTATAAAATGGTTTCTAAAATTAGTTCTTATGGGAAGGCTCCACCTATATATAGCTATTAATAAATCAGGTTAATTTTGGTATTATAGGACTCTCATAACTTACGTACTTATATAGTGGCTCTAATTTAATTTGGGACTTTATATTTTAATTCGACGGCTCACATATTTATTTCTTAATTAATTTTGATTATGTGATAAACTAAATAAGTATTTATCTACTAATTAATTTATAAACTAAGCAATTATTTATCTCATAATTAATTTTTATTTACATTATTTATCTCCTAAGTATTTATCTACTACTTTAATTCAATTTATAAACTAAATAAGTATTTATCTCTTAATTAAACTTTAACTCTACTTAATTCTCTATTCATCTTTCTAAAAGTTTCGCATAAAGTTACCTCTCTTCCTACATACTTTTGGTCTTTTTCCACTTGCCATTGGCTTCTACGTACTGACACATTCCTTTCCACTACATTATCTCTATAATAGGCATGCTTATTTTTTTTATTTTTTTATATATTAGTGCATTTTTTCAATATAGTCATTGGATTAATAAAATAGGAAATAACTATAAACCCCACCATCTATATCACAAAACATTATATTTGACTAAAATTTTCTCCAAAAAGTATGAGAATTTAATGATTAAAAATACACATGTTATAATGTGCATTATTTCTACACCCTTGATTGCGTTTTATATATACATTAAAGTTAAAATACCCACACCAATAATATACACACAATAAACCCTTACACACAAATAATTTTGTCTATATTATAAATGTTATAACTTAAAATAAAAAATTTAATATTTAATATTTAAAATATACTAATCAAGATCAATCATGACTATAGAATTTTGTAAAAAAATCAAGAAAAATTATAGCGTAACATTTAAAGACGTACTTTATGTATTCGTATATTACTGGTCATCCCAATATGTTATTTTTAAGAATGTTCACAATACATCAGTCCATTTTTTTTGACTATTTTCAAATCATACTTACGAACGTGATTGGATTATTTTCACATTTGACCTTAAGTTTAATTTATTAAAAAAACATTTTGCTGTGCTCAAAATATGATTAAAAAATTAATATAATCAAAATAAAATCATATTGAAAGACGTAGTTAGATTATTTTCAATCATGTTTACTTTTAATTTTTTTAGCATGAAAATATATTGAACCTACGTTTCAGTTATTCAAAACGATATTACGCTAGAGAATAAGCTCAAAATAGATTGATTGATATTGTCAATTTAGATTTATCACACATCATTCTTTTTTATCTTATTATCAGAACTTATTTATATCATTGTGCAGTGACGTAATGAAAAGTTATGAAATGGACAAATCCTTGACTAAGTAAGGGAATAAACTCTCGATATAGATAAAACACTCAAATTTTATTAAAATCATAGTTTGCCTTAAATGATTACAATGAAATTCTCTTATAAGAGGAGACAAATACAAGAAAGAACAAATTCAAAACAATTCGAAAAACTGGCAAAAACAGAAAATCGCAGAGATCATGCGATGCTGCGTGGATGTCGAGGATCACACGGGATTTGACAAAAGTCAAATTTAACCTTCTAAATCTAACTTGTTGCCAAATCAAGACCTATCTTAAACAGTAAAAATGCAGATTCAGGGGGCCTAAATGTAGGAATTTGACTGAAAAATAATGTGATCACCGCTAAAGACCGTGACTTAATTTCTCTAGACCGTTTTGGGTCAAACTAGCAAAGCCCCACATGATTATATTCTTATCACTTTTTGGGTTAGGTGGGCTTGCGAAGATCCAGTGTAGCTAAGCACATATCCGCTATATGTTCTATGTAACACAGGTATACCTTGGTCTATTAATAAAATATGGATGGGGCTCCTCTTCAGCTGGCCAAGTAGACTGCACCTGAAGTTTGAAAACTTGACCCTTCATTTTCAACAAAAAACTTAAATTTGTACATGTGAAAACCCTCTTAAAAGAGGACCTAGACTACGTTGTTTTGCATAAGCGCTTTAATGCCGTTTCACGCTCTTTCTTAGTTGGTGTTATTGCTACACGTTCTAGATATAAATTACAAAAATTAAAAAGGACCGCTCATAAACCATGAACTTTCAACATCAAAAATACAATCATAAGGCTAACACAAAAAAATTCTTCTTTTCAATTTTGGGTATTGATTTTTTTTTCTAAGTGGAATGTTGATTTAAGGAATTTGAACGCATTTCAGTTTTTTTTTACATTTGTGTTATTTTTTCATTGTCATAAATATCTCACATATTACATTATGGTATATGTTAATAAATAAATGGGACATGGATTAATGTTTTTTCTTATCTTATGAAGCTTTTAATATGTTGAATCTATAATTCTAACAATCCTCTTTTTTTTCATACTTCCTATCTCAAATAGTAATGGAGTGACTCTTAATTTTTCTAGGCCATGGTTTTCAATTACAAGTTTGTAAGTTGGTGGAAGAATATAAAAATTTTAAATTATTGGTAGACGGATCTGTTGACCTAGAAGGTCTTAATCTTATTTTGATAATGACATAAAGTTAATCATGTGTTTTTAACATGTGTTTTGAATGAATTCAGCTTAAAATAATTTAACAAGCTCCTATTGTATTCCCGAAGTATCTCGAAGACCAAAACCGAAACCTTTATCAAGATTCTTACCACTCCATGAGATCCTCTGAACCCTCACATGAACTCAAGATATCAAGAACAAAGATGAAAATGCATTGTATACTCAAGAGAAATTCAAAAAACTAAATCAAGCATTATGAAGGCTCGCAAATTCGATATTCAAATTGAGTGCTTAGATATTATGTAAAGTTTCTTACTTGATCAATAATATAGCTCAAATATGATTGTGTATCATTCATTGCATTCATACAACTTTCAAAATCAAGTATTAATTGAAATTCATTGAAAAACTACTTTCTCACAAACCAATTTTCTTGTAAAAATCACAACTAATTCATACAGTTGAATTAATGCTCAAAACCAACTCTAACATGCTTAGAATAACCTCTAGAATACTCCCCGAGCTTTCGATTGAATTAAGGTTTAGGCCGGTGTAGAAATTCAGTAGCATGTAGTCGACTACATGCATTTTGGGTGAGTCGATTACTCCATCTAGTCGATTACATGGTGACTAGGTTAATCGACTACAAGGTCAAAAATTAGTTGTTGGAGAGTTCGTAAATGTCTAGTTTTGACCCATAACTTCTTGTAACCACTTCAAACGGCCATATCCTTTTGCAAGCTATTTATATGAGATCTTAGACATGTTTTTACACACTTTAATGATCACACAAACTCATTTTACATATATTCTTATTATTCAATATGTGAGAGGATTTCTCATAATATAGCAATAGTGAATCTTGTGAGAATGTAATGAAAAAAATTATACTTATATTGAGGCTTGGTTTTTACCCATAAGAAAACCATTTAGTGGAACTTCTCAGGGGAACTACTCGGACACGGATGTATGGTCTAAATAACCGAATTGCATTAACAAACGTCTTGTTGTTCTACGGTGTAGGTCGGATTACAACCCTAGAGGGGGGGGGGTGAATAGGGTTTTTAAAACTTAATGCGGAATTTAGAAACTTTTCGAAAATATTTAAGAAAAACAATTTGCTAAACAAATTTATCAAGGAATGTAAGCAAATAAACAACACAAGAGCAAATAATCAAACAATCTCAAAGCAAGTAATAATGTAGTAATTAAATAGAGAGATTGAGTAAGAAAGATTAAACCAATCGAAGTCCAAGATTTTTTGTCCACACGGTTCGGCGTTCCCCTAGTCCGCGCTCGGTTAGTTCCCCGAGAATTTCCACTATAACCGATCTCCTTCCGGGTGAAGACCAAACCTCTACAAGTGTATTCTTATCACACACACTCTCACAAGTATTGAAAACACCTTCAATACTTTCACAAGATAACCCTCTTGCTAATTCTATGAGATACACCTCTCACAAAAATGATTTGAACAAGTTTTGGTGACAAACACCAATGTACAATAGCTCTCGTGTATAATGAATTACAATTGAAGCTCACACTAAAAGATATCAAAATTGATCAATGAATATTAGCTCAAAGAATGAAAGGATTGATCAATAAATAGCTTATATACTTGAATAATGAAGATATGTGTAAAATGAGTTTATATGATCATTCAAGTTGTTAAAAATGAGTTTAAGAACTCATATTTATAGGTGGAAAAAGATTGTAGCCGTTTGTAGTGGATAAATAATTAATTGGGCCGAAATTGCACATTTAGCGAAGTTCCAACGGCTAGTTTTTGCTGAGGGAGTCGGCTCCCTGAGACTTCATGGAGTCGGCTCCATGACATTTCCAGGAGGGAGTCGGCTCCATCATTTTCATGGAGTCGGCTACATGGCACTGGTTTTGGGGATTTTGTGCAATTTTCCAACTTTTGCATTTTGGCTCCAAATATGATTTTAATGCTTGGGGGATGTCAAAAATAGGTTTCCAAGACTTCTAAAATAGTTTTTGTGCCAAAAATCATTTATATAAAATTATAATGAATTATTCAAGATGACTAGTTTTCGGTAAAATATGTTTTCAAGGATAAAATTAGTTTTGATCAATCTAGTCATGGTTAAAGCTTTCTATGAGCTATATAAATGATCAATGATACCTTTTACATAAAATCTAAGCACTCACTTAATATATAAATGCTTCGGTCTTCGTGATGCTTGAATTTCTTGCGTGTATCTTCACTTGATTGATGCTCTTGGTTCTTTCTTGTTCTTGTTAGCTTGTAGGGCATGTTGAGATCATATTTGACTTTGTAAATCACTTGTGAATCTCTAAAGTTGATTTCTTGTGAATGAATGGCCGTTGTAGAGCTTGTGTGAAAATATGATTGCTTCGGTTTGACGTTACACTTGGTCGGAAGGTGTTTCGTTAAAGTGGCTATTATCATTGAACAACCGAGTTAAATAACACAATATTAACTTATTGTAATTATCAAAATAAGATTAATTGACTTTAAGGTCAACAATCTCCCCCTTTTTGATGATGACAATAGAGTTAATGTGTGTTTAAAAAACAGATATAAAATATAAGCATATGAATAATATGCTCCCCCTAAATAGGTGCATATATAAAAATTATACAAGTAATTAATGAAATGAAAGGTACTTGCATAGATAGTGAAGTTCAAATTTAAACAAAACACATTATGAAGTTCTTGATAAGCATAAAACAAACTTAATAGTTCTTAAACAAGCATAAAGAAAATAACCATAGCATAATAAAGATAAACATAGAAAATAAAAGAGTGTGTACCATTCTCACTCATGACACACACAACACACATATGCTTCTCCCCCTTTTTCTTCATCAAAAAGGTGGGAATCACTCTTGTGGAGGCGGCGGCGGAGGTTGATCCCATGGTTGCCAACCCGGAAAGATGTAGTCCGGATGGTAGTGTTGAAACGCCGTTTCAATCCGGTTGAACCGATGATGCATTTCTTGACGAGTATTGGTCAAGTTGATGTTGAGGTTGTTGATTGCATCCATGATTTGATCATGGCGGTTCATAGCTCTTGGTTGGCGAAGAGGAGATTGATGTGGGGATTCTTGGTCTTCTTCTTGTTCATCTTCCTCGTCGTCATCGGATTGTTCTATGTCATTTGGATCGTTAGGAATCCACCGACCATTTCCAAGTGATAGTGCATGAGATGGAATACCCGTTCCGAGTATATGTCATGTTCCGAAAGTTCATACCCATCCGTCTCGTCGTCCAATGGAATATCAAAGTGCTTGAAGAGACGAGTCAAAACCATACCAAAGCCGAGTCCTCTATTTCCATGGCTCATGATCTCATAAAATTTATCAAAGATTAGACTAGCAAAATCAAGTTTATGAAAACTTTGGATTGCCCATGTAAGAAAGAGATCAAGATTGGTCATTTTGGAGTGACTACCCGTTCGTGGCAAAAGGCAATAGGTTAAGATGTGTGAATGAGACGAGCATGAAGAGTAAGCATAGCAACCGAGATTCTATCATCCCAATTTCCTCCAACATTTCTAAAACGTCTTTTTAAAAGACTAGGAACATTATTTTGGCGGGTGTAACCGAAAATGCCTTCAAAATTTGAAGTAACAATAGTAGAGTTTTGACGATCAAAGCCAAAAATACGAGCAATATCATCTATGGAGAAAGTGATTAAAGTTCCTTTAACAAGTGTTCTAAGACGGGTTTTATCAACTTCCCCTTCGTTGGTAATTGGGTGATGTAAATTTGCATAGAATAGCCTCACCAATCGAGGATAGATATCCTCCTTTATGCATAAGAAATTTAGGATTCCTTGCCTACGAATACATGCGTAATACGTAAATCATTTTCAGAAAACAACACTTGATCGAAGAGTTTACCTTCGATTATTGCTCGATTTGCAAAATCATTGTGAAAACGGGCTTCAAGCTCATGGTGAGGAAGAGAGGAGGCAAATCACCTTGCCCCGGTTGAGGAATATTTTCCGTCCACGAGTACGTCTCCTTGTATTTCTTCTAGAGTGAGAAGCCATAGAAATGTGAAATGGTGGGTTTGAGGTTTTGAAGATTTTAAGGAAAATTTGAAAATTTGAATTTTTAGGAGTGTAAAAATGAAGTGAGGTTGAGGAAATAAGGTTTAGATGGGTTTTTATATAGATATTGAGAAGAAATTTGTAGAAATTTGAGTTTAAATGTAGAGATTTTGATTTTGAAAATGAGGGTTTGGTATAGAGAGAGAAAGTGGTGATTTGGGTTGATTTAGGATGGATTATGAAAGATTTGTGGTGTATAGATGATGGATAGATGATTTAGAGTATTTATGTAGTAATAATTTGAAGTTGGTTTGAATTTTCAAAGCATGAGATGTGTAGAAATGGAGAAAAATCGTGGGTTGTGAAGATGGTGAAGGAGATGTGTATATAAAGCTGTCGAGTCGACTCAGTGAAAATGAAGGGAGTCGACTGGGTCAGGGAGTCGGCTCCATGGGTACATGGGAGTCGACTCCATGGGCATTTTTACATGGATTTGTCAATTTTTCACCAAGAAAAGACTTTGCTTGCTAAACCAACATTAATCAAGCATACTACAACATAAAAGAACTTGTTAAATACCATAATAACATGTAAAGTTAATACAATTAAAATTAAACAATTATTTAAAAATAAATTGGTATAAATGATGTATGCTCAAATATAAGCTTTATCAATTTCCCTTTTTTTTTTTTATGAACTTTTTGGAATAACCTAGATATCACAAGCTCTAGTCATACCAAGTTCACGTCGAATAGTACAAAATCGGTCATCCGAAAGTGGTTTAGTAAAAATATCCGCAAATTGCGATTCGGTGCCAACGAATTCAATATCAACATCACCTTTTTGCACATGATCACGAATAAAATGATATCTTATCTCAATGTGCTTAGTACGTGAGTGTTGTATGGGGTTCTTGGTCAAGCTAATAGCACTTGTGTTGTCACATTTTATGGGAATGTGGCTAAGACTAATTCCAAAGTCCTCTAGTTGTTGTTTAATGTACAAAGTTTGAGCACAACAACTTCCGGCCGCCACATATTCGGCTTCGGCCGTTGAAAGGGCCACCGAATTTTGTTTCTTGCTTGACCAAGATACTAGTGCGTGTCCTAGAAAATGACAAGTGCCACTAGTTTTTCCTATCGATTTTGCAACCGGCAAAATCCGCGTCCGAATAACTTATTAAGTCAAAGTTATTTTCTCTTGGGTACCACAAACCCAATGAACTAGTACCGGAAAGATAACGTAATATCCGTTTTACGGCTAGTAGGTGTGATTCTTTAGGATCCGCTTGGAATCGTGCACAAAGACAAACACTAAACATAATATCCGGCCTAGATGCCGTTAAATATAATAAGCTACCAATCATACCTCGATATTTCTTGATATCCACACTCTTACCTTTCTCGTCCTTGTCTAGCTTCAAAGTGGAGCTCATAGGAGTGTTCATGGACTTTGCGCCTTCCATGTCGAATTTCTTCAAAAGCTCCTTCACATACTTCTCTTGATTAATGAAAATGCCTTCTTTGCATTGTTTCACTTGTAATCCAAGGAAGTAGTTCATCTCTCCCATCATGCTCATTTCGAATTCCTTTTGCATACATGTGGAAAAATCCTTACACAAATTCTCGTTAGTAGAACCAAATATAATATCATCAACATAAATTTGTACAAGTAGCATGTCATTATCATGATTTTTAATAAATAAGGTAGTATCAATTTTACCTCTAACAAAATCATTCTTAATTAGAAATGAACTTAATCTATCATACCATGCTCTAGGTGCTTGTTTTAACCCATATAAAGCTTTAGACAATTTAAATACATAATCCGGATAAATATGATTTTCAAACCGGGAGGTTGTTTCACATAAACTTCTTCTTCAAATAAAACCATTCAAGAAAGCACTTTTCACATCCATTTGATATAATTTGAAATTCTTAAAACATGAATAAGCAAGTAGCATGCGAATAGCTTCTAGACGTGCAACGGGTGCATATGTTTCTTCATAATCAATGCCCTCCTCTTGATTGTATCCTTGGGCAACAAGTCTAGCTTTATTTCTAACAATTATGCCACTTTCATCCTTTTTGTTTCGAAATACCCATTTCGTACCAATAATGGTGTGATTTTTAGGTTTGGGAACAAGTGTCCATACTTGTTTCTTTCAAATTGATTGAGCTCTTCTTGCATAGCCATCATCCAAGATTCATCTTGTTCGGCTTCATTTATGTTTTTAGGCTCATATTGAGAAACAAATGCCACATTATTGCATACATTTCTTAAAGATGATCTAGTCATAACCCTACTAGATGGTTCTCCAAGAATTTGATCAATAGTGGTTGGATACAAATTTCCAACTCCTAGGTAAATCATTCGAGTTTTGCTCGTTTGTATTTTCTAATTCCTTAGGAGGAATTTGAGTACTCGAGGTTTCTTCCTTAGATGTATCATTAATTGAATATCCGAAACTTTTTGGATAATTTCAACATCATCATCGGAACAAGCTATGGGTGAAAAAGGATTCGTTTCATCAAATACAACATGCATAGATTCTTGGACAACTAAACTTTTCTTGTTAAAAACTCTATATGCTTTACTATTGGTGGCATATCCAAGAAAAATTCCTTCATCGGATTTAGCATCAAATTTTCCTAAGTGATCACGATCATTTAAGATAAAGCATTTACAACCAAAAACTTTAAAATATGCAATACTAGGTTTCTTGTCATTCCATAACTCATAAGGAGTCTTATCTAGCTTTTTACGAATAATAGTACGATTAATCACATAGCATGCGGTGTTAACGGCTTCCGCCCACAAATATTCCGGTAAGGAATGTTCATTTAGCATGGTTCTAGACATCTCTTGAAGAGATCTATTTTTCCTCTCAACAACACCATTTTGTTGAGGAGTTCTAGGTGCCGAAAAATTATGATCAATGCCATGCTCATCACAAAAGTTCTCAATATCAACATTGTCAAATTCTCTACCTCTATCACTTCGAACATGCACAATAGAAACACCTTTTTCATTTTGAACTTTTCTACAAAATTTGGCGAAAATATGTGGGGTTTCACTTTTGTGAGAAAGAAAGAACACCCAAGTAAATCTAGTATAGTCATCAACAATAACAAAAGTATATAATTTACCACCCATACTAGCAACCGAAGTTGGACCAAATAGGTCAAGATGCAACATATCAAGAAGTCTAGATGTAGTAATATCTTTCTTATATTTAAAAGAAGATTTATGTTGTTTACCAAGTTGACACATCACAAATTTTATCTTTAGCAAATTTGGTTTGAGGTAATCCTCTAACAAGCTCTTTCTTAGACAAATTATGAATTAAGTCCATATTAGCATGTCCTAGTCGTCTATGCCATAGCCAAGATATATCATTAATGGCGGACAAACATTTAACATCTTGTTGTGATAAATCATCTAGTTCAAGAGTATACACATTGTTATTTCTATATGCAATAAATAGAATGGAATCATCACTAACATTTTTAACAATACAACGATCGGATTTAAAAGTTACTTCATAACCTTTATCACATAGTTGACTAATACTAAGCAAATTATGTTTCAAACCATCAACTAACAAAACATTATCAATGCATGCGGAAAAACTTACCAACCTTACCTATACCAATGATTTTTCCCTTGGCATTGTCTCCGAAAGTCACATTCCCTCCTTTCTTGGGAATAAGACTTAAGAAGTTGTTCTTGTCTCCCGTCATGTGTTTTGAGCAACCACTATCCAAGAACCACTTCGTTTTGCTTCCTTTTGCTTTCAAGCATACCTACACCATAACTTTAAGTAACTTCTCCTTTGGTACCCAAAATGTGTTGGGTCCCTTCGGGTTAGCAAACATAATGGTTCCTTTTGGAACCCAAGCAAGCATCCTCTTAGGAAAACATTTATTCCGAAAAAACAATGATCCACATGATGGGTGTTTCTACCACAATAGGAGCAAAGATGAGTGGGATCATGTGGTGTGTATGTTTTGAAAAAGTTTTTATAATCTTTTTGGTTATCCATTTGGTTATAACCTAAACCGGCTTTGTCGAAAACACACCTTTGTATTCCTAATATTTTATCCAAGTTTTCCTTTCCTTTGGTGAACTTGGCTAAACTATTGGTTAGGTCATCCACTTGATCTTTAATTTGATATTTTCTAACGCAAGTGTATTTGGAGTCTCTTTCTCCTTTTCTTTCTTCAAAGTTATGTTTTCATTTTTCAAAAACATATTTTCCTTCTCAAGATTATCATATTTGCTAGAAATAATCAAATTTCCTTTTTGAGATTTGCATACATTTTAGACAAATTTTTGAACTTTTTATGCAATTTCTCAAACATATCATATAGTTCTTCATAGTCATTTTCATCATGTATATCATTATTAATAGAGGAATTATCATCACTAGATGAGTCATAAGAAGAATGTACCTCGTCATCTCTAGCCATGAGACAAAGATTTGCCGTTTCTTCGTCGCTTGAATCGGCATTGGATTCACCTTCTTCCGAATCACTCCAAGTCCCTTTGAGTGCATGTCTCACTTGTTTGAAAGCTTTGTCTCTCTTATCTCTTCTTTCTTTCCTTCTAACCGGACAATTTGTTTTGAAATGTCCCGGTTCATGGCAATGAAAGCATTTCTTTTCTTCCTCATTATCAACTTTTGGTTGAGTAGATCGGTCATTGTTTCTTCTTGATGAGGGATCAAAGTTGTTTCCTTTCCCTTGAAACTTTTTCTTCTTGGCTAGAAATTTCATGAACTTTCTAGAGAGAAGAGCCATATCATCATCTTCTATCATTGATTCCTCATCATCACCCAATTGAGTTGCTTTAAGGGCTAGTGACCTTTTGGCTTTTGAGTCACTTTCTTCTCTCTCTTGCCAACTCCTTCTCATGGGTTTTAAGTGAACCCAAGAGTTCATCCATGCTTAGCGTTTTGAGATTTTTGGCTTCTTGAATAGCCGTAACTTTCGGTCTCCACTTCTTGGGAAGAGTTCTAAGGATTTTTCGGATCTTGTCTTCATTTGAGTATTCCTTTCCAAGAAGATCTAAAGCATTAGTAATAATAGAGAACCTACTATACATAGAAGCAATTGTTTCATTAGGCTCCATTTTAAATAATTCATAGTCATGAACGAGCATGTTAATATTATCATCTTTAACTTGTGAAGTTCCTTCATAAGTAACTTCCAATTTATCCCAAATTTCCTTGGCGGATTTACAACTAGAGATTTTGTTGTATTCATCTATAGTCAATGCACAATGAAGAGCGTTTTAAGGCTTTAGCATTAAATTGGATTTTCCTAATATCATTCTCATCATATTCGGAAATAGATTTGGGTGAAACTATACCCTTATCATCGGTTTTGGTAATTTGATAGGGTCCGATTAATGTGACTTTCCATTGTTCAAAATCACTAGCTTGGAGAAAAGTGCACATACGACTTTTCCAATAACTATAGTTTTTGCCATCAAATAGAGGCGGTCTAGTAGTGGAAGATCCTTCGTTGATACCGGTTCCTTGATAAATAGACATGATCGTAAACTCTAAGATCGTTAGATCAAAACAAGAGTACAACCTCTGATACCAATTGTAGGTCGGATTACAACCCTAGAGGGGGGTGAATAGGGTTTTTAAAACTTAATGCGGAATTTAGAAACTTTTCGAAATATTTAAGAAAAACAATTTGCTAAACAAATTTATCAAGGAATGTAAGCAAATAAACAACACAAGAGCAAATAATCAAACAATCTCAAAGCAAGTAATAATGTAGTAATTAAATAGAGAGATTGAGTAAGAAAGATTAAACCAATCGAAGTCCAAGATTTTTTGTCCACACGGTTCGGCGTTCCCCTAGTCCGCGCTCGGTTAGTTCCCCGAGAATTTCCACTATAACCGATCTCCTTCCGGGTGAAGACCAAACCTCTACAAGTGTATTCTTATCACACACTCTCACAAGTATTGAAAACACCTTCAATACTTTCACAAGATAACCCTCTTGCTAATTCTATGAGATACACCTCTCACAAAAATGATTTGAACAAGTTTTGGTGACAAACACCAATGTACAATAGCTCTCTGTATAATGAATTACAATTGAAGCTCACACTAAGAGATAAAAAATTGATCAATGAATATTAGCTCAAAGAATGAAAGGATTGATCAATAAATAGCTTATATACTTGAATAATGAAGATATGTGTAAAATGAGTTTATATGATCATTCAAGTTGTTAAAAATGAGTTTAAGAACTCATATTTATAGGTGGAAAAAGATTGTAGCCGTTTGTAGTGGATAAATAATTAATTGGGCCGAAATTGCACATTTAGCGAAGTTCCAACGGCTAGTTTTTTGCTGAGGGAGTCGGCTCCCTGAGACTTCATGGAGTCGGCTCCATGACATTTCCGGAGGGAGTCGGCTCCATCATTTTCATGGAGTCGGCTACATGGCACTGGTTTTGGGATTTTGTGCAATTTTCCAACTTTTGCATTTTGGCTCCAAATATGATTTTAATGCTTGGGGATGTCAAAAATAGTTTCCAAGACTTCTAAAATAGTTTTTGTGCCAAAAATCATTTATATAAATTATAATGAATTATTCAAGATGACTAGTTTTCGGTAAAATATGTTTTCAAGGATAAAATTAGTTTTGATCAATCTAGTCATGGTTAAAGCTTTCTATGAGCTATATAAATGATCAATGATACCTTTTACATAAAATCTAAGCACTCACTTAATATATAAATGCTTCGGTCTTCGTGATGCTTGAATTTCTTGCGTGTATCTTCACTTGATTGATGCTCTTGGTTCTTTCTTGTTCTTGTTAGCTTGTAGGGCATGTTGAGATCATATTTGACTTTGTAAATCACTTGTGAATCTCTAAAGTTGATTTCTTGTGAATGAATGGCCGTTGTAGAGCTTGTGTGAAAATATGATTGCTTCGGTTTGACGTTACACTTGGTCGGAAGGTGTTTCGGTTAAAGTGGCTATTATCATTGAACAACCGAGTTAAATAACACAATATTAACTTATTGTAATTATCAAAATAAGATTAATTGACTTTAAGGTCAACATACGGTTTTGACTTTCAAAACTTAAGCTCTTTATCTATTTATTGTCTTGTATTGTGTTTACATCTTTAGTCCACTTCCTTGATAACAGTCATTCATCATTTGCTTAAACTTTTATTAAATTTTTTTTCTTAATTCCATATTAATTTTTTAAATCCCTATTCACCCCCTCTAGGATTATTATTCGACCAACATGATCGATGGTTGAAAAACATGGGCTTATAATAATGGTTGAAAAACATGGGCTTGTGTAAATTTTATCTTTCTCTCTTCTTTAATATTTTCATGTCTATCTTATAGTTAAATAAATAAACGTCTATTTTATTTATCAATCTTAAAATAACTGATAATATTTTTATATTTATTCGTATTGCAGAAATCTCCATGCAACTACGTGGATAAGGCAAGTTTTCGAGAATGATAAAAACTCTATTTTTATTTACTGTTTAGTTTAATTCATGATAATTAATACTAACTTTATTATACTGCTTTTTATTGCTTTATGCACTTACAAAGAACAGTTAGAAATCACTTGATAAACAAAAATTTATTAAAATATAACCTTGATCAGATCCACAAATAAATTTATAAACCAAAATAGATGAACTCCAAATCCCAAATTAAAGTTCTGCCTCCAACATAAAATCATGGTGTGATATATATGAGCAATCAAGTAGACAAAGTAAAAAACTAAAATTAAAATTACCCGACTCTGTTACCATATAAGGACCAACAATATCCAACGATCTTGTAACCATAAACCAAATTAATTATACTAGAATGGTAATGTACTAACCGAAAGGAGTAAATCAGGTACTTATAATAAATAGGTATTAGTATAGAAAATCATACCGATGGTAACACAATAACCCCATACCCATACAGACTACCCCCATACTACCAGAATAACAAATATGATAATATCTTACAATTAACTCCGCCATTTATGAATAAAACGACGTCCATATTAAAAACAAAGTGATCTTTAACTTTAAACACTTAAATTATTTAATAATCTACCGTGTACTGTCTACGGAGTCCAATCTCACTCTCTCTCCCTCACTCACTCACTCACTTCACTCACTCACTCTCTCCTATAATATCTTCTCAAAACTCTTTGTGAACCCAACTATAATCATCTTTATCCTCTCACAAATTCAATTTTTTAAGTTTCTCTTTTTTAACGTTTCCCTCTTCAGGTAAATGTTAAACATATGAATAATAAAAAGGCTAACTCAAATGAATAATTAACTTAATATGATTCTCAAAAGACACCCCATATCCAAAATAAGCCATTTTAGCGAGATCAAAAACTGAACAACCACGAAACTGTAAAAGTAACCACTTCAATTGTCTCCCCCCCCCCCCCCCCCCCCCCCCCTTTTAAAGTGTTAAAATGAAAACAAGCTTATATAGTTTAAATTATAATCTGAACATTGAACTCATATCTTATTATAATGGCAGCTATTGTGTTATAATTAGGAATAAAATGATACAATTTACATTTGATTAAAGTGATAGTTTCTGACAAGATGTTATGTTGAAAAAACTATTTTATTTTTTTTAAAAAAAAAACTTGATTTTTTGGCCATATACCGTACAGAATCAAACTTTTTGGATTGTAGCAGTAATATATTTTGATGTTCCAAATTTTTAATACGATACACGATATATACAATATGACACAATATTGTACTAAGTCCACCCTTATTCAAGTTAGTGGACAGGTCTAATATGGTTTCTACCTACAAGCCCACTGAGCAAACACAATCAGTTGACGACCACCGACAGTGTGAGATTTTGGGGCACTATCAGTACGTCGTCGATGCTTCAGTGGTCAAGTGATGTAAATAGTATTTCTATAATTTTATACTATATGGTGTATATAATTATATATATACAAAAAAAAAGTTTCCGATAAGTTGTTAATAATTTTAGTTGGTCCGTAAAAATTATAAATTTATCTTTCACACTTCAGGACTTTAAACCTTTTTTTCTCAAGAAAATCTAAATATGTTCTTTCTACACCAAATAATTATAAAACCGTCTCACTCAGAACTTGAGAAAAAGCTTCAATCTGGTCCAAGTACCATAATTTAGATAATAAATACAAAATTGGAATAAAGTAGTAGTCTAGTACCAAGTTTTAAATTCAGTGCGTTAGTTAACATTGCATGGTAGACCAAAAAAAAAAAAAAAAAACAAAAACATTGAATGAAAAATTAAGTCTTTTGATCCGGTTGTATAAGAGATTCTTATTGGGATAATCTTGGGATCGGCTTGAAATTTCTAAGGCGACTTTTGGTGTTATCAATTAAAATAATACTTGGTTAGCGACAATCACACATTGTCAAAGGCCATTAATTGAATTGAAGTGCACGAAAGCTGACCCGAACATCTTGTGGGATAACCCTTAAACCAAAATAACATTGCATGAAATAAATAAAAACTTTGTGTAGGGCTTAATATAGTTTATAAACTAAGGTTGATTCAATTTTCATCTGCAATCATACTTGATTTCACTCACATCCCTCATTCGATCATTGAATACCGAGTAAGGAAACGTTATTTGATTTTTGAAGATTAAGGGCCCGTTTGGTATGTGTTTATTTTTTTTTGAAATTGTAAAAACTCAACTCAAAATTAACTCTACTTTTACACTTTCCAAAATTTATTTCACTTTCCTTTCTCTCTCTAAAAAACTTTTAAAACAACATAACTTTAAATTAAAAATCAAAATTAAATAAAAAATATATATTTAAAACATATTCGTCGAAATTTATAAAATAAGATCCATTGTGACTATTTTTTGAAATTTTTTTTATGAGATTTTTTAGTTGGTTGAAAAAAAGTCAAACAAAAACTAAATTTACTTTTCAACATACTTTCAAATTCCACCAAACACCATATTTTAAAAACTAAACTTAAAAACTCAACTCAAAACATCCACAAAACACACCCTAAGTATAAGCTTATTATTCAATATTTAAGATGTGAGTAAAGCATAATTAAATTTATACTCAACCTTTAAAAATCAAATAATAAAATTTTGTTTAATATTCAAAGACCAAAAAATAAATAAAAAATAAAAATCAAATCAAATTTCTCTTTGTCTACATAATTTAATTCATCTTAGCCTAATAGTTTTGTCCCATCAAATTTATAATATTTCGAGTCAAGCATAGAATGCACTTTTCGCCCCTATTATGAAAAGTAAGAGACGTACTTTTTATAATTTCATGATGACGACGTCACTATTTTTCTGTACCGATCCATAAATTAATTTATTATAATATAATTTATAAATTAAGGGTGATTCAATTTCCATCCGCAATTATACTTGATTTCAGTCAGATCCCTCATTCGACCCTTAAATAACAAGTAAAGAGATGTTATTTGATTTTTAAAGATTAAGTATAAGCTTGTTATTCAATATTTAAGATGTGAGTAAAGCATAATTAAATTTATATACAACTTTTAAAAATTAAATAATAAAATATTATTTAATATTCAAAGACCAAAATAAAAAATAAAAATCAAATCAAATTTCTCTTTGTCTACATAATGTAATTCATCTTAGCTTAATAGTTTTGTCCCATCAAATTTATATTATTTCGAGTCAAGCATAGAATGCACTTTTGGCCCCAATTATGAAAAGTAAGGTGTGCTTTTTTTAATCTCATGATGACGATGTTACTATTTTTCTGTACCAATCCATAAATTAATTCATCATAATTATTCTCTCCCTTCTACCTAGCTTACGGGGACTAAATCCTAGTTCCCCATTATTTTATTTCTTGGCATCTCTCTTCCATTTGCAAAATGATCGATTGAAGAGCTTATTTCTAGAATTATTATTTTTTGGTGGAAGTTTCTAAAAAGGATTAATTTTAGTTTTATTCATTGCCTTTGTGAAACTAATATTTTTGATGATCGATCACTCTTTACCAAACAAGATTTGTTTCTCTTCAATCTCGTGGATGTTTTCATGTCGATTTTTACGGTCTTTGTAACTTTAGATTTATCAAAGTGTTGGAATTTATTTTTTTTGTTCACCCGTCTTAATTTGGAAGCCAATAGGTTTGGGCGTTTCAAACCCTCTGCTTCTCAATAATATAGCTCTTTTGCCATAGGTTTTTTCTGGGAGTAGAAATTAGTTTTTTTTCGTTTTTGTAAAAATGAAAATTTGAAAGAAAGAAAGAAAAGATGGCTCCGTCGTCACTATGCAAAGTTTTAATCGGTTGAATCATAGTTGTAGTTGATTGGGATGGATCTCATGGGCCCACAGTTTAGGCCTGATCATATTTTAGATCGAGAGATTCATATGTTGGATTTGCCGATGACTGACTGACTGACTGACTATTCAAGTTTTTTTTTTTTTGAACATCAAGCTTAGACTTGTATAAATCAATCATTCTCTTTTTTTTTTTTTTTTTTTTGGTGGGTCAATCTTTCTTTTTATAGGCAATGAATGAATATATTCAAGTTGATGGATATATAGACAAGAGAAGAAAAGAGGGAATTGAACAATTTGTGCACGTTTTTAATCACTTGAGTTGAAAATGAATAAATAAATTTAGGGTTTAGACTGATTCAAATCCTAGCGTACTTATGGGCAAAGAAAAATCATTAGTATTTTCGCCACTAGTTTTAGCCGAAACCGGATCTTACGATTTTATGAAGTAATAAGAAGAGTTCAACTTGACTCTCTCTCTCTCTCTCTCTCTAACATAAACCAACTTTTGAAGAGACTTGCTGTTGGGGCATGCATGAATTGAATCTGGTTAGGTTCTTGGAGTGTTTGCACTCTGACTTTTGTGGGACTTAATTTTTTAACCTTGTTCTTTAGTTACTTTTGTTTTTTTTTTATTAGGATTCCTCCAACCACCACCTATGACAATTAATTGTTCATCATCCTTATCTTCTGGAATTTTGATATTATTGTCCACGTACACATACTTTAAAGTTGATACCCTCTCTCTCTCTCTCTCTCACACACACACACACACACGCACACCTTATTGTACATTAATTTGTGGTCATATTGTCCCTTTCACACATAGCTAGCTGTTTTCCTTGTTCTTTTTTATGTATTTGCAAATCTTGACTACTTTGTATGGACTGTTTCCGTTGATTTATCTCCATCAATGTCAACCTTTAATTAATTAAGTAGAAGAATTACTTAAACAGATTGAGAAAATCAAGAGTGGGTTAATGTTATTAGGAAGACGCGCATTCGGGATAGTTACTGACCAATTGATAGAAAATATTTTGACATGTATATCAATGTTAGTTCTGATACCCCTTGATTAATGTCTAAAGAAAAGTGAAATTATTAATTTAAAAAAATAATGAGTCAATTTAATATAGTAAATCACGTAGTCCGGAAAAAAGACCGGCTTTCCTGCTAGAGAAACAGAAATTAAACATATAATTGTAAAACATATAGAATAACGTTTTTGAATTGTGTGAAACAAGTTGAATTGAAGCCAAAGTTCATTTGGAAATTAGTACCATCATCTCTTGAATAACACATTTAGTACACTCTAGGATTTCAATCCATTCCAAAAACATCGCCCCAAAGAGATGATGAATTTAGTTACTTACTTGAGAATTAGGCTATGATGTTGATGATGGCGCGGAGTAATGGGTTATGATGATGATGGTTTGACTTTCAGAAGGAACGAGTGACAATGAAGGAAATGTTTGAGTGAGAGAGTCAGGGTTTGAAGGTTAATGATGATGGTTTGTTTGAATTATTTATTTTTATTTTAATTATAAGATCAATGTTAATTTATGTATTTAGAGAGGGGGCGGGGGGGGGGGGGGGGGGGGGATATTTTAGTGGGGTGAATGTTATAATTGGAGGATTTTCAATAAAAATGGTGCTGTAATTATCAGCCCCTTAATGATCCCCTATCTCAAATGAATATGACTTTGGTTCCTGCTTAAGAGTTAAAAGTTCATATTTGACTCTCATATTTTTTAATAACTTGCTAATTACAAAAATTAATGTTTTAAAATAAAAATAATTTTTATAATGAGTATCGGAACGTTAAATGTGTTTCGAACGAAAAATTCGAAAAAAAAATATGGACACTCAATTTGTATGAAATAAGTACTTGATTGATAGATTTGGCACATTGATTAATTGACTTTTAGTTTGGTTTAATGACATACATTTTAATTAAAATAGTCCATAATTTGAATTTTTCTTTGGGACGGACTTGACTCATGTCTTTAACCTTTGGTCCAATTTTGTTTAATTAGATCTAGTTCTAAGGTTAAACGGATGAATTTTTCATGAAATTTGAAGAAAATGATCATCTTTACAGATTTTCATCAGAAGATCCAATCTAGTGTTAGGGTTAGATGATCATTTAAAGTTTTAATGGTCGAAAATTGACATATGGACTACTAGAATAATAGCTGTTTTATGATGGTAAAAAAGAGTCATTAATGTATATATATAACGTTTTTTGGTGCAATCAGAAACTGTCACAACCTTAACAGTCATAAAAGAATTCTCCGTTCTTAAAACCGTCACAAATAACTAGTTCTTAAATGACACTCGCTGTTGTGAAAAAAAAGTCTATAAAGTTGTCTCGTAAAAAGTTATTCCCGATGGAAACCGTATATGTATAGGTCAAAAATATGACGGTTTTGACGGGTTAAAAATAAGTAATTAGTTATGGGCACATTATTCTTCAAAAAAGCATTATGTTTATATAATTAAGGCACACCGCTTCTAGAAAAACGGTCATTTACAAGTTTTCAATATTACACTTTTATCCTCCTCGTCATAGTGAGGATTTAAGTAACACGAAGAAACCGTCATATATTTTAGATATACTGGCAACTGTTCTAAGAAAGCCGTTACAAATAGAAAATATTTTTTTAAAAAAAATTCAAAATTCAGAGCCTATCAAATAATATATATATATATATATATGTGCAACTATCAAATTGACAATATACAAGAAATTAAAACAAAGATCCAATTACATAAATAATACTTTTCTTCATAATTAAGATAATAAATCCATAACTAACAATCAAGTTTACTTCTATAAAAAAAACAATAAAGTTAACTAGCTACATCAAAGTTTACCAATATAAATAATTTGTCCTTGTGAAAAAAAAAATAACAAAGGAGACATAAAACTAAATATTTTATGTCAAAACCATGCATGCCAATTGTGTACCAATCATGTTAACCAACAAAAAGGAAAAGAGGCTAGTCGTTATTGTATATTTTTCACTATAGCTCTTCAAAACAATACCTCTTTCGTGCAACTCCCAAGTAGTGGAATCTCAAATACCCGATCCACCTAATTAATATATGAACACAAAAATGTACCAGTTACATTTTTTAACTAGAACAACATCGAACCCAAACTTAATCACAATTTTTTTTGATCAATAAACCCACGAGTATACAAACAAATCAATTTTTTGATCAATAAATTGGACTAACCAATTCCTTTGCAAGCAAATCAATAAATATAAACAATTGAATACCAACAATATGAATCCAAAACTAATAAGGTCATAGGCAGAGGCAAAACAACTAAATTCAACGAGTACACATTGTAACGTGTTCTTCAGTTCAAGACCTTCATGCTGGAATATCATTCATTAAAACTGTTTGATTTGCCATTACCTGTTTATGAATTATGACATAGTCCAACCAAAGTTAGCAATTGACAGGATGAGACGGGGTGTGCCAGAACCTCTTGCAGGAGGTTTCACAAAGAGTTGGAGCATCGTTGCCAACATATACAACTTTCAGATTGGGCCTTGGACACTTACTTGTCTTCAGCTGCATCGTAGAGTTGGCTGGCATTAAGTTTACTAGTGAGCCAGCCAAGAACAAGAAACAAGCTGAAAAGAACGCAGCCATGGCAGCTTGGTTATCTCTAAAAATATGTAAGTCATATTTCTTTAATTAATGGAAGCATTGTTTAAACAATTATTTGCAAGTTTGTTCACGCATGCAAATACATATTTTCTTTTTCCATAATCAGATACGTTTAAGTATAATTTCTTTTATCCTAAAGTTATACTGATAGTCAAATACAGCCGGTGCTTGACCTTGGAATGGGGTGGGGAACGGAGAAGAGAACTAGGGTTCCCAAGGGTCGAATCATGGCGGAGTGGGCACGAGGCCAAACCTTTTGCCAATACTTTGTATGGATACAAATAGTTGCTATGATATAGTCTTCACGTATTTGACATGCTTCTTTCTGTTTGTCTAGTAACACAGCAAACGGAGGGTTCATCATTAGAAAAGGTGAACAATAACGAGTAGGAGCATGTCACTGTGGCTCGTGCTCTACAGAAATTTCTCTATAAGGCAAGGATGTCTAATGTACCATTTCCAATTGCATTCCCTACAGCAAAATCAAGACCTTCAAATATACATCCACCTCCATCTACCTCAAAAATCCTTCCCTTAATTTGCCCCAAAACAACAGCTCCTCGAACCAGACCGATTGCCCCATCAACAAACAACAGCCACACATGTCCAAAAACTTGTTCTGAAACCAGGCCTGTTACCTCAGTAGCAAACGACGCACCAGTAGGCTTAAAAAACCACTACTGAAAGCCAACCTGCAATTACTGCAGTGCCATCAGCAGAAGGCCCGAGGGTCAGACCCCTTAGGATTCCTGCAGTAGGAGTTGCACCCTACATTCCTGTTTGACATTTTAGGCCTCACCATAGGGCATCACCAGTTACTATCCGAAATGCAATCCCTGTTTTCTCTGCACCACCACGCCCACCGCCTAGTCGGGCTCCACAGGTGATAAGACCGCCTCTTTTGGGTAGAGCACCTCCTGTTTGTGTGAGGCAGTCTACCGGTTTTTGCTGCTCCACTACCAGTTCGAGTGGAGGATCCTGCAGCAGCGGCTTCTAAGGTTTCTACCGCCCCACCACCACCAAGCTCATAGGTAGGTGCCTAGAGAGGAGACAGCAAGCGCGGTCAAGGGTAAACTGCCAGAATCTCTGATGACAGAGGACTTGAAAGAGCTAAAGATTTGATTTTCAAAGCCGAGAAGAGTTTTCAAATAGCAGTAACTTCTATTTAGGGTTTGGTATTGATCTTCATTTCTCCTAGATTTTTGTTTTATTTTTCTATAATGTTTCTGTTAGGAAGAGCAACATGTCATGTCTGAGTAGGCTTACAATATCTACCCAAAAGGAAAATGCTGGTCTGACCAGCGAACGCATTAGAACTTGCATGGGTTTAGAAAAGAGTAATAGTACCATCAGAATTTGAATCGTATACATTATAAAGACGGATCAAAATAAATGAGGCCCAAAGAACGGAAGAATTATCATTGATTTGATGGGATTGCGGGTGCTTACCGGCACTAAAAATGCTCTCACCAAACCTTCAGCCTAAGCAGGTTATTTCCTAGTTTTTGCCAAGTGATTATGCTTGTTTTGCCATTAAAGAAAATTTTGGTCCAGACCTACTTAAATCTGTTGAATCTGTTTTTTCTTTACTTGATCTGTGATGGGCAAAATGTTTATTCCAAAGACCAGATTGGACGATTTAACCAGGGTCCGCTCCCATTGTTGTCCACTTACTTGGAGCATGATTTTGTTACTCGTCTCAACTTACTTAATCTCACCAAAAGCAGCCGGGCACTCAATTCCTTCAGAACAAATTTAATTACCGAAACGCTAAGATAAACTAGTTTCCATTGAATACTTTTTTCATTTTTCATGCTGGAGATATAAATCTCAAGTCTGATGACGAATTTAATGCGTCCTAGCAGTCGAAAGAAAACAAGAGGGAGAATAGTATTTCATTAGTGCTAAAATTTCATGTCGAAATCCAGATTAGATTTCAGCGGAGCATGGATGGCGGCAATGGTTAGGGTGGGCAACTTTGTGCGTGTATACCATATAATATGTTTGTATCCTGAATATGTGCATGCATGTCTTACTCATTTTTTTAGAAAATCAACTCATTAATGAACTCAATTTGTTCAAAATAAAAACTAGAATCTCTTTTAAAGAAAATTCTTTGCTGAAACATCGGTTCGGGGTGATTCGATGGTCTGGACACCTTTCACTCTGCCCTTCCAGAAGCAAAGCCTCGTACCGTATTCTTTTACAATTATCACACAATTCAAGGTGGATTGTGTAATAAAGGTTTTTGTTAAGACTCTTTTTCTTGTCTTTTGCTGAGGAAGGTGTAAATGATAAAACTCCCTATGAAAACAAAAATAAGAAGAAAGTGGACCTCAACAATAGTGCAGAATCTAAAGAACATCCAGATCAAATGATGATTTTACAAGTAACTTAAACTCCAGATTTTTAAACAAAATCTGAACTGTAGATTTTTGTCGAAAGGCACCCTTATAGTCATGGAACAAGTTTCCAAGCTTGACTCATAACTTCATCATTCATAAATGGACGGAGAGACCACATCATGCAGTAACTCCGCATTTCTTCTGATGATGACTTGAGATTTAGAGAAGAAACGATCCTTTCCTGCAACAAAACGAGAATGCTGATTGTTAAATGATATTCAGGATATTGTATAAAGAAGTTAGAGATTTTATCAATTATTTCCCCAAAAAAAAAACCAAAAAAGGGAGCTACAGAGAAACTTTAGTACCTGCATCATGTAGTCTTGCTTCACCATACTGTATATAACAGCCATCGCAGTAGCACAATCCGTAACTTCAGGTTTCTCAACAACAGAAGACAACATTTCCTCCTCCTAAAGAACATTGTGATGATATTATATAATTATGATGACGGAGACCGAGATGGCAAGTTCGAACAAGAATTTCTAAGTCCTCTGCTCATCCTATAAAGCTTGTGCCACCTAAATATTTATCTTCAAGACTTTCAAGAAAGGACCATTTCCTTTTGGCTAAACCTACTATGAGTTTGAAATCCATGGGCATCTTTAATGAAAACTCACTTTTTTCGAATGTATAGCTGACCATAAGAATATCACAATATTCACCTAGATATAATATGAAAAAAGGAGGTGACCTTTTCATAAGTACATGTTTGGAGATCCAACTGAAGGACATTATCTTTAAGCAACAAAGGCGGCAAACTTGCACTTGCACTTTGCATTACACCCCTTGCATCTTCCACAAGGCTTTCAAGTTGGACCACAACAGATTTGGCTGCAATTGATATATAAATGAAGTCAAACAAAAAATTCCAAGCTCAAGAAACATGTAAATGCCAAAAGTTGCAAAAACCATATATTAAGCTGAAAGTATGGAAAATTGCATTTGTAATTATTATTTTTCTGTAGGCAAAGTTATCTTCAATTTGCAGTTGAAACTAGCTTCCACACAAAGTTTGAAATGAATTTTCTTTCGCCACAAAGTTAAATCTATATATATAACCCCCCCCCCCAAAACAAAAACCCACACAAAAGTAGCGAGCTTCCTAGCAGATTTTGTTTTCCACATTCCTTCCATAGAGAGGTGCTTCCCATAACCATCTTTGAGGTCCCGTCCAAACTACAACTCCTCCATGAGGCAACCTACGCAGCAATTATGCCACTACCTGTAGAATGCAGAAATCCAAAATAACAAAGTAAAATTTTCAATGTCCTCTCACCACCCCAAACAACAATCCAAAAATCTTACTTCTTCAACCATTCCCAAGAGAAATCCCTTCTAGATGAAGGGGACACCAAATCCTTATTACTTCATGATGATTTTTCAGACTTCGTAACCCCAATTAACTAAAATTTGACAGATCACTCAAGGTGTGCCAAAGACAACCATACACTGCAAATCCATTCATACATCATGCATGCAACTCAGGAAGATGATAATCAACGCTACAATTTGGTCTGGCCATAAATGCAGCATTTGCTACCAATCTGACTGAGAAAACAGTAACAGCATAACATCAATAATTTAGGGAATAGATGTTACCTTCTCTTAAAATATTCCAAAGCTTAACTTGGCACGTATGCACTTCTGTAGGTACATTCCAGAACATGAGAAAAGAAGAGGGGAGATTGCGCTAAGAAGAGCAATTAGGAAATTTTAGGGAACTAAATTATGAAAAAGAAGAGTTATATTATATATGTATATGTATATGTATTTGTATTTGTATAATTGCATATTATTCTCGCTGGACAGGTAACATAAATGATCCCTCGCTCCAACTGTTTTATGAAATATATGAGCAAACAAGGTTCCTTGAAGAATTTCACCTCCCAGTTCTTGAGTATATCCATCAAAGAATCAAATCATAATACCACAGATGCACTTACACTTGTTTAGATTTTGTATGCCGTCAAGAGCATTTACGCATCTGCCTTCAACATAAGATAAAAGCCTCCTACTTTCATTAGCTTTAATAATGTCCTCTACTAATCTGGATGTCTTCTCCATAGAACGCCAACGAATAAACTCTGCATGAGAAACAAAAATTATAAAAGAACGGTAAGAAACCCCATTTAGAATCCTTTGACGAATATTAAAGGGTCTCGAAACAATTTACCAAGTCCTTCCTGAAACTGAACAAGTAACCTACTGCCCTCAGTCACAAGCTCCTCAAATTTTGTGGTCCTATGGTAGGAGACCTGTATTAGATGAAATATATTTTTGCAGAAAATAAAAAAATTGAACAGTAACAGATACAGACAACTTTACTCGAGGCCTCATTTGGTACGGGTGAAATATTATTCACATTTAAAAAAAAAAAAAAAGAAGAAGTGCTTTTGTTCGTATCAAATTAACAATAGTTGCACTCCCAATTATTATGTAATTATATAAAAAAAGCTAAATGCTGAGTATATGAAAATGCAATATGACCATGTTACCTGTGGGCTGCCGCCCAGGTGAATATTACTTCACCCTAAACCAAACGGTCCATGACAGTTTAAATGTGCTATGACATAAGATGTCTTAAAACATGACAGCACTAACATGCATCAGGTGAAATAAGTGAATGTAGGTTGCATCTACTGCCAAAGCAATTAGAGCAGCATGCAATTGCACCATATCCATCTTTTGGTGACTATATCTATGCATCCATCATGATATCACAAGAAATCAGAAGCAGCTAGCATTTGAAAACATCATAAGACTATTTAGTGCATAGCGGACAGTGATACAATTTGTGGAACTTCAAAGCTAAGAATAACTTAATCGTAACAATAACAAGAATAAATTAGAAAAAATAGAACTCTAACATCTGGAAGTCTAAGCATGCACAGATCTTCCAATGGGAACACAATAATACATGGTAAGTTGAAAAATAAGGCCATGTTTTCTACTCATAGCCCTGTACAGAAAACCAAAATCACGTAAAATTTTGTTTAAAATTAACCCCATCATAAAATCTGAGAAAATCTGATAGATGTTCTTCTCCAATTCGGATATCAATTTAGCTGCATCATTTTCCATACTGCAAAAGACCTACAAGACAAAGTTTGAAAAACAACTCAAAATAGAAGAAAGAAAGAGATAAGGAACATAATTAGAAAAGAAAAGGGTATTTAATATGGCAATGTTGCAACCTAAGGGCATATCTGGGAATCTCAAGTAGTGGTTCCTGCTAGATGATCCCACCACATTCTATTATCAAGTCCGTAAGGAATCCATGCAACATCAGTCTGGATTATTTTGCCTTGTGCAATAAATTTAAATTACTTTATGATGTACAAGTCTATATGAAATAATTTTCTCTACTGTTAACTGGTCTAGCTGCTGTGTATCTCAAAACAGCCCCAACTAACATTCTGCTGTGGGTATACGATTTGGCTGCTGCATAGGCACATACATACTTAGCTATGAAGCATAAACACGACACTAGATACGCATTTTGATATGACACACCATTTTTCCAAAATGTAGAACACGGCGCATGGAGGACACATTCTTAATTAATTGTATATATATATATATGTGTGTGTGTGTGCAATACACATTATAAATATTTAAGAATTCAATCAAATGAAACTAGATTGCATTAATAACCCAAATGCTCAAAACATGGTCACTAAATTATTACATAATTAAAGCATCAAAAAGCATATATAGACTAAATTGTTCCAGAATTAAAGGCGTAATTTTCCACATAATTCAAATCCAAGTGCTCTGATTAATTTTCGAAATGAATAAATTTCGAAAATGATTAGATGAATCAAGCTCCATGAATTACTAACTTAGTACTAAACCTGCCCCATTTAAAAATACTTACTGTGTAGAGAGAGAGAGACAGCTGTTGTAAAACACAGAGCAATCGGCTATGGCAAAACACAAACATGTGTATATGTAGAGAGAGACTGAGATAGAGAAAGAGAGAGAGTAGCGTACCTGTGAGAAGTCGTCGATGGCCGAGACGGGAAGTTGGGGCTGAGATGTCGATGGGTGAGAATTGGGGCTGGGGTTTTGTTTCGATGGTGGTCGGGGGTTTTACGGGAAAGAGAAAGAGATTGAGTTTTTATTATTTAAGTTGTTTTATTATTATTTGAATCCTGTATATTTTTATTTATTTTTGTTTTGACCCCATTTTACGTTGATTAATTTTTATTTTAGTAAAATATAACTTGAATTTAGAGAGAGAAGATTTGTTATGTGAATATATCTTTTATTGGTGGAAGAGTTCCCTGTAAATAAGGAAAAAACTATTAAGAGATACTACAATATGATATGTAGACCTAATACACTGAGATATTCTATATACTCATATAATATTACAATATAATATTCTAACACTCCCCCTCAAGTTGGTGCATAAATATCAAACATGCCCAACTTGCTGATCAATCTAGAAAAAATTCTGTTTGAAACAGCTTTGGTAAGAACATCAGCCAGCTGATCTTCTGAACGTGTATGAGGTACATAAATTATGTTTTCTTTCAATTTCTCTTTAATAAAGAATCTATCAACTTCCACATGTTTTGTTCTATCATGTTGAACCGGATTTTGAGCAATATCACATGCTGCTTTGTTATCACAATATAACATCATAGCTCCTCTTGGTGGATAACCCAAATCAGTCAATAACAATTTTAGCCATAATAACACTTGGACTTCCATTGCCATTCCTCGATATTTAGCCTCAGCACTTATTCGAGACATGACATTCTGTTTCTTGCTTCTCCAAGTAACGAGATTCCCACCAACAAACGTAAAGTATCCTGATGTAGATCTTCTATCACTTAAATTTTCAGCCCAATCAGCATCAGTGTATCCTTCAACCTTCAAGATATCACTATTCTTTGTAAACAAAATTCCTTTTCCTGGAGATATCTTAAGATAACTAATGATTTTCATAACAGCTTTCATATGTTTCTCTCCGGGATTATGCATGAATTGACTCATTATACTCAATGCATAAAAAATGCCAGGTCTGGTATGTGCTAAGTACATTAACCTTCCTACCAATCTTTGATAGCGCTCTTTATTGACGGGTACTTGATCAGCTTCGATTTCCAATTTCAAACCTTCTTCCATAGGTGTTTCTGATGGCTGACAAGCAAACATTCCGGTTTCACTTAACAAATCTATTGCATACTTTCTCTGAGATAGAAATACGCCTTTGGAGGACCTAGACACTTCAATTCCCAAGAAATACTTCAATTCGTCAAGATCTTTCATCTCAAATTCCCGTTATAGATACCCCTTTAGAGCTTCTTGTTTTTGTGAGTCATTTTCGGTAACTACCATGTCATCAACATAAATGATGAGTGTCGTGATCTTCCCATTGCACCTTTTCAGAAATAATGTATGATCATAATTGCTCTGTTTGTAACCAAATTTCCTTATCGACCTAGTGAATCTTCCGAACCAAGCTCTGGGAGATTGTTTCAAACCGTACAGAGACTTTTTCAATTTGCATACTTTATTTTTGTGTTTCACAGGGACTTCATACCCTAGTGGAAATTCCATATATACTTCTTCTTCCAAATCCCCATGCAAAAAAGCATTCTTTACATCAAATTGTTATAGTGGCCAATCCAGATTTGTAGCTAACGAGAGCAAGACACGTATTGTATTGATTTTTGCCACCGGTGCAAATGTCTCTAGATAATCGATTCCTTGAGTCTGGGTGTAACCTTTTGCTACCAGTCTCGTCTTGTATCTTTCAATGGTTCCATCCACCTTATATTTTACCGTATACACCCATTTGTAACCGACCCGCCTTTTTTCTGGTGGTAATTCAACTATATCACATGTGTCATTCTTTTTTAAGGATTTCATCTCCTCATCCATAGCTGCTTTCCATGTTGGATCATTAAAGGCTTCCTGCACATTGTTAGGAATAGATACAGAGGATAACTGATATACAAATGACTTATTCGATTTAGGCAGCTTATCATAAAACACATGATTACTCATGGGGTATTTGGCTTTACTGGTAAGATCAGGTTCATATGTTGGTTTCGGAATACCTCTATTATTTTGGGGAGGGAGTTGCCTTTTAAAAGGTTCAGGAGAATGTACCTGATATTCAGACGTAGACGTGTCATGGAGAGATGATTGGTTATTTGTATCAGGCGGGGGCAATTGTAAGTTTGGACTTAGTGAACTTGATTCTAACGACTGTGACGACGGTTGTGGCGAACTTGGCATTACTGAAACTTGTGGTGAGATCTCAACTTGAATTAGCTTGTTGTTATTACTACAATCAAGAGTTTGAACTTTACTATAATGCTCCCCCTGAAGTTTAGTCTTCTGAAAATACGTCTCGCCTTCATGAAATACGACATCCTTAGTCACATATATCTTCCGTGACGGAGGATGATAACACCGATACCTTTTTTGGTTAGATGCATAGCCCACAAATATACACTTGATTGCACGAGATTTGAGCTTGTTCCGTTGTTCTTTAGGTAAGTGAACAAATGCAACACAACCAAAAATTCGTGGAGGCAAGTTGGATTCGCGAAGAGTCAAGACTGCTTTATGGAGTACATCGAATGGCGTTTGAAAGTTCAGAATTGCTGATGGAACACGATTGATCAAATATACAGCCGATGAAAGTGCTTCACCCCAGTAAGACACCGGAACATTCGCCTCAAGTAATGATGCCCGGACCATTTCTAACAAATGACGATTCTTCCTTTTTGCAACCCCATTTTGTTGTGGCGTATATGGGCATGTAGTTTGATGGATAATCCCATGACGTTGAAAAAATTCCTGTAAAGATGTAGCCATATATTCGCCTCCATTATCGCTTCGAACGACCTGAATAGTAGCATTATATTTGGTGTTAATCTATTTATGAAATCGCTGAAATAAAGAACTGACTTCACTCTTAGATTTCATAGGACAGATCCATGTCATTCTAGTACAATCATCAATAAAAGTGACAAACCATTGAAAACCACTCAAAGAATTATTCGAGGATGGTCCCCAAACATCATAATGGATTAACATAAAAGGAACTGAGCATTTATTCAATGATGATGAAAAAGGAGTACGATGACTCTTTGCAAGTTCACATGTTTCACACTTAAAAGTAGAAAGATCGATATTCTTAAACAATTGAGGAAATAACTTTTTCAAGTAGCCAAACGACGCATGACCTAAACGACTAGGGATGGCAAAAATAACCGCGAGTTCGGGTACCCATGGGTTTTTACCCGAACGGGTCTAATTCGGGTAGTAACTTTCGGGTCTGGTCTGGTTTTGGGGCGGGTAGAGAATAAAATAAGCGGGTCCGGGACCGATTCCGGGTATCTAAATACCCATACCCGAAGACCCACCCCAAAAAATATATATATAAATATTTTTTATATACATATATATATAAACTATTAAAGAATAAACATAAGTTATTACTTTATTAGCCTAGGGTTTTTTCATTTTATTTTCCTAATTCCACAGCCCCAGCTGCCGCACACAGACATACCCATTACCACTGCCCACATTCGTAACTTACCCAAACACCCACAGACCCACTCTCCGTCTTCGTCTCTGACTCTCTGCACAGCACAGCCGTCTGCCCGTCTCCCTTTTGGCCTCTCTATATCGAGTAACTCTCTCTCTCACCCTCTATATATATATATATATCTATCTATTCATGTCAGGATAATGGGATATGATTTCATTTTATTTGTGTTACCCTCTTTCAATAATAAATTAGAAGGAAGGAAATCAAGGAATTGGGGTTGATTTCTATCTATCCACGTAATACATCAAGATGACGAGGGCCACGAGGGCACGAGGCTGATGATAATCCATTCTGATTATTGATGCATAAAAACCTCCTGCTTATTCTGAGTTTCTTTTTCCTTTCTTGATATCAATAACATTACATAGGATGGAAACAAATTGAACAATCATATATCATAAAAGTAAGATAAATTGCTTGTTGCAAATATTTTTTTGGATATATAAATTTTTTATTTGGATGTAGTTTTGTGTAATGAGTACAGGGGATGTGGTAATGATGATAACACAATTTCTCTCACTAATTCAATTGTTATTGAGGGTATGTCCTATGATTTTTCTGCTGAGTATACACTGAGATTTTTCTGCTGTGTATACACTGTGATTTTTACTGCTGTGAATACACTGAGATTTTTCTTCAATTTGTGAGATTTTAAAGCATTTGGGAGTAGTAATCAAATATTAACAGAATGCACAAATTTATATGATCTGATAATTTGGGAGTACTAATCAAATATTATTTTGTATACTTTGGATTTTGTAGAAAGTTGATGAAGTTTGGATTTGGTAGAGATTTAGATTTAGATTTGATGAAATTTGTTTGAAAAAACAGCATTGTTGAATGTTTGTGAAAATGCAGTGACCTTTTTTTTAAAAAAAATATTTTTGTGGGTACCCGGACCCGAAAATGCCAGTTCCGGGCACTACCCAAACCGATTTACATGGTTCTGGGGCCGGGGCTGGGGTTGGGACTGGGGCTGGGGTTGGTCCGCGATTCCAGGGATGGGTAATACTTACCCGCCCCGTTGCCATCCCTACAAACGACGGTGCCATAACCAAATTTCATCTTCAATTTTTTTTCTCGGATAGTACCAGTTTGTAGAGCCTGTTGTAACTGGTTCGTGCCTTTCACTTCTAGGTCCAAGTAGTACAATTTTTCCCGCCTAATCCTATAACCAATCGTCCGTCTTGTCTGAATATCCTTAAAAACACAATGAGTAGGCCAAAACACAACGATACAATTTAAGGCATTAGTAATTTGAGGGATTGAGACCAAATTGTAATTGAGTGAAGGAACTATAAGAACAGAGTTTAAATTCAGAGAACTAGATAAAGAAATTATCCCTTCACTAATAACAGGAACTGGATCACCATTACCTGTGGAAATGAAATTGGTGGATGAAGGGGTAACAGTGGTAACATGTCTAGAATCGAATGTCATATGATCTGTAGCACCGGAGTCAATTATCCATGTATTATTCAAAACAGAAGCAGAATTTAAGGCCTTACCAATGGTGTGAGCAGTGGCAAGCAATCCAGAGGCCTTCGTCCCATCACCTTCATTCTTATGGCTTGAACGACGATCCTGGGAATGATCCCACCAGTCCGGATAGCCGATTACTTGATAGCATCCCTTTTTAGAGTGTCCGGTTTGTCCACATACCGAACAGGGGGGATATTGAGACCTGCCTCCTCGGTCCCTTGATTAAGAGTCACGAGATAAAGTTGCTTAATTTTGCCAATTCGAGTTTTTTCGGGTCTGATCACGGTTGTGAGCTACTATAGCCGTGGCATCGATATTAGCAATGTCATTGTTAATAGTTCTTCGCCTGATATCCTCTCGACGAACAAGTGAATATGTTTCTTCCAATTCCGGAACGGGATCTTTTCGCAAGATTTCACCTCAGATTTGTTCATTCTCGTTATCTAATCCAGTCAGAAATATGTGAACTCATAGACGTTGGATTAACTTTCTGTAGGATTCGATGTCATTTGGATTTTCCATGACCACTTTATCGCGATGATCCAACTCGCTGAAGATTTCTGTAAGTTCTCCACAATAATCAGAAAGAGATCGGCCACTTTGGTTAGTTGTAAACGCCTTCTGATTCAACGTAAAAACCTGTAATTCGTCAGCCCCATCATAGAACGCTTTAGATAAAGACTTCCAATTTCTCGTGCCGTAGGAACCCGGATGTATCGCTTTATAATCTCCGATTTCATGGACATTAAAAGCCATCTTTTTACCCTCTAATTATCTGAACTCCACGCTTCATATTTACTGGTTCCCTCTGTCGGAATTTGAGTCGTACTGCGAATAAACGAAAATTTTTATTTTTTCGCAATATGTATCTCCATAAGTTGAGACCAAATATCATAATTAGTTTCATCCAACGTAACCCCGATATTGAATGAAGAACTCTCAGTTTAAACGATGATCGGGGACGAGTTAGACCTCGATGATTTAGTAATTGTAGTTGGACCGGTAGCCATTTTAGAGTATTATAACTAGTACTGATAAATAGAAGCGAAATCCAAAAAAACGGAGGCCAGATTTGTGATCAGGACGATCAAAAAACCTAAGAACCGGTCTAACCTGGAAAAACCGGTCAAAAAATTGCTTCTGAAAGTAAACCAGTTCAAGAAAACTGCTGACTGTTGACTAACGGCAGACTGACGGCCGTTAACGGCGGCTAACGGAGGTCAACGGCGTTACTTGACGGAACTAACGGCGACTAACGGCGTTACTAACAGAACTGACGGCGTTACTTAACGCCGTTAACGGCGTCAACTTTTCCAAACTAACGGCGCATGAAGGCGCGTGAATCGGCGGTAATGGAGAACCAACATAGACGCGGCGCGTGAGAGCCCGTGGAGGGTCTTTTCAAGCTGAATCTTTTTTTTTCTGGTCGTCTTCTTCAGAGGATGATAATGATGGTTTGTTTGGGTGATTTAGATATGATATAAGTACTGTCGATGCTTGATCTTTCAAAGGGTATTTTTTTTATCTAAGAAGTGCTTCGACGATTTTCTTTTTAGCTCTGAAACTTGAAGCCGAAGCCGCTTTGTAAGATTTGTAGATCTGAGGTTCTGAAGATCGTAGCTTCTTTGTAGATTTGCAGATCAGATTTGTGTAGATCTAGTAATTTCTATTGGAGAGGAATGAAGTTTCTGTTGGTGGATCTGAAAGTTTTGGGAACATGAAGATGAAGATGATTTGATAATTTGTAGATCTAAGATGATAGTTTGTGGATCTAATTTGGAAATTATCTAAACGGAGGAGGTGAGTGGTGGGCTTGAAAGTTCTTTGAGAAGGTGGAGGAGATTTACAAATCTCTCTCTGATACCAACTTGAATTTAGAGAGAGAAGATTTGTTATGTGAATATATCTTTCATTGATGGAAGAGTTCCCTATAAATAAGGGAAAAACTATTAAGAGATAATACAATATGATATGTAGACCTAATATACTGAGATATTCTATACACTAATATAATATTACAATATAATATTCTAACAATATACAACTCTCCGACACTCATGTCCACCAAATGTCAGGGCAAAACACGCAGCCTCCAAGAAAGTGTTCATGCATCATAGTTATTGAGTAAAATAAGTGTTATGCCACATAATATTGTTATATGTCTATTGTTTCCTTTTTATTGTATCTAATATTTTGACTTTTCACTTTATCATTGCGATGTTCGTTTATTCGACTACAAATTCTCATTATTTTTCGCTATATAAATATTTTTCATGTTGTGTTACACGTGCAACGCACGGATGGTACACTAGTTAAAGTAAATAAAAGAATACATTAAGTAAGCCAAACATCGTAAAAATATCAAAAAGTCATGTAGGAAATTGTTCATTCCTAAAGAGCAGTTATTCTTCTTCAGAATGGTCTAATGAAAGTTTTTGATTTTCAACTTTTGAAATGTTTCTCTGGATGTACTTAGGTTATAATCTAAAAAGAAAAACATTTACTGACTCAGAGGGTTTCAAATGACTAAAGCCGCACATTCATTTAGTGAATGTAAATCACCTATCATATAAACAAATAAATTTATATCTACATATATAAAAACACATTCAAAAAACATATTTCATGTTATACTTTGGAACATAAACGGAGCTATTGAGGGTGCTTAAGTGTAAAAAAATTAAAACTTTCAATATACTAAACTCACGAAACTCTTTTTTCTCACTTTAATTTCTTCTTCTCTAACACTCTCGGGTTCTTTCTCCTCGCCATCTCACTTTCTTTTACTTTTCCATTAAGCTTCTCCGCTCCTCCACCTTCAGTCCTCCATGCTGACGCGGCTCCACCTCCACTCTCATGCTGTTTATTTCTCCACCACAAGATCCACTCCTAGGTAATATTTCTAGATCCACTTTTCAAAATTAGGAATTATATTATTTATTGATTAGTTGCATTAGATTAGATTTGTTGTATCTTTTTATTAATTGTATAATATTAAGTGTATTTCTTGAACTATTGATTATTTGATTAATTATTGAATATTTTGTGATTTAGGTCTAAACCTTTAATTGTTAAATATTAATTTTATTGTGATTTAGGACTATTTTGTGACTTAGGAAGTATTGCAATTAAGGGTGGCAATTTCAAACCGCGAATCGAAAATTGATCGAACCGATTAACCATCTTTGATCGGCAACCATAACTTCGGTTACCAACCATGGACAGTTGCGGAAACGATTTATGAGTCTTATATTCTCGGTAATAATCGACTGACCGAAAAGTTTGTAATATATTTTTTTGATATAAAAATTAGTATTACTCATAACTTAAAGGTTTAAAATTGTAAATATGTAAATATTATTCATTCCATCACTCTCAGTTCTTTCACTATCGCTCTGAGTTTGTCTAATTCTCCTCTCAGTCCCGCACTCCACCACCACTCCACCGTCCCACTCCCACCGTTCTATTCTCACACAGTCACACGACCACTTCCACGGTCCCACTCCCAGGCCCCCTCCCCTATTCGGTCACCTACTCGCCGCCATAGCCTCCGAGGCTCCGAAGTCCAACCACAATCCCACACTCCCACTCCCAGTTTCACTTATCCGGCTCCCCTCTAGTACGCTTTAAAATTTATCTCCTCTCATTCTTACATTGTGTGCCTAATGCCTTTTAGATTAATCTTTGATTGATTTGGTTCCTTTGTGATTTATGAATTAGGGTTCAAATTTCAAACTAGGTTTATAAATTAGGGCACAATCTAAACTTGCTTGTGTGAATGATAAATGCCCATTACTTGATGTCTTGATTTGTTCATTTGTTCATTAGTTGATTTCGTAATTAGGTGAGCTATTGTTCAATTTCGTTTATAAATTACTAAATCAAATGCCACCTCATTCGGCTCAAGTTCAAGTACCACCTCAAGCTCCTCCATCGGCTCCATGTCCTAATATTCCAAGACCGAGAGATGGTCGAAGGGGTTCTCGAATCATAAGAGGGATGGGACGTAATTAGTTATTTAATTAAAACTTATAAGATATGACTTTGTGTTGATACTTGAAAGTTGAAACTTTTGGAGTTTTTGGTTTGGTTTGATTTGATTTTTTTAGATACCTCTTGGCTCTTGCTATTTGGTTTGGTTTGAATGTTTGATACTTTGATTTGGTTTTTGATTTGGTTAATTGGTTTAGTTAATTTTTTTTTGTTTTTTATTGTCTGGAGAGAGCAAAATAATAATGAAAAGCAACAAAGAAAAATAGGTTAGGAACTTACTGTGCAGTGCGCACAGCACTGCTTAGTTGTGGCTGTGTGGTTGTGGTGCTGCTGTGGTGCATGAGTATGGCTGCCTGGTTGAGTGAGTGCTGCTGTTAACTTATTAATTTGTTATCATTTTTTTTTACTATTAAATACCAAGTCTTTTTAGAGAATGGTGGTTTTAGTGTATTTTTTGTTAGCATGTACGTATAAAATGGTGGTTTTGGTGTATTTTTGGTAAAGAATTATTTGTTAAAGGCTGGAATATATGCTTGTTTTGGTGTTTATAAGTTTGGTCGATTTTTCAAATTAACCAACCGTACCGACCGAACATTCGGTAAACTGACTTTGGCGGTTTGGTTAGCGGTTCTGAATAATGTAAAACCGACCATGTCGGTTCGGTTACCGAACTGTGGCCACCCCTAATTGCAATACTTTCAAAATATGAAAAACTATAGAATGTTATTATAATTTCTCGTAATTGTCCGCATTTGCTATTTCAGTTGTGTGAACTATTATTATTAATGTTATTATATTTGCATTAAAATTTTAAAATATTATTGGCATGCTTTGAATTTCGCCCCCACTTAGTGTAAATCCTAGCTCCGCCAATGCTTTCGAACTAGGGAAATTTAAATTAAATAGATAAAGATACAGTCTTTCGTGTATATTAGATATAAACACTCATATCAAATATATCGAGAAACAAATTAATTTAGCAAATAAGTTTAATCTTAGCAAGAGCTTATAAGGAATAGACACGGCAACCAGACATCTCAGCAGAGATGTTTACGCCGTTAATCATTAAAAAAAGAAAAAATCTAATTATGAGACGATAAAGTATATTTTACATAATTAAGTATAAGAATACAAACATCTCTTTTTATGAGACATTAATATTTTATCATGTTGCTGTTGTGGAATTTGCAACTTAGAAGTCCTAAAAAATGTGTAAGCATGTGTATCTATGTAATTTTAATGCAAATATGGATATGTAAACACCAACTTATCATGATAAAATGCTCTCAACTCCAAATTGGTCTTCAATTTGTGCAGCGGCTCCTTTATAGTGTGGCACGTAATCTTGCTCATTTTGCCATAAGCCTTAAGGAGGTTTGTTTCTAGGATACCACATACAACATCTTGGTTCGTAGCTATTTGGATGGTGATTTTCTTGGCATTTGTGTTGTTAGTTTCAAAAAAAGCACATATAGAGAGGTTACCTAGCTACATCTTTAAACTTGGCAACTATTAGGGTTTAACAGCAAGAAGGCCAAATTTTGATTCCATGAGACTAGGTGAATGAACTAGCTTATAGTAGATATAGCCTATAGATAATTGATGTTTCAAAAAAATTCATTTTCAAGTTTAAAGAAGGGCATACACATTCTTTATATATACACATTTTCAAAGATAACATACGTACATGCATAAGCATTTGAATATCACAATGAAACTCTACATAAAACATAATTTTCTTAATATAAAATGACAGCAAAATATATGTATATCATTTTCAGTTCTTTAACTCAAAAATCAACTTAAAATATCTTTAGCAATCAATTCATTATGGAACTATAAACACACAATATTCTAGACATTCTTATACAACTTTCAAAAATTTAGAATAACTATGCACGGATTAGTACACTCAATAATAATGCATTTTACAATAATTAACATATTATAAATGTTGAGAAAATTTAGAACACTTTAGCTTAAAAATGCCTTCAATACACCTCTAAATTAATAAACAATTATTAACGAACGGATATAAGGACGATTCCACAAAGAATTAATACATTGTTGTTTTCATTGAATATCAAAATGTAAATACTTTTATCACTATATGATTTTCACAATAAATAAATCTAGACAAGAAAAAAAAATGGAATTCAATAAACTTTGGCTATCAATAATGATAGTTTTGTTAAGTAGAAACACCCAGCATAGAATATTAGTGTAAATAAAATTAGTTACAACTTATTTATGTTCATTTTTAAAAGTTTATAACAAGCATTGAAAAACTTTGGATTACAATCAATTACACACCCAAGAAATTTGTATGTTCACTAAAAAAGACATATTAGGCAGAGGTTCTAGATATCTACAAAAGTCTTAATTAAAATTGGGCATTCTTCTTCATATTATACTAACATTTGTACATAAAATAAAATGAGATAAATAAATATGGAATATTGGTATATCAAGAAACATATGTGTTAAATGAGAAACATGAAGACCATTTACTTAATCTCAATCTATTGTGAATTATTAATTAACCAAAAATGGTGGAATAATATAAGCTTTATACTAGTTTTTAATAAATAATAATTAACTAGATTGCTCACGAGGAACATTAAACATAAATAAGTAAAAGAACAAATCATAATTTAAGCAAAGCATGACTCTTAATTTTTAATTAAATTACAAAATAATGCATCTTTATCACCACATAGGCTAGTTGATGGTTAACAAGCTAAGAAATAACAAAAAACATTTGTATCCTTTTAAATTTAGAATTTAGTCTAAGACGTACAAATTCTAGACAGAAATCAATTGACATTTCATATTAATTTCTGATAAAATTATGATAGCTGATAAATTACAAAAATTATCAAAGCATGTTTAAAAGAACACGTTATAATTCAAGCACAAAATGTTTCAGAACTTTAATTAAGTCAACAAGATTCTATATCATCACATAATTCAATCAACTAACAACATATTAAGAAGTAATAAAATCATATATATATATAAACAATGGTTTTAGAGTAGAATCAAGTTATGTAAAATAGCATAACATCTCACATTTTTTTAAAAAAAAAAAATATTGTACATAAAAGTAATATGTTTATATATAATTTAAAATTTCTACCAAAATTTTCTCAATATGGTTTTAAACACCAAATAACTAGTAAGCATGTACAAAATATCAAATTACTTCACAAAAGACATCTTAAAAATAAATCAATATATGTTAACAATAAAGTTCATCTAAATTAATTCAAACTGACATGATTTTGCATATACCCTCACAAAATAGCTAAGTAAACATAGACTTTCAATCAAACAACAAAGTAATGTAATAAGTATTCACAAAAACTAAAGAAAATAATAATAACTAAACAAACATAACAAAACAAGCAAATAACACATAACCCCAGACTGAAGGAAATCGGAATCTACCCTCTGATACCAAACTGTCATGCCTTGATTTTTGGACCTCGAGTACCCATTAATCCACATGTTCTCGGCCATCCAACTACCAAGTGTGAAAATTTTAAAACCATATTTACTTTTAAACTAATGCTCGAAAACCAAAATATAAACTTAATAAAACAAAAACTTTTATTTTTAGTTAAATATTTTTAAAGAATAAATAAAATTAAAATGTCTAACCTTATATATACAAAAGTCCAATTATATTACTTTACAAAAACTATTTGGCCATAGTACATCTAAATCTCCCCCACTTCCCAAGTACATCAAACTAAAAGAAATATATAAAATAAGCAAACTTCAAGCATATGTCTTAGCACGATTACGAAGTACGTAAATTCCTGCAAACCCCTTAACTACGTACACTCATAAAGAGAACGTACATAAGAAGCACAAAGACAACTTAGGTCATTATAAAATACCAGTATGAGAGAACCATACAATCTTATTGTATAGAATTAGGGTCACAATACTCATTAGGTTAACAGTAAAAATACTCTAAAGGGTATAACATGTGCATCAATTTAGCACTTTTCACGTGGGAGTATATCTTTATCTATAACTAACTTTACACTTTACAGGTGTTCATTGATCATTCGCCCAGGCGCCTATCTCAGCAAGGAATGCCTAACATACCAATGAGTACATGTGTCCTATCCTCATTGGCTGGATCAACCATATCGGCACTCGCATCATTTTCAATTATCGAGTTATACTTGGCTAGAGCAGTTGAACTCGGCTCGGGACCCATGATTTCTTCCAACTATTATAGTTTTCGCATTATACTTGGGTTTGCTCCCACACCGTCCAGCACATTTGGACTTGGCATCAGAATATCCGACCTAAATGAGAACTCCATTTTTAGCCTCCCATACTTAATAATTTTGTCACATCAAGTTTATATTATTTTGAGCCTAGCATAGAATGCACTTTTCGCCCCTATTATAGAAAGTAAGATGTACTTTTTTTTAATCTCAGGATGATGATGATGTTACTATTTTTCTGTACCAATCCATAAATTCATTATAATTATTCTCTATTTTCTACCTAGCTAGCTTATATGGGCTAAATCCTAGTTCCCGATTATTTTATTTGTGGGCATCTTTCTTCCATTTGCAAAATGATTGAAGAGCTTATTTCTAAAAAGGATTTTTTTTATGGAAGTTTCTAGAAAGGATTAATTTTAGTTTTATTCATTGCCTTTATGAAACTAATATGTTTAATGACCATCACTCTTTAACAAACAAGATTTGTTTCACTTCAATCTCGTGGATGTTTCATGTTTAGATTTATCCAAGTGTTGGATTTTTTTTTGTCATCTATTTCATTCTTCTAGAGATTTAGTCCCAGAGTTTTATTTTTGTTCTTTGTTAGCAGGGTTGAAGGGGTGTAAGGGCAGGGGGCAGGTGCTCCCCGTTGGTTTTGATTTTTTTAATTAAATATGGGGTATTTTTTGGAAAAAAAATATATATAGAGACTTATGTGCAAAAAAATAAACTTGAGGGAGCTGTAAGAGGCAAAACTTTAATGGACAAATCCACCATTCTTCATCTTATGTCACCCCTCTTTCTCAGCCTCTTCTCCATTCTTCATATTTTCTCACATCTCTTTGTCTCACACTCACAAAAATACACCACCACGACCATGCCACACCACCTCGAGTCCACGTCCCACTGTTTTTCTAGGTATATTTGTATTCCCTGATTACTTGTTTAGTATTAGTTTTGTTTCTTTATTAATTGCAATATTAAGTGTATATTTTAAAAAATTAATATTCTTTCTCTACAATGAACATCATAAAGGGTGCGCTACACAACCGAATGGGGGATGCATTTATGAACGATTGTTTGGCGACATACATTGAACAAGATATTTTCAGTAAGATTGACAAAGAAAGAGTATTGCAATACTTCCAAAATATGAAAAACGGTAGAATGTTATTTTAATTTATTGTAATTGTTCACATTTGCAATTTGAGTTGTATGAATTATTATTATTAATACTATTATGTTTGCGTTAAAATTTTAAAGTTTTGAATATGATTTAGTATATTTTGAATTTTGATCAAATTCGCCTCCCGTTGATCTAATTCCTGTCTTCGCCACTGTTTGTTAGCCATTAGGTTTGGGCGTTTCAAACTTTCTGCTTTTCAATAGTACAGCCCTATTGCCATAGGTTTTTTTTCTGGGAGTAGAAGTTAGCATTTTTCTATTTTTGTAAAAGAAATAAAAATGGAAAGAAAGAAAATTAAGATGCCTCGATTTGTCATCATTATGTAAAGAATTGGTTGAATCATACTTCTAGTTGACGCGTTGATTGGGATGGATCTCATGGGCCCACACGTTTAGGCTTGATTATATATTTTAGAGAGATTGAGATGTTGGATTTGCCTACCTATGACTGACTGATTACTCAAGTTAAATTAACAAGATCAAAGCTTAGACTTGTATAAATCAATCTTACTTTTTTTTTTTTAAAGTCAATGAATGAATATATTCAAGTTGATCGATAAAAACACAAGAGAAGAAAAGAGGGAATTGAGGGGAGTAGAAGAGAGTATAATTTGTGCACGTTTTTAATCACCTGAGTTGAAAATAAATAAATTTAGGGTTTAGACTGATTCAAATCCTAGCATACATACGGGCAAAGAAAAATCATTACTATTTTTAGCCACTAGTGTAAGCCGAAAACCGGATCTTAATTACTGATACCGATTTTATGAAGTAAATAAAGAGAAGACTTCAAAACTTGACTTTCTCTCTCTCTTGGGGGCATGCATGAATTATTGAATTGTATATGGTTAGGTTCAATTGGAGTGTTTGCTCTCTGACTTTTGTGGGACTTAATTTATAACCTTATTCTTTAGTTACTTTTGTTTTTTTTATTAGAATTCCTCCAACGACCTATGACTGACCATTATTCTTCATGCTTATCTTCTGGAATTTTCATATTATTGTCCACGTACACATACTTTAAAGTTGATACCCTCTCTCTCTCTCTCTCTCTCTCTCTCTCTCTCTCTCTCACACACACACACACATCTTATTGACTACTTTGTATGGACTATTTCCATTGATTTATCTCCATCATGGCTCGTTTGGTTCAAGATTTAAACCATTCCAGGAATGCTACATTTCATTCCGAAACAACTCTCGCGTTTGATTCAAGTTTTAAGTCTGGAATAAATGATTCCATGAACAAACATTTCCCCCAATGTTCTCTCATTTAAATCATAAGGAATAAACCATTACCAATGGGCATCTTTTTTAATTTTTTCATATTAGGACTAAAATAACACTTTTCCTTATGAATAAATAATTCTTTTTCCATCAGTGTATGAAAATATTGTTTGGAACTTTTTTTTTTAATTACGCTGCTACACAAAAATGAAAAAAAAATTTATTTGGAACTTTTTCTTTTCTTTTTTCCTGTTGTAATTTTTTTTAATTAAAAATAATTGTAATTTTTGTAGGATAGTTATTAGTTAGGCATGTGTAATTTTTGTAATTTATTATAGTAATTGTCTCTTTTAAAAAATTAGCAGGTGTTGTTTTCTCATCTTTTAAAAAGAAGGGTATTTTTGTAATTGATACTTTATTCCATTCTTATTCCTGGTTGAACCAAACATCGGCATGACATCCTAGATGCCAGGAAAATAACTTGCCAGGAATCAAGTATTCCCATTCCATGCCCATTCCATTTCCAAAACTCGAACCAAACGAGCCCTCAATGTCAACCTTTAATTAATTAAGTAGAAGAATTACTTAAAGAGATTGAGAAAATCAAGAGTGGGTTAATGTTATTAGCTAGGAAAACGCGCATTCGGGATAGTTACTGACAAATTGATAGACAATATTTTGACATATCATTGTTAGTTCTAATACCTCTTGATTAATGTTGAAAGAAGATTGAGTACTGAGATTATTAATTTAAAACATTTCAAAAAAAAAAGTCAATTTAATGTAGTATATTACTTAGTCTAGGGAAAAGACCGGCTTTTTTTGCCAGAGAAAGAAACATATAATTGTAAAACATATGGTAGAATACTTTTTTGAATTGTGTGAAACAATTAAGTGGAATTTAAGCCAAAGTCCATTTGGAAAATTTATTTTAGAAGAGAAAAAGTCAAAATTAGGCCCCCTTTAAAGACTTAAATAACATTATGATTTGATTAGTTATGGGTGTGTGGTACTTTACTATATACTTAATTGTTTAATTTATTGTTTTGTTCTTTATGATGATAGAACGATGATTTTAGCTGTTGGAATTAAACCCAAAAATAGGACACAAGAAATTTGAAATCTTTTGTCAATGGAGAATTGAGAGAAAGGGGGCGTGAGTTGTGTTTAACCAGTTCAATTACAGAATGCAAAATATTCTCTTAAGTACTTAGACTTGTCGGAGGTAGTTATAATTAAGTTTTGAAATATGTCACAAATCATGTCCATTGATTAATATTTTTTTATAATCTTAAATCATGTTTACTTTATCAGTTGATTTATTTATTATTATTGCCCGTATGTGACTACTATCTAGTAAAGTGAACACAAACAACATGCGCAATCCTGCTACGCTTTAGTATCTGAAATAAACCTAGGACAGTTATTTTACAATTTCTTCTATTGCTAGGGTTAATTGTGTGAACCACTAAGATTGGCACCTTAAAATATAACTGTTAGTAAAATTGCCGAATTAAATTAAAATAGTAATCCAAAAATTAGATAATTAAGAGGAATGAAATTAAAATCGAGTTTTGTGTATCTCACAATTTTCTGAAAACAGTTACGCCACCTTACATGAGTGCTTTGAGGCTACTAACGACGTGTGTTTTCTAAAATAAAGATGTGTAAGATTATCCACCTTAGCACTTAGGTGTTATTTAATTACAAACTTGACCTTTAATGTTTGAATAATTTAAAGTGTAAAGTCAATTTAGTAAATATGTATTTTAACAAATAAAAGACAATCATCGTACTTTTTAACAAACTCGATCAACATTTTGAACAAAGACATCCATGTCACACTATTAAAGATAAAATACAAGAAGACTACCAATAAACGAAATAAAAACCAAACCTACTTTTCCTTATTAAAGTACGTACTAAAATTATTTTTTAGTTTTTAGTTTTTTTTAGTTTTTCACAAAGTGTCTGCATACCATATTAAATATAAAACTAATATCTATTCGTGAAATTAAGCTTATCATTGACCACAAAGAAATTTAATGGTTTATTTCTTTAACAATATTAATGCCAAGTTGCCAACAGAAATATTCAATACACAATTATTTAGTAAAAAAAATAAATTGGTTATGCGACAACCAACTGTTAGTAAGTTTTAGTTATTGATAATATTTTCTGAGTAATTTGTTTTTATATGTTCTTTATATATCTAGCATTATTTGGGAATAGAACTTGGCGAAGAATTGCTTTGCATTTTTTAAATTTGTCTTTTACCATGTTGGTTGGCCATAGAAAGCATAGGATTAGTCACATCCCCATGTGGTGTGGGAATACCTATGTGGTAGAGACCAAAAAAAAATTTACTTTAATTTGTGTGGCAAATGTTAACTCTGATACGCCATTGGTGCACATGATCATAATCAAAATGGGAATCAATCATTCAGTCAAAGTGAGTAACATAAATTTTCATTTAAGGTAGATATTTTTTTTTATTTCCTTCATTCATTATTTGTATTTAAATGATGTTAGAAAAGCACACACATTATTTAATTTCATATATTTTTTTACAAAACTAGAATTGTTTAATTTAGTGATTTAAGTATGTGTCAATTAAATTATCTTTTTTTTTTTTTTTAAATTAAGGGAGGTCTAAGTCTCTCCCTTAATCCTACAAATAAACAAAAACCCTCCCCTCCCACCCCATGAGTCGAACCCTTGACCTCAAGGTAAGGGTGGAGGTTGCCTACTTATCTTGTAAGTACAAACTATGGTGTTTCCAAATGTAACAATATGTTATACTACGCTATTATTTATCACTTTTTAATATTACGTACATTTTAACTGTAGTAAATTAATTTGTCATTCCTTTTAAAAATATATATATATATATATATATTAGTTTTTTTAGTCTTAAATTACAATCTTCTCATACTACACATATAATGGATGTATTAGTTGCACATTTCTAAGTGAAAGAAATAGCTCAGAAACTTATATATTTTTCTGCCTATATAAAATGTTTCATTCCACATTTTAATTGGAATAAATTAATTTTTGTGATTTGTTTAGCGAATTTTCTCCTATCTAATCCGAAAACAACTTCTCTCCCTCAATCCATATATACTTGATCATTAAGAAAATACGAGTTAAATCCGAATTTATTAAAAATGGATATATATTATATTTGCATATGAATCAATTAAAATAAGGTATATTCATAATATTTATCGTATATAATTAAGCATCTCTATTGTTTTCTTTTTTGGAAAGAAAAGTCTAAAGCTTCTTTCTGTAAAAATACCAATAAATCTATGAGAAGGGGATTATAATCTATGACTTTAAAGCCCTCGTTTGGGTGACAGAATCAACGGCGAGAACGGTTATTTCATTATCCGTAATATTTTTATTATCAGTAATCCTAAGTTAAACTGTTTGGATTATTTCAGGAATATTGCTATGGAAACAATATCCAGTCATGTGAAATTTGATTTACTCAATTATAATAAGGGGCAATTAAAAAAAATGGCTTATTAGAGAAAGATTTTCACACTAAGGCCAAGGAATAATTTTTTTTTAAATAAAGGGCCTATTTTTTATTTTATTGATAATATGACATATGTCTTTTTTTTTCATTATAAAATGACATCCCAACCCTTAAAATAAACTAAAAAAATATCAATATGCATTAAAATATGGACTGCAATATGAACTTTGCAGTCTATATCTCACTGCAATATGAACTTTGCAGTCCATATTTCACTGCAATGTGAACTTTGCAGTCGATATTTTTAGTGCAAAGTTCATATTGCAGTCCATATTTTACTGCAATGTGAACTTTGCAGTCCATATTTTTAGTGCAAAGTTCATATTGCAGTACATATTTCACTGCAATATGAACTTTGCAGTTCATATTTTATTGCAATATGAACTTTGCAGTCCATATTTTTTGTGAAAATTTCATTAAAAGGGGTAATTTAGGTAATACATAACATGTTTTTATTAATTAAATGATATTTAAATTTATTCAAATACATTCATTTAAAATATAAAACAAAATAGGCATCTTACACTAATTACCAATTAAAAATAGGCCTTCATTCAAATTACCAATTAAAAATAGGCCCTTCATTCAAAAATATTATTCATTGGATTTTTGGTAAAAATCAATGTATAATAAGCCCTTCTACCTAATTTTTAGTTATAATAAGTATAAGATTTACAAAAATAATTGTATTGTTACTAATAATAATTTTAATTTTGATCATTTAGAAATTAAATTGTTGTTGTTTTCTTTATTATCTTAAATCAAATCAAATAAAAGGGGACTTACATGGATTATATATGTTAAACAATAATATTCTAATCTACTATTTTAAATTGGGTAAATAATGAAATCTATAAACATTGTAGTAATTAAACACTAAATATTAAATTAAAAATAGTTTTGGGAGATTATTCAAATAATAAGTTGACGTGATCGCAAATATCACGCACATAGGTGGTGGGATTGAGATACCCAACAAAGTTGGGAGTCCATATCCCATCATAATGTAATACAAATTTCAAATCCCAGCAAATTAACAACCAATGTGGCAATGAGTTGGATTGGCCGGAAATGAAAACTCATTCCCATTCCCATCCTGGCATTGATTCCTGCCAAACAAACGAGCAAGGAAGCCTCAGTTCGCTCCCTCAAATTTTAAATACTAGACTATTTTATATATATGACATATGTGCAATTTGAATATATCACACTCGAATAACACATACTTTAATATTTAAGATAATTGCCCAGGTGGCTATGGCTAGTTTTTGCTTCCTCGTGATGCGGATTCGACTACTGCTCAAATCAATTTTTTTTTAATTTCTTATACATCCAAGGAGCAACAATCTTATTAATAATATCTTTCTTATTAATGATATATTTCTTATTAATGAATTTTTATTTTATTTTTTATTTTTTTGGAAAAACACACCAACTTAAAGAAATTTTCCAATTTTAATGTAATTTTTTTAAAAAATAAATAAAATGCGGTGAAATTGCCTTAAATACATCATATATATTCATTATGCATATAAAATCTGTGCTAATTATATATAAATATTGTCTAAAATGACTTGCTAGGTAAAATAGAATATCTAAACTTAAGGCCCGGTTCAAATCCCCCCTCACCCCACAAACGAGGGCCTAAGTAATAATTCGAATCTTCTTTTACTAGTTGACCAAAATTGAATAATCAAAGTATATTTGATTATTCATTTACTCGTAAAATAAGTATCACCTCTCACCTTATTTTCTATATTTTCACACAAACTAATTAAATTTATTTTCTTTTTCCATCTTTGCAATCAAACGGAGCCTTAAAGTTAACAATGCTATGATAGTGCAATTTTTCAAATAAATACTATGTTCTGATAAATAGAAAATTGCTTTAACAATATAGATACCAATTTGTTTTTTCCAACAACCAAAATGGTCTACTTTTTCAGTTGGCCGGCCACTAATCAGATTTAAGTTTCCAAAAAAAAAAAAGAAAAAGTTTTTTTAGATCAAAAGATTATCAAAATTGAAATTATTATCATATTCATATATATATATATATATATATATTTACGCAATAGAATCAGTTTGTTAACCAAAAAAGTTTTTAATCATGATTACCTGGGAACTGAATTTGATTATGTAATTGGAATGCATTTTTTAAGCAATATTATTAAATTTAGTTATTACATTTATGCCATGGGAGATGCGGTAAGGAATTGAAATTCATTACCTCTTCTATACTGGACCAATCAGACTATGCGTAACATTTTCTCGTAGAATTGGGAATACTTGTATAACTCTTTTTCTGAGTTTTGAGTTGATAATTTGATGAGTCTCTCTACAGTACGAAACTTGGGAACAAAGTAACTGAATTTTGTGCGACCAATGCTCTGTATAAATTCAATCTCTCTCTACATTTTTTATTATTACCCAGATTCTTCACTCTCTCTCTTCAATTTTTTCACTCTGTTTCTTCATAAATCCCCAAATTCACACAAATGGAATCGCCACATAAAAAACCCAAAATCACACAGAAAGCTGCAAGAATCCCTCCGAAGAGAGGACAGATCAAAATCAAAATCATGCTCAAAATAGTTGAATCCGTAAAATCGATGGCGAATAAGCTCGGGAGAAACAGGGGAGAAAATGGAGGTTGTCTAGCTTTTTACCCCAAATGAATCGATCTCCAAGTGGGTCAAACTCCGATGATCACTCTGATAGATATTATGCTCTCAATTCAAGAATCATAGCTGTTGATTCTACTGTTTGGCATGCTCATGTATAATGATTTACTAGAAATTTATTTATTAGTACATACACATATATGTTTCTTTAGTGACAATTACTTCTCCAGGTATTTGGGATCTTTGTTGTTACATTGGTGACGAATAAATGGTCTTTTATCGATTTCTTTTTCTTTGGTCCATGGTTGAGATGCTGGTTGTATATGAATGTGACAATGTGTTTGTAAATATAGGGTGACATTATTGCCAAAATATTAATTATCTATACTATTAGAGTAATGTATAACTTTAGAAACATATAATTTAAATTCTCAAAGTAGTATTATGCTCTGACAAAGAGAATATTGTTTTGATAATATGTCTACCCTAAATATATACATACACATATACACTTGCTAGAGCATTTCCATCTCAATGTAAAGCAATAAAAAATGAGATGACTTACTCCAACAGTAATATATTCGTTTTGAAATTTGAATAATTTGAAGGGTAAAGCTCATTATTCTCAAAGGAATATTCTCTATGTCATAGCATAATATTCCTTTGAGAATTTATATTATATGTTTTAAAGTACTAGAATGGTGATTTAAATAGCCAATAATCATATTCTAATTTGAAGTGTCTTCAGATATGGATCTTCAGAGTTCCGATTATACTCTTGTTAGCCCTTTTATTTTATTTCATGATAATTAATCGTGGCCTTGCCCAAAAATAATAATGATATTTACTTCTTCTTCTTTTCCCTTTTTTTTTTTTTTTTTAATAATGCCAAAATTGTTATCATGCCTTCTTAGGAATTGTTAATAAATTTAACATATGGGGAACTAAAGGATCGAGTTTGAAGTAAATTGCATTAAATTATTATACATTACAAGTATTTTCTTGACTAAAAGAAGATATTAAAACAGAGTGTGAAATAGGTTGAATTGAAGCCAAATATATGGTCCATTTTCAAACTTATTTGCTAAAGTGAAAGCTCAAAATCGAATTGGGTCCCTTCAACCACATCCAACTTGGTCCTTGGGATTTGTTAATTAATTAATAGATCACTTCTTCTTCTTCTTCTTTTTGTTTAATGATGTATTCTTTTACTTCAATTTATTTGTTCAAACATGTGCATCATCAAATTATTTGAGAAAAGCCAACTAACTGGATATTAAATTTGTAGTTGAAACTCAAACCTCTTTTTTACCACGCGAATAATTAAACCCGGCCACAAACGTACTCGAGAGTGTAATTTAGTACAATAAAATTGAAAGTGGGACGAGATCGAGAGTAAGAGCTAGAAAAAATGTGTGTGAAAGAAGCTGAAATTTGAAGCTAAATGTGGAGCATTTGGAAGCTTCCCCCAAGAGTTGTTTGTCAAATTCATTTGGGTCCCTTTGAAGACTTATCATAACGTACTCACTCATTAATTTTATATGTTGGTTAATTAATGAGTGTGATTTTTCGAAAGGGCGGGTTACATTCTGCTTGGTTAATTGTTGTTTTATACATACATACTGCATACAAGTTTTCCTATATTTCAAAATTAGGATTAAATGAGGAGCTTAGATCCTAAAAGTATATTTTTCTCACTAATAAATAGAATAAATTTTGATGCATCAAATATTAGTGTGACCATGTTTAATTTACAGTTTCATATTATTTTTTAGACAAATATGCTTTAGCACAATTTTATTTTTTTTTATTAAAAGAGTGTATAAAAAACATTTGATAGTGTTAATAAAATACAAAATAAAGATGAGAGAATTCTATATTATCAACTAATTCGTTTGCTTCGTCTACTTCTATATTAATAATTAATCTGTGTGCTTCACATTCTAGTGTCTAACTAATCCTAATCCGAATCTTGGGAACACTTGAACTCTTTTGCTGAGTTTTGAGTTGATACTTTGATGAGTCTCTACAGTACCCAACCTTGGGCACAAAGTAAGTGATTTTAGTGCGACCAATGCTCTATATAAACTCAATCTCTCTCTCTCTCTCTACATTTTTTATTAGTACCCAAATTCTTCACTCTCTCTCTCTCTCTCTCTATTCGATTTTCAGATTCCCCTGTTCTCACTCTGTTTCTTCATAAATCCCCAAATTCACACAAATGGAATCGCCAAATCAAAAGCCCAAAATCAAACCGAAAGCTGCAAAAATCCCTCCGAAGAGAGGACAGATCAAAATCAAAATCATGAAAGAAGCTGTTGAATCCGTAAAATCGATGGCGAACAAGCTCGGAAGAAACAGGGGAGAAAATGGAGGTTGCCTTTTTAGCTCAAGCTCCGCTATCCCAAATGAATCTCCAAGTGGGTCAAACTCCGATGATCACTCTGATAGATACTATCCTCTCAATTCCATTTAATTGAATTGACCTCACAATCATAGCTCTTGATTCTATTGTATTGTTTGGCATGTTTATGTATAATGATTTACTGGAAATTTATTAATTTAATATTCTATACACATATATGTTTCTTTAGCGACAATTTGTTTCCCATGAATTGGGATCTTTGTTGTGACATTGGCGGCGAATAAAAAGTCTTCTATCGAATTTTTTTCAGGGTCGAGATGCTGGTTGTATATGTGTGTGTTTGTAAATATAGGGTGGCACTATTACAAATTCAGTTTTCTGTACTACCATAATAATATACAGTTTTAGAAGGATATATTACAATTTCTCAAAGGAATGCTATACTCTAGTAAAGTTAATATTGTTTTAATAATATGACTACACTAAATATATACATACATATATATATATAGGGTCCGGTTCACCTACGGACCACTATTCACGGACCGTAGGTACGGACTGGCCCGTTTGGCATGCTTCCCGATGGAATTTTTTGATAAAATTTTGTGGGAATGTTCTTCATCGTGTGTAGAACATCTCCACCAAATTTCATCAAAAAATTCAACCGGGAAGTAGGTTAACTACATGATTGAAAAATATTAGATTTTATATATCTATTTCTGGACCAGTTTTTTTCAATCACGTGGTTAACCTACTTCCCGGTTGAATTTTTTGATGAAATTTGGTGGAGATGTTCTACACACGATGAAGAACATCCCCACAAAATTTCATCAAAAAATTCCATCGGGAAGCATGCCAAACGGGCCGGTCCGTACCTACGGTCCGTGAATAGTGGTCCGTAGGTGAACCGGACCGTATATATATATATATATAAAAGAGGTTACTATTGATACATACTAAAATATTCTGTAACACTTCATCCTACTTACTCAGCGCCTAAGTATCAAATATATGTGCACATATTCAGTGCTTAGGGCCAATCTATTGTTATGTAAAAAAATTACATTGGCTCAACCCTTGAGTAGCGAGTATGTGCACGTATATCCTCGGTGCTTAGGGTCCACATATATGTGCATGTATTCAATGCTTGGTGTGCATAAATAGTAACCTCTTATATATATACACTTGCTAGAGCAATTTCATCTTAACGTAAAACAATAAAGAATGAAGTGCCTTACTCTAACAATAATAACTCCCTTTTGAAGATTTGAATAGTGTGAAGGTTAAAGCTGATTAGCATACACTATGAGTATTATAATATTTTAAAATTACTTTTAGTAACACTTTATATATATAAATAAAATTTTTGAGCTACTAGAATAGTGATCTAGAGAGCCAATAATCATAAGCTAATTTTGAAGTGTGTTCAGAGATGGATGAAGAGAGTTCCGATTATATTATTGTCAGCCCTTTTATTGTATTTGTTTAATGATAATTAATCGTGGCCTTGCCCAAAAATAGTAATGATATTGATTAACTTATTTTTTTTATAGTAATTAATGCCAAAGTTGTTATCATGGCTAGTTTTGTAGGAATTATTATTAAATTTTAGTTAAGTCAAACTTATGGGGAACTAAAGGATCGAGTTTGAAGTAAATATACATTAATTAACATATATTTTCTTGACTACTGGAAGAATTTTTTTTATTTTTTTAGGGTACAAACTAAAAGAAGAATTTAAAACAAGTGTGAAATTGGTTGAATTGAAGCCAATTGGTGTATTTTCAAACTTATTTGCCAAGTGAAAGCTCAAAATCGAATTGGGTCCCTTCAACCACTTCCAACAACTTGGTTCTTTGGATTTGTTAATTAATTAATAGATCACTTCTTTTAGTTATTTGTTCTTTGTACTATTTTTTTTTAGCTTAATTTATTTGTTCAAAGATATGCATCATTGAATTATTTGAAGTTTTTTGACAAAAGCTAACTAGTTAGATATATATTAAATTTGTGGTTGAAACTCAAACCTCTCTTTTATCACGCGAATAAATCCGGCCACAAACTCGGGAGTTTAATTTAGTATAATAAAATTTAAAGTGGGACGAAAGAGTAAGAGAACGTACTTCACACTTTCGCTAGCTAGAAAAATAAGTGTGAAAGAAGTTGAAATTTGAAGCTAAATGTGCATTAATTTGGAAGCTTCCCTCAAGTGCGAGCTAGAGTTGTTTGTCAACTCATTTGGGTCCCTTTGAAGACTTATTATAACTCACTCATTCAAAAATTAATTAGTGCGATTTTTCGAAGGGGTGGGTTACATTCTGCTTAGGAAATTGTCTTGTTTTATGCATCCAAGTTTTCAAATTCACACATATATAGCCTATATTTCAAAAATAGGATTGATCGAATAAACAGCTTAGATCCTAAAAGTATATTTTTCTTATTAATAAATAGAATAAATTTTGAAGTATCAAATATTTGTGTGGCTATGACGCTATGTTTAATTTACTGTTTCGTATTACTTTTTAGACAAATATGTTTTAATGCATTGACGCAGAAAACATTTATTAAAAGAGGACCGTATAAAAAATATTTGATAGTGTTAAACAATATACAATAGAGATGAGATAATTCTATATATATTACTGTAGAAAAAGAAAATAATTCGCCTAAAAATATACTTTAAAGTTTTTTTACTAACAATATGTTATATTGATATTCAATATTCTATCGCCATATAACTTATAGGATTTGACTATTGGAAAGAAATGTGGCTGACGAATAGGGGTGGGGGTACATGAGGAAAATCGAACTTAATTGGTTCTAGAAGATATAATATTTCCTCTCATGCAAACACTTGACCAATTAAGTGGATGTGAAAATCAATTATAATTATAAAGCTAATTAACATCATAAGTAAATAAATAGAAAAAATTGATAACTGGAAAAAGATTATTAGAAAGATGGGAATGATTGAAAACACTAGGTGTGAAAAGAGGTTGGATTTATTTTACATTTTGAGATTCAATGGACCCCCAAGAATTTCCAGTCAAGTGTAAGAATATTAATTCAAATTGAATTCCCCTTGATTTTGCTTTTAAGCTTTTTTTTTCTTTTATTTGATTAACCAATTAAAAGTGAAAAAGGGGTGCTTCCTTTTAGCCTTTTAATTAGTTATTTTCTATTTGGAATATCTTCTTTTCTGGAAAGAGACATTAAATATATACGTAAATGATCCATTTTCCCCTCAAATTTTGTTTCGGTTTCAAGTTGCACCCTAAACTTCATTTTGTTCTAGTTTGCACCTTAAATTTAAGTAATTGTTTTTAAATACACCCTCGTCTACATTTTGTTAGAATTTTAACGGAACTTGTTTGGTTAATTAGATAAAGAATCTCAAAGTTAGGCTTGTTTTTCAATTTTATGCTCACAATTTTATTTTATACAAATTAAACCTTAAAGTAATTATTTCGTATAAATTCAAACCTTGAAATATCTAAATTGCTAGAATTTAAACCTTGGATTGGTTAAACCTTAAAGTTAGTGATTTTATAGCACTTTTCTTTTGTAAATGATGTTACTACCAATGTCCCATATGTTTACAATTAAAATTTTGAAAATATATAATGTTGTAATAACAATAACAATAACAATAACAATAGAGTATTTGATTTTTTTCTAAAAATCATTTATTTTGGCATTTTATTGACAATAATGACAAATAACTCTATTTATGAATCGCTTGTAAATTTTTGTATATATTAGTGAATGATTAAGGATGGCAAAATGGGCCAACCCAACCCTGTTGAAGCAACAACATGGGTTTTGGGGTTTAAGAGTGAAATAAAGCAGGGCACATTCAGGATTTTCAATGTAAAACGCCTCAATTAGTTCAATTCGAACATATATTTTTCTAACCGTTAATACTTTTTATGTCGCTATGCCATTTGGCACAAGAAATACCTAGTATGAGTAATACATATACTAAACAAACTCACTCGGAAAAATATTAATAATTCACTTCAAGTAAGAAGAAAATTAAATTTGCAATGATTTAGATACTCCAAGGTTTGAATTAATACGAAATCACTACTTTAATGTTTAATTTGCAAAAAAATAAAATTGTGAAGTTAAGATTGAAAACTAAGTCTCATTTTGAGGTTCTTTATGTAATTAACTAAACAAGTTCCGTTAAAATTTGGATGAAATGCGGATGGAGGTTGCACTTAAAAATATTTACTTAAGTTTTTGGTGCAAACTAGAACAAAATTTGAGAGTGAAACTAGAAGTTGGCCAGCATGCTTAAAAAGCTTAGTATAGTAACTAGTATTAATGTAATTTGATTTTTGAATATTTTAGCCTTTCTATAGAATATATAGTTCTTCCTCATTTTCTTTTTAATTAAGATTAACATGATTGCAAACCCATGTATTCAAACAATATCTCCTTATCATGGGGCTTAACTACTAAATTCTTTTATTTTCATTATGTAGAACTAATTGTATCATCAAGCATACTACTTATGTACGTTAATGTTTTGAATAGCTTTCTAGTTTAGTTATACAATTTGTCAAGCTGAAGAGTAAAGTTGAAGTAAATATATAATAATTTGTCATATTCTGAAATGGCATCTACTGGTATAAATTTCCACGTTATTTGTGTTATAAGCGCAAATAGGACTTTTCTTTCTTACAAAAGTGAATTGTAAATGGATAGTTTACGACTCAATGTGACCCTTCCCCCTGTTGACAAATATAGAGAGAGATGAGAGAATGAATCATGTTGCATGTTCATTTATTGTGTATTTGATATGAGCTATGTAATCCCTTTATATAGGGATGAGAGAAAATACATTGTCAACAAAGAAATGTGAACAAATCTTATACATGTGGAAATAATGAGATTTGGTTGGTGGTGTGTTGTATTGTATTGACCATCTAGAAGTGGTGGCTTGAATTTATTCTAATACTCCCCCTCAAGTTGGCACATATATATCAAACATGCCCAACTTGCTAATCAGCTTGGCGAATACTTTCCTTGTCACGGCCTTGGTGAGTATGTCAGCTAACTGATCTTCAGAGCGTACATGAGGAACATAAATAACTTTATCTTCTAATTTCTCTTTAATGAAGAACCTATCCACTTCAACATGCTTTGTTCTATCATGTTGAAATGAATTGTGTGCGATATCACATGCTGCCTTGTTGTCACAATATAGCACCATAGGTTCTTTCGAAGGAAAATCGAGATCTGTCCATAGCAGTTTCAACCATAATAATTCTTGAATACCGACTGCCATTCCTCGATATTTTGCTTCTACACTTGATCGGGATACTACATTTTGCTTCTTACTCTTCCAAGTGATCAATTTTCCTCCTACAAATGTAAAATACCCTGATGTAGACCTTCTATCACATATATTACCTGCCTAATCAGCATTAGTGCATCCTTCAACCTTCAGGAAATTCTTATTTTTTTGGAACAGGATTCCCTTTTCAGGAGCTGTTTCGAGATAAATAATAATCCTCATAACTGCCTGCATATGCTTCTCCCCTGGATTATGCAGGAATTGACTGACAATGCTCAATACATATGATATATCTGGCCTTGTATGTGCTAGATACATCAATCTTCCCATCAATCGCTGATAGTGCCCTTTATCGACGGGCACTTGATCTGTTTCGACCTCTAACTTTAATCATTCCTCCATTGAAGTCTCTGACAGTTGACAAGCGGACATTCCGGTTTCACGTAGTAAGTCTAGGACATACTTTCTCTGAGAAAGGAAAATGCCTTTTGATGATCTAGACACCTCGATTCCCAAAAAATATTTCAAGTTCTCAAGATCTTTCATCTCAAACTCTTGAGATAAGAGCTTTTTCAATGATTGTTGTTCTCGATGGTCATTTCCTGTGAGCACCATGTCATCTACATAAACGATAAGTGCCGTAATCTTCTTATGACTTTTCTTCAAAAATAAGGTATGATCAGAATTACTCTGACTGTACCCAAATTTTTGCATCAATCTCGCAAATCTCCCAAACCAGGCTCTGGGGGATTGTTTTAGTCCATACAAAGATTTTTTTAACTTGCAGACTTTATTCATATGCTCAACCGGAATCTTATACCCAGGTGGAAACTCCACATACACCTCCTCTTCTAACTCACCATGTAGGAATGCATTTTTTACATCGAACTGTTGTAGAGACCAGCCCAAGTTTGCAGCTAATGAGAGTAACACCCGCACAGTATTGATCTTTGCCACAGGTGCAAATGTCTCTAAATAATCAATCCCATGAGTCTATGTATAGCCTTTTGCAACAAGTCTTGCTTTGAATCTTTCAATGATTCCATCTGCTTTAAATTTCACAGTGTAAACCCAGTTGCAATCCCCCTTCCTTTTTTTGCTGGTAATTCGATCAGTTCCCATGTGTCGTTTTTCAACAAGGACTTCATCTCCTCATCCATTGCTGATTTCCACTTAGGATTACATAAGGCTTCCTGCACACTGTTAGGAATAGATACAGAAGATAATTGATTCACAAAAGATTTGTTAAATGCAGTTAACCGATCATATGACACATAATTACTCATAGGATACTTGGTTTTACTAGTAAAGTTTGGGTCATATGTGGGTTTAAGTACACATTTATTTACTCGGTTAGGAAGCTGCTTTATAGGAATAGAAGAAGATGATACCTGGGGGGAGGCCTCAGTTTCAGGGATATTTGAAGTGGACGATTGGTTGTTTGCGTTAGGCGAAGATGGAGATGGAGATGGAGACGGCACAACTTCACTTAAAAAGGTTTCTGTTGTAGATGGGGATGACACAATTTCACTTGGAAAGGTTTCTGTTGTTTCTGTTTCCGGTGGTGAACTTGAAGTCAACGTTGGAACTACCTCCATTAAGCTTATCTCTTCCTCATTAATATTTTTAAATAACTGAACTTCCTTATAATGCTCCCCCTGAAGTTCAATTTGGTGAAAGTACATAGTTTCTTCATAAAATGTCACATCCATGGTGACATACAGTTTTTGTGTGGGAGGATGATAACACCGATACTCCTTCTGTAGGAATGGCAAAAAAATCCAACCCGGCAGGTTTCTAACCCGACCTAACCCGGATGGAGTGAGTTCGGGGCGGGTTTTGTTAAGCCCGGGTCGGGTTTGGTAATTTTTTTAAAAATCCAGATCGGGTTCGGCGCGGGTTAGGATTCTGCATTCTTCAAACCCGACCCGACCCCCTTGCATATATATATATATTAATATAAATATTATATATATTTAATATTTATTAAATACAAACCCTAACATTTGTTGAATTAAGTTTGTTGGTTGAGTTATTTTTGGTTTTTTTTTATTCAAAGCAGGGAGTTTGAGCAGGTGACCCAATCAACCCGACCCGATTCTCTTAATTCGGGTCGGGGCGGAGCAGGGTGGGGCTCCTATATACGTATGCGGGGCGAGTTTGGGTTTTCAAAAAAAAAAAACATGTTTCGGGTTCGGGGCGGGTTCAGGGTGGAGCGATTTACATGCGGGTCGGGTTTGGTATTGGCTAAACCCGCCCCGAACCCGACCCATTTCCATTCCTGCCCTTCTGAGAAGATGTATACCCTATAAAGATGCATTTGAGAGCGCGAGGTTTAAGCTTGTTCCGCTGTTCCTTTGATAAGTAGACAAATGTAATACATCCAAATACCCGTGGAGGAAGATTTGACACAGTAGGAGCCGAGACAAACATAGATAAGACTTCAAAGGGTGTCTGAAAATCAAGTACAGCTGAGGGGATGCGGTTTACTAAATAGACAGCCGAGGAAAGTGCTTCACCCCAATACGAAGTTGGTGTTTTTGCACCAATCAGTGATGCCCGAAATATTTCCAATAAATTATGGTTTTGGCATTCGGCAACCCCATTCTGTTGAGGAGTATAAGCACATGTTGTCTGATGAATAATCCCATGGAGTTTAAAGTATGCCTGTAACTCGGTACTCATATATTCACCACTATTATCACTTCGGAGAACTTGAATAGTAGCGTTATACTGTGTACTGATCTGTTTATGGAATCCCTGAAACAAACTACTAACTTCACTTTTGGATTTTATAGGACAAACCCATGTCATCCGAGTACAATCATCAATAAATGTGACAAACCATCTTATACCACTTAAAGAAGAAATATGAGATGAGCCCCATACATCAGAATGAATAATCATAAATGGAACTGAACTTTTACTAAATGAAGGTTTAAAGGAAGTACGATGGCTTTTAGCCAATTCACAAATCTCACAATGAAAAATAGAATAATCAACTTTATTAACTAAACGGGAAAATAGTTTCTTTAAGTAACCAAACGATGTGTGTCCTAACCGGCGGTGCCATAACCAAAGTTCATCTACAATTAACTAGTGTGTAAGGCCAAGCGACCTGTGTTTTTCTCCTCCAAGTCCAGGTAGTACAATTTTCCCCTCCTAACGCCATAACCAATTGTCTTCTTCGTCTGAATATCCTTAAAAACACAATGGGAAGGCCAAAAGGTGACAACACAGTGTAAGGCATTAGTACTATTAAGACAGAGCTTAGGTTCAGGGTGTCTGATAGATTAATGGACCTTTTTCCTACTACAGGAACTGGAGCACCATTAGCTGTTGAAACAAAGGTCTGAGATGATTGGTTTAACGGAGTAACCATTTTTGAATTAGATGTCATATGATCAGTGGCACCCAAATCAATTACCCATGTATTATTAAAAACAGGGACATAATGTAAAGTCGTACCTGAGGTACCTGTGGTGGTAAGTAAGCCCGAGGCCTATTTGTTACCTCCTTCTATGGTTTGACCTATTCGGCGATTACGAGAATCCTTCCACCAATTCAGGTAGCCAATGGTTTCATAGCAAACCTTTTTCGAGTGTCCCGTAAGTCCACAGACAGAGCATGGAAGGTATTTAGAAGTCGAACACTCGAATCGGGTGCTACCAGAGCCGAAATCATTTTTCTGATTGTCGCCGTAATTACTACAGAGCTGGGGGTGGAGTTGTCGGAAACGTCGACCTCATAGAGTTCTTGTCGTGTTGTGTGCGCGTGTATGTCATGCTAGCAAAGATTGATTGTAGGAGGGGAAATACACGCAACTAGCTCTCAGAATAGTCTTTGATTAGTGTCTATTTTCATCCCCTCAATCTCCAATTCCCTCTAGACCACTATCTTCTCTCATTCTCCCGATCCCAAAGCCTCTCACCCCGATTCTGTTCAAGTTCATTATCCAACCCGGCTAGAAAATGTGGAATCGCAAGCGCTGAATTGATCTCCTGTAAGACTCCTCATCATTATGGCATTCCATAACTACCTTATCACGGTGGTCCAACTCGCTGAATATCTCTGCCAGCTCCCCATAGAACTCAGATATTGATCGTCCACCCTGTTTGGCAGTGAAGGCCCGTTGGTTCAAAAAACACTTGTAATTCATCAGTCCCATCATGGAACGCTGCAGACAGTAATTTTTGAATCTCATGTGTCGTAGAAAATACAAATGTAACATTTCATGATTTTTGGTTTCATTGACATTAAGAGCCAGCGTTTTACTCGTTGGTTATCAGGGGACCATTTATCATATTCTGGTGTTCCTTCTTTTGAAATTGAGGCTGAACCTTGAATAAACGAGAATTTTTGTTTCTCTGTGATGTGCATCTCCATGAGTTGAAACCATATATCATAGTTGGTTTCATCTAGTAGAAGACCGATATTGAATGAGGAGCCCTTAGTTTGAATAATGAAAGGGGAATCCTTTGTGGATGATCCAATCATGGTTATGGAGTTGTTAGCCATTGGAGGAATGTAATACTCAAAAATCTAGATAAAATTTAAAATTTTTAAGGTCGTGGTTGTGTTCAGAGGGTTGGAAAATGCCAGGAACAAGTTCTGGGGCAAAAAATATAACTTTCAGAAAGTTCGAGGGCCAAAGTATAAATACCAAAAAAATTTAGGGGTCAATTTACAAATAATCCTGACAGAGTTAAGCATATTCCGTCAAAATTAACGGCGTCAAGAATATTTTGTTAAGTTTAATGGTAAAAGTAAGGTCGTTACAGAAGTTAACAGACAACGGTCAAGATGTGGCGCTAACGTGGCAGTGACATAGCGCTGACATGGCAGACACGTGGCACTGACGTGGCGCTAACGTGGCAGTGACATAGCAGACACGTGGCGATGACTAGCTAACACGTGGTGCTAGGGCAGACGTGGCGTGCCACGTGGTTGTCTTCTTCAGCTGGTGGCGCGTGAAATAAGCGGACCAGACACTAAAATATGTGGGCGAGCGCATGGGGGTGCGTGAGGAATGAAAATCCTTTTATTCGAACGGGGTTTGGATCGTCTTGTCAAGAAGATCAGGATTATATGTTGGTTGGTTGGATTAGATGTTTGTACTAGATGAACGAAGCTTTTAAACCTCTGTATATGATTTTTGAAGATGGTGTGGGTGCTGCTGTAATGGTGTTGGGTCTGTGTGTATGGTGTGGGTTCTGTTGATGTGGTGTGGTTGTGTTTAATGTGTTAACCTCGCTCTGATACCATGTTGACAAATATAGAGAGAGAGAGATAAGAGACTGAATCATGTTGCATGTTTATTTATTGTGTATTTGATATGAGCTATGTAATCCCTTTATATAGGGATGAGAGAAAATACATTGTCAACAAAGCAATGTGAACAAATCTTATACATGTGGAAATAATGAGATTTGGTTGGTGGTTTGTTGTATTGTATTGACCATCTAGAAGTGGTGGTTTGAATGTATTCTAATACCCCCCTTATCTTCTATTCTATTCACTAGGAAAAGGCTCAGGATTTACAAAGAATGTATCAAGCTAGTTTGAAAATATTGTGATTGATTTTTGTTGGTCACCTATTGAGCCCATTGTCCTTCTAATGCAGTATTTATGGGGTTGATGACAATTATGCTATTTTGGACCAGCTAGAGTGTGTATTTGGTTGCTAATCATGAGAATTAACAAATTTCCTTGCACTTTGTTATTTGAGCTCGTGCATGCAGCAAACTTAGCAGCCTGTATGTAATTAATCTTATTTCCTGTTTCTTATTAATCCCCTCAATTTTTTTATTATTCGATCAAGGATGGTTAGCCCACTGATTTAGTGGCAGTACGTGATGTTCATGGGGTAACTAGTTAAACGTGACAGTCCTGCTTGCATTTAAAAGTCTCGAAAGTATGACATGCTTGTGAGTTCCCTACATTTTAACGTATATACCTTACGATCAGAGCTGGTATCTTAGGGAAAAAAAATTGAACGGGTCAACAAATGGTTCGCAACATGCTAGCTACTGTCTAGATGGGAGCGTATTGCAGAGCGCAAAGAGAAAATATGAGTAGGCCGCTTTGTAATTCTTATTTGTCTTCTTTTCTTTGCATTGTTGTTATTGGTATGTACTTCTATTATCGTAGTCCATATGGTATTAGGTTCTTGAAACCCAGAGTTTTTTTTTTTAACTATGCTTGTTTCCAAACTTTATTAGCAAAATAATATTGTTCTTAACTTATTTAAGAAAATAGGGTTGTTTTAAAACCATCATAAATTGTGGCAATTTTTGTCTTAGAATATGGAGAGGAGGTAGCGATTTTAATGATAAAATCGCCAGAATGGTCGGTGGTTTTAAGTTGAAAGAATTTGTCGAAAGTTTAAAAAAGGTGAGAAGGGGTGGCGATTTTACCAAAAAAACGCTAACAGGGGTAGTGTTTTTATCACTCTCTGCTTTAGGCTCCTCCTCTTCTCTCTCTTTCTTCTTCTTCGGCGCGCCCCATCCCTCCGTTGTCCGTCCTACCACCCTCTGCCGTCCGTCCGTCCGTCCTCATCTCCCAACCTCATTCGTTGCCAGGTACATTCCATCCGCCCCTATTCATTTATTTGGGCTTTAATTATTTGATTTTGCCCTAAAATAACATTTATGTGATGCTGTGAGAACCCGCGTTCTCGACGCCCGGGGGTCCTCGTGGGCGGCGATTCCGTTGTTGATTTGGAAATCGGTTTTGAAAAGAATAAGAGTCGCCAGTTTGTTTTACTAAACAAACAAAAAGGTTTGTGTAAAAGAGACGTATTTATGGACTAAATATCCTCTTATACACAATATATGCGAAACCAGTTGATTCGAGGGTTCAGGGATTAAGTTAGGAATCGGGAAGGTGTTAGGCACCCAATTCACCCTTTCGGTCTCTTGAGTAGGATATGCGCGTGTTATAATTCTGCTCTTGCATGCTATTGCTATTACTTTACAGATTTTCGTGCTTGCCTTAGAAATCGGGATTTGTGGGTTGGAATAAAAACGATGTGTTTCCTAGTTTGCCCATCATTTTGAAAATAAGTATGTGTGTGTGATTTGGAAAAAAAAGAGTTTGACAATAATAGATGCAACGAAACAAGTGATTTTGTAAACTTTGGGCTTTTCGGAAACTAATTCGATGTAGAATCTTATACTCGATATGATATGAGGCGAGTTGACCGATCGTATACCAAAGTCTATTGATTAAACCGGTATAGATGGCAATAATGCTTTCATAATCGAGTATTTATCACATACACACCGCAATCTATGAGTTAGATTGGATATATAGCGATTATCGATTCCTTCGTATAACAATACCGCTAATCCGGGCTTTTAGAAAAGTAAGAAAATAATAATACTATTTTAGAATTGGATTAAGGTTTATTATACGCCTTTAGTTTTGAAAACAATTTGAAAAAGGGTTTTGAAAAGCTATTAAGCGATAGAAATTATGCAAACAAGAATATAAATTATAAAACTGACGAATAAATAAAAGAAGAGAGAGAAAATTATACCTAAGCCTCCTTGGATGGAGAGAATGAGGATCTCTTGGTGTGTACCACGAAATTCCCTTGATTGTTGATGAAAATAATGAATGGAGGGGGGGTCTATTTATAGTTGTCAAAATACTTGGAGAGCAAGAAAAGAGATTGCAACTAGGACTCTTGGAAATTATCGCGAAGCCTTCCCACCGTTGGATTATTCTGATTTTTGGATATGTGTTGTACATAGGAGTCTTCTAGATCGTGTAAAAATTTCAGGTCGATCAGAAATTGGGAAGGTCTCCTTTCGTTCTGATTGGTACGAAGAGTTTGTGTCCGCGTAGGAAAGGTACTTGTTGTAGACAATGTCCCTTGTTTGCACGACAAGTCGGGTTCTAACCGTTGGATCACGCTTAATTTTGGATATGTATTGCCAATATAAGTCTTCTAGACCCTGTAAAACATTGGAGGCGATTGGAGTTCGGGAAGGACTCGGTCTCCTTGGCTTGGTACAAAGAGTTTGTTCCCGCATAGGAAACGTACTTGCATACAACAATCTCGACAATTGAACTTCCAACCGTTGGATTATGCTGATTTTTTGATATGTTTTCCCTACAAATGTTTTCTAACTTGTGTCCAAATTTGAGGTTGATCAGAATTCAGAAGGCCACTATTTATTTTAATTTTCTACGAAGTACATTTCGACAAAGCTGAATTTTGAATATGTTCTTCCCCACAATAAGGCCTATCCACTTACCAAACTTCAAACCATTTTAACTTCGAGAAGACCTCCATTTGACCACCTGAATCTAACTCATGATTTTTTGAATTTTTGGAGATCTGACTGTCGGATTGAACTGATTTTCGAGTATGCTACTCCTCATGGTAATTTCTAACAACTCTCGAAGTTTGAGAATGATCCAAAATGCACAACTCTCCTTTCACAAGTTTTCAGGAGTTTCGACGGTTTTCGATTATGGCAATTTTCGATAATTCCGTAACTCCTCATCCTTTTGGCTTTCTTCTTTAACCTGTATCACATGTACATAATATATGCATCTAGGAATGCTCGTGCATGCATGCATGCTTATTTTTTTTGGAGATCAAGATTCTTGCGGGGGTCGCAAAATGAGGTGTTCACAGATGCTTTGTTTATTTTAGTGTTCAGAGATATTTGGTTTATGGATGAATGTTTTCTTTAGGGGGATTTTGCCTTGGCTGTTATTGGATTCATATGGCATGTAAAATCAAGCCATGTTTGGTTCTTTTAACTTGCTTGTTTGATTGCACTTATTTTCCTAGAAAATATTCAGGATTTCACATATCCATCTTTTCAAGTTCATTTCGCTTTAGCCTTAGTTGTACCGTTTCCATAGAATTGGTACTGGCCTCCCTTTATTGTCAAAAACAAAAGAATAAACCTCTCTCTAAAATTTTCTTTTCCATGGAAACCAATCCAAGCAAAGCAATTATATGGAGACCACTTATTTTCAACCTTCTGCAATCAAATGCACCATTAAACGAAAAATTGTTTCACCTCAACCAAACAAGGCCTTAAAGAATAGAAAATGCATAAGGAACTATGGGATGAGAAAAGGAATAGCGAAAGAGGAGGAGTAGCCTAGAGCAGAGAGTTTGATGCAAATGAATTTTTGAAATTGATTAAAACGCTATCCCTGTTAGCTTTTTTTTTAGTTAAAATTGCTACCCCTTCTTATATTTTTAAAACTTCGACAAAATCTCTTCAACTTAAAACTGTCAACCATTCTAACAATTTTATCATTAAAATCGCTACCTCCTCTCCCTATTTTAAGATCAAAATCGCCATAATTTATGGTGGTTTTAAAACATCCCTGTTTTCCAAAATAAGTTTAGAACTCCCATATTTTGCTAATAAAGTTTGGAAACAGGCATAGTTAAAAAAAAAAACTTTGAAATCCATGACAATTATGGGCACGTTCAAATATATATATATATATATAGCATGGATAATAGGCAAGAAAGTAGGATGGCTCTGCAATAAATGTAGCTTAATTGGGGTTGCATTTTGTGAGTTTTGTTCTAATTTTAGTATTAACGTAGCTTAGTGGTGTATGTTCGATTGTATTTGATTTTAGATCATGGCCTCTCATTACTTTGCCATTTACTAATTTCAGTACCAATGAACGTAGCTTAGCAATATTGCATGTTCGATTGTATTTAATATTGGATCATCACCCTTCATACTTTTTTATCTAATTTTTTTGTGTTTTAATTAATTGTATACTTCCACGCTAGGCATGCAGATTATGCCCAAGGGGGCATCTAGTTTGGCTGGAGTGTTTGCTGAAATATTTATGAGTTTGTTTTGTACTCTACCACTTAATCTTGTGACTTTTTTTTTGTTGTTAAGCTAGGTGTTGATTCATTAGAAAATTAAAATTGTATTAATTTGGATACTTTCTAGTTGAAACATGTTTGAATAGTGATTGTAATTTTGCGAAATGTATAATTTTGGATTGTGGATGTGAAAATTAAATTCTTGATTAGTGATTATGGTTATGAATAGGGAAAGCTTTATTATAGAGGATGTAAGGTCAACAAATCTTTTTGAATAAAGAATGTTACCCACACATAAAATTTATGAGCAAGCGCAAGAAAGATTGAATGGAAAGACACACAGATTTTTGGTTAATGATGGTTCTCCCAACCAATGGATGGTAGGTCTGGTTTACGTCCACCCTTTGATGAAGATTTTTATTGATTTTGATAGGAGTGATTACAGGTTGATAAATAAAAGACTGCTAGAGTATGCTTCAATTCGACCCCTAAAAGGCCTAAGGTTAGTTCCTTTCATAGGTGCAAGGAACTAACTGTCACAAGGGGATAAGTCCCACTTCCCACGTTGTGGGGGTGGAGAGAAAAATGGGGTTACTTGTGTAGTGGGTAATTGATAAATAGCCATTGGGCGTGGGTGCCACGCTCTCACTGTGCTACAGCCATGTGTTCCAGGTTGAAGGCCTTTTTTCTGTGACTAGAATGAGCTCGAACAGGTGATAAGCTCGAGTAACATCCTTCGCACTTCCTAATAATCATAGTGTAATCCTCTAGAGCCTCGGCCGGCATGCTATGATCGCCAACATGGTGCTTAACATTGTAAACAACAGCACTTTCAGGAATAGATCTCTGAGCTCGGTATATGTATGAGCTCGAACAACACAGATTTGCATGAGCTCGAAGCATCATTTTTATACCCTTCAGAGCATAATTAGAATATATTTTCTATGCATATATCTAGTTACTCACATACGTAACCGTTTCTGTTAGAAATCTTCACCAACGTATATTTGGAAAAAAGAAAGTGTTAAAGCTTTTTTAAACCAATAGTTATAGGGGTGACAATTTCTACATTCTCATGGACACATGTGTTGGAAAATATGTTGGTAAGATTACGCACACATTTTTTTTTTTACCCTTGTTGTTTGTGAGATTTATATTTCTTAACATAAGTAACTGTTAGGAATCAGTTCATATGATGTAGTGCAAACTAAATCAAAATGAAATTTGGGGTGCAACTTGAAAACATAAATAAAATTTGGGGTGAAGAAGGGTCATTTACTTAAAAAGAGACTAAATTTGGATGAAGAAATAAGACATGTTTAGGGGTGCTGTCAAAAATCTAAAAACCAAACGAAAGAACCGAATCAATCCATTTCGATCGAAAATTTTCTCAATCGAAATCAAAAATCAAAACTAAAACTAAATATTTTGGGTCGGTTCAAGTTCAGGGTCGAGTGACCTAAATTAGACCGAAATGTTCCGAATCTCTTAAAAGAAAAAAAGATAAAAGTCAAAACCTAGACTTTCAATAACCTCTCACAACGACACACATACACAATATAACTCTCACTTTTTCTCACTAAGTTAGAAACAACTCATCAGACTAGTGCTCTATATATATATATATATATATCTCACGCTCGTAGCTCATCCTCAGACGTTAATCGTCCTAAATTTTACCCTTTTTCATTTTTACACGGTAAAGAACTAAAGATTTGGTTATTTGCTCAAAGAATCCATTTGTGGGTTGTATTTGCTCGTCTCCAAGCTGATTCGAGTTGGGTTCGCAAAGTGACAAGGGTAAAGCTTTCTAATTCATCGATTTTACTTATTAGGTTTTGATCTATTTGCAATTTCGTGGTATTTAAACCCTTAGTTTGATGAAGTTACAATTTTTTGTATAGATCTAAACTAAATCAAAAGAAAAATGTGTAGATCTAAACACGGAAAAAGACTAAAAATGATGTTGTGTCATTATTGACTTTTTTGGAGTTCTAGACTATTTTATGCATTATTTTTTTGGAGTTTTAAACTGTTTTATGGATTTTTTTTAGACTGTTTTGATGATTCATTGGTTGTTTGTACGCTATTTTGTTATGTATTTTTTTGAATATTTGTGGATTGTTTTATGGACTTTTGAATGTTTGTTATGGATTGTTTTATATTTATGGGTTGTTTTTAGAGCAATTTTTTTATAGTTTTTAAGCTGTTTCGTGGACTGTTTTTAATAGTTTTAGTGCATTTTTAAGTAGTTTTATAAGCAGATTTTGAGCTTCTTTTTTTTTTCAGTTTCAGTGCAGTTTTATAAGCAGATTTTAGTGTAGTTTCAGTGCTTTTTTAATGCAATTTTTAACTAAAGATTTAGTAATATAAAAAAAGTCGAATAAGACCGAATCGAAGAGAAATCGAATAATTTTGGGAAGGTTTGGGTTCTATAGGTATAAAAACCAAAACTGAACTATGAAGTTTGGGGAAAGTTTAGGGTACTCTAAGCTCTATGCCGAATGAAACCAAAAACACCCCTAAACATGTCTGTATTTTATCGAAAAATTATAGTTTTGGTCCATAGAAGATAATTAAGCTTATCTTCTATGAAAATTATAAATTTATATACATGGGTAAGTTGTTTAAATTCTAGATTAGAGAGTTGACAATGATTATTCTAGATGTTTAATTAACATGTGTGTGCGAGAGAATTTCTTGCTTAAAATCCTTTTTTTATTATTAAAAATTATTGAGATAATGGGTTACAGGGACTCGCGCGCTCCGTAATGTTTTATAACTCTAAAAACAAACTCATGTTTAGTAAAAGAAAGTAGTACTAATTTCATAATTTGATTTACAATAAGGACACTTTTCTTAATATTAACTTATTTTAAGGAAAATGATAAATATTAATGGACAAAAATAGTCGAAACAGTGCCATTCTCTCTCTCAGCCCCTAAACAGTTGTATTTTACATATTGTAACTTTATTGGTGCTAAATCTGTCCACCACCTCTTTCTCCGACTTCCTCACCAACGATCTCACATTTTCCACCACCATCACCTAACTCACCAATCTTATCACCAAGAGCGCCGTTCTCATCTTTTTTTCTTTTCTTTCTTTTCTTGTTTTCTGCAGGTGCAATCGTAAAATAGATATAACTTTTGATCAAACTGTTTGATTGGGTTGATTTTTCGATATGTTGTTCGGAAGACAAAGTTACAAAAATTACGTGAAAAATTAAGACAATCAGAAGTTGTTTTACTATCGAAATCGACCAATTTCGACAACCCAGTGGAATTTGGAAAAAAAAATGATCGCAACTCTTTTTTTTCTTACAAACCCTAAATCAAACATATGTAACTTTTGATCGAACCGTTGGATTGGATTGATATTTGAATATGTTGTTCGGAAGACAAAGTTACAATAATTATGCGAAAATCAAGACAATCATAGGTCTTTTTGCTATCTAAATCGACCAATTTCGACAGTCTAGTGGGATTTGAAAAGAAAAATCTGATTGCAACTCTTTGTTTTTTACGAACCCTAAATCAAAGATATGGCACCATTCTAGTGTTGAACAATTGGTGCCAAAACTATTTTAGCACCATGTGATTAGTTACTTTCGACAAAAATGGTGCTAAATATGTTTTAGTACCTTAATGTGTAGAATTGGATAGGGTGCTAAAACTATTTAGCACCTTCAATTTAGTTATATGTGTTCACCTGTGGTACTAAAACCTTTTTAGCACAATTCTTGTGTTAGACAATTTGTGCTAAAACTGTTTTATCACCATATGAGTAGTTACTTTGGACAAAAATGCTGCTAAATATGTCTTAGCACCTTAATGTGTATAATTGGATGGGGTGCTAAAATTATTTAACGCATTCAATTTAATTATACGTGTTCACATATTGTACTAAAATCTTTTTAGCACAATTCTAGTGTTGTGATTAGTTACTTTTAGTACCATGTGATTAGTTACGGTATTAAAACTGTTTAATATATTTAGTTTAGTTATATGTATTCACTTGTGGTGCTAAAACTTTTATAGCACTATTTTAGTGTTGAAGAATTGGTGCTAAAACTGTTTTAGCACCATGTGATTAGTTACTTTTAATAAAAATGGTGTTAAATCTGTTTTAGCACTTTGATGTATAAAATTGGATGGGGTGCTAAAACTGTTTAACACATTACTTTAGTTTTGTTATATGTGTTCACATATAGTGCTAAAACCTTTTTCGCACCATTATAGTGTTGGACAATTGGTACTAAAATTGTTTTAGCACCATGCGATTAATTACTTTGGATAAAAATGGTGGTAAATATGTTTTAGCACCTTGATGCGTAAAATTGGATGTGGTGTTAAAATTGTTTAGCACCTTCAGTTTAGTTATATGTATTCACATGTGGTGCTAAAACCTTTTTAGCACCATTTTAATGTTGGACAATTGGCCCTAAAACAATTTTAGCACCATGTGATTAGTTACTTTGGACAAGAATGGTACTAAATATGTTTTAACACCTTAATGTGTAGAATTGAATGGAATGTTAAAATTGTTTAGCACTTTCAATTTAGTTATATATGTTTAATTACCTGTGTTGTTAAAATATTTTTAACATAATTCTAGTGTTGGATAAATTGGTACTAAAACTGTATTAGCACCATGTGATTAGTTACTTTAGATAAAAATGGTGATAAATCTGTTTTAGCACCTTGATGTGTATAATTGAATAGGTTGCTAAAACTATTTAGCATCTTCAGTTTAGTTATATGTATTCACATGTGGTGTTAAAAACCTTTTTAGTACTATTCTAGTGTTAGAAAATTGGTACTAAAACTATTTTAGTACCATGTGATTAGTTACTTTGTACAAAAATGATAATAAATTTGTTTTAGCACCTTAATGTGTTGAATTGCATAGGGTGCTGACACTGTTTAACACCTTCAGTTTAGTTATATGTGTTCTAATGTGGTGCTAAAACCTTTTTTGCACCATTATAGTGTTGGACAATTGGTGCTAAAACTGTTTTAACTCCATGTGATTAGTTACTTTGGATAAAAATTGTGCTAAATCTGTTTTAACACCTTGATGTGTAGAATTTGATGGGGGTGCTGAAACTGTTTAGCATATTCAGTTTAGTTATATGTTTCGCATGTGGTGCTAAAACCTTTTTAGTACCATTATAGTGTTAGACAATTTGTACTAAAACTGTTTTAGTACAATGTGATTAGTTACTTTGGACAAAAATTGTGCTAAATATGTTTTAGCACCTTATAAATAATTAGTATGTTCTAGAGAATTAGTGATGGTAATCGACCGTTGTAGATTTTGAATTATTTTGATCGAAATTGGTGTTAACTTTTTTCTTGGAGACGTGAGATGTTATATTTATGGTTATTGTGTTATTAGTTAAATAAGGAAAGTGTATAAAGTATTTTCATGTGTTGTCCTTAATTTATAATGTTAATTTATAATGGGCTTTTACAATTATTTATTATTAAAATGGGCCTTTATGCCCAATTGCCTCAAAATTATTTTGGTTATTCTAAATTTAAAAGTTCTATTTGACTATAGCTATATGCAATTGATGCATTAATTTTATCATGAAAAAGAAACATTAAAATCTTAATTTAGGATGGAAAAAGTGGATTCTTATTCTGAAACATCTAAAAAAATAGCAAACTTTTAGAGTATTTCCAATCGTCTTTTATATTTTGTTTTGTATAAAATTTACACAAATTGTAAAAAAAAATCTCTCCAGCCATCTCTTAAAATACAAGTTTGTATAAAATACACTCCCATTTTTCAATGCCACGTCATTTTTCTATCTCTTCATTTTTTAAATAAAATTTAAAAATATAATAACTTCAAATGTAAAATATGGATCTTAGTAAAAATTATATACTTGAAATATGCTCATCAATACCTTCAAATCAAGATCTATTGTGACTATAAAATTATTTATAAAAAATTTCAAGAAAAAATAATAATAAATTGCTTAAATTGATAGTTAACAAGTGTTGTAATCTTATTGGTTATTTTAAAATTTGTCCAAGACTTTACAAAAGTACAATTGGAGCATTTCTTTTTTAGTAATCAAGTTTTTTGTAAAAGTGGATTGACACATATGATTTACAAGTCAATTTTTACAATACTATTAGAGATGCTCTTAATTTGTGATTATCTTACTATCTCCCCCCACTCATGAAGCTCTAAATAGGATCTAAAGTATATGGAGAAAAAACTACATAAATCCATATAATTATCATATCAAGTATTAAAATTATTAAGATACAGTATTTCAAATCAAGTCACAAATAATGTATTGTAAATTCTCTACTCTCAGCATAAATAACCTACTTTTAATTGTCCCTAGATAAACATAATTTGGTAGGCGCAAGACTGCCCTGATATACTCCTAGAATAAAAGAAGTGGTCAACTATTAGTTTTGATTATAAATATTTCATATACATAAAAAAAAATGTCATCTTCTCACTTTTAATATATAGCATAGATTAAACTCAAGAGTATTACCATAAACTTAAACTTGTGTCAAACCACTCTGGTCAGAGGAACACAAATCTAATTTCTCTTCGGGAATTAAAGAACACAAGTCTTCTCGTGAAAACTAAACTAATGAACTATGTTTTATTAAACACTTATATAACTCAAATTGACCATTTAACCAACTTTTAAGAATTTTACACGGTCTGAATCAAAACGAAATAGTATCATAAATATACCCAATATTTTGTCAGTGTAAAAGAGTTAAATTTAGTTTGGAAACAGAAGTTCGAGCCGGCCCCACACAAAAGTAACAGCTGTATCCTAACATCTTGGGCTCCAAGTAATTCAAGTTTGCAGTTTAGTCCCTACACCCATCAATCCACTAATACTTGACTCTTCAAAATCTCTGTTTTCAATCTTTTTTCTCTGTTCTTGCCATATTACTCTCAAATCCCCTGTTTTTATATACATGGGTATGTTTTTTAGATTCTAGATGGGAGAGCTGACAAATGAATTTTTTTTTTTTTTTTGGGTACAAACAGGAAGGAAATGCAAAAACACAAATAGAAGCAAAGACAAACAACTAGAGTTATACTCTGTTTAAGTATCACTTTCTCTTTTATAAAATTTGATTGAAATAAGTATTTTGACACTTTAAAATTATCTTTAGTGATATTTTTATATATATATTGTGAAGGTAAATTTTTAAAGTTGTAAAATACTCATTTAGAGTGCCAATAATTATATCATAATTTAACTTTGTGTTTAGTGGATGGATCTTGATAGTTCCGATAATTAATGCCAAAGTTGGCGTGCCAAAATTTTTTAACAACTAGTGTGTTACCCGTATGATGTACGGGCGATATTTAATATATTATTGATGAATAATGAAATTTATTGTAAGGTAAAAGAAATACAAATTAGAATTATTGAAGATGTAAATTAATTTTAAATATTAATCTCAAGCATGCTATATTTATCCGTTTATATCATTAAAATATAAAATGATAACAAATCATATATAACTAATTAATCACCCAATGAAGTCTTATTTTCTAATTAAAGAATTGAGGAAAATTAAAAAAAAAAGAAGAAGAAGAAGAAGAGCAAATTAAATAATTAAAAAATTAAAGAATAAATGACTTAATGGAGAATAACTAAAAAAAAGTAATATAAATATACAATTAAATACTAAAATAACAAATGACATATGGCAAGATTTGAGCAAAAGAAACATTTAATAATTCTACTTCTCCCATTTTATATATATACTATTAGAGTAGATTAATTTGGTAGGAACTGTTATTAAATTTTAGTCAAGTTAAGCATGCATGTGGGGAACTACAAGAGTTTGAAGTAATTAACAGACTAAATGAGCCATATGCACCTTAAACTTTATATCTTATTTCAAATTGCGCCCAAATTTCAATTTGTCCCACCTTTCACTTTAAACTTTACAAAATAGTTTTAAACACCCACTTTAACAACATTCCGTTTATTTTATAACAAAAGTTGTTATGTGCATATCACCCAAAAGAAAGGATATAAGGGTAAATGTAAATGGGGGAAACCATATAACTCATCACTCTCTTCTTCTTCTTCCTTGCCGTTCAATGATGAACCACAGAGTTTTGATTTATTAGCAACATTAATATCAACACAAAACCCAAGCTTAAAAAAAAGAGTCAAAAATGATAAACCAAATCTACTCACCATGTAAAAGTCTATTTTTTTCTTTTTACAACAATCATCCGCAAAGATAAATCAAACAATGATCTGCAGTAGTAACACTATCGGTAAAAAAAATGCCACAATTAAAACACAAAAACCTCACCGGACCTTCTTAAGAGATTTCAAAGGGAAGTGTGAAGGAGGCGAAGGGGAAAGTTCAACTGGTAACTGAGGAGGTTCTAATTCTCCCGAAAGCATCCCCACAACCTCTTTCATTGAAGGTCATGGAAGAAGAAAAAGAAGAAGAAGATGAGGAAGAGATGAGGAAGAATAAGAAGAGGAAGAAGTACCCTTATGCCCCTTATTTTGCATCATATGATATGCACATGGAAACTTTTGTTATAAAATGGATAGAATGTTGACGGAGTAAACATTTAAAACTACTTTTTGAAATTTAGAGTACAAGGTTGAACAAATTGAAATTTTAAGTGCAACTTAAAAGCGGGTACAATGTTCGGATGCAAATGAGTCATTTACTCTAATTAACATAACATAATAGATATAACACATATTTCTTTACAAAAAGAATAAATTAAACCAAGTGTGAAATGTGTGGATTTAGCTCCTCTCAATTATTCTTCGATTCAATTTCATTAATGGATTCTAATTAGAAAATTAAACGAATGAATTTTTTCATGAAATTTGGTGAAGACATTCTCCAGATCCTATCCACAAAATTTCTTCAGAAGATTAAATCTAAAAGTGGGTGAGCTGATCATCTAAAATTTAGTGGTCGAAAATGAACACATATATCAAATTTCTACTATGCCCACTTCCATTTTGAATTTTTTTATTGAAATTTTTTGGATATGGTCTACTAATTATAAGGATCATTTTTAATAAATTTCATGAAAAAATTCATCCATTTAGTTTTTAAAATAAATTCTATTAAATAAAATTGAACCAAACGAAAAATGCAAAAGGGCCATGTCCGAAACGGGTTGAATCTAAGCCAGATGGTCCATTTTGAAACTTCTTAGTGAGTGAATGCTCCAAAATCGAATTGGATCCCTTAAACCACTTCCAACTTGGTTCTTTGGATTTCTTAATTAATTAATTAATTAATCGATCACGTCTTTAGTTATTTGCACTTTGCATTAATTTTTTTAAGTCTAGTGATCTATTCTTTTAACGTAACTATATTACCGAAGTAATTTTTTTTATTATACTATAATATTATTTTAAGAAGTTGTATTATTTTTTAAAAAAATTGTATATTACTTTGACAATATATAAAATTGCTTTGGTAATAATGAAGTTCAATAGAGAATCTTTACCAAAGCAATTCAGTAAAGAAGGTACCGAAGTAGAGAATTGATTTATGATGGTGGAAGAGGAAAAAACAAGGGGTTGGGACAGAAGAATTGAAGTAAACCTTCTCTACTCCCACAATCGTAAATCGATAAAGACTTAAGAGAAGTGCAATTCTCCGCTAATTTCGATAGAACGAAATCGATTGCAGTTCTGCGGGTTCTTAATTCGAATTCCTGTAAAGATTTCAAGCTTAAAAATGAAGAAAATGAAGAGTTATAACCTAGGAATTCGTAACATGTAGCTTCAATTTCTTTAGGTTTTTGCAGTTCCTCCATAGCAGATTTAGGGCATAATCCCCCGCCCTAATTCCAGATAGAGATAAACTCTCAATTTGGGTCTTCTTCGGAGGGAAAAAAGAAAGCTAGGAAAGGGGGCGAAGAAGAATGGCAGAAGAAAGGAAAGGGATTGCGTCGTCAATGGTGACAGCGATGAGAGGTGGGGGGTGCGTCGTCTGTGGCGACAGCGATGAAGGGTGGGGGGTGCGTCATCAGTGGTGGCGGCAATGAATAACAGAAGAAGAAGAAGGAAAGAAAGAAAGAAAGAAAAGAAAAGGAAAGGAAAAAAATGAAAATGACTTAAATGCCCTTAATGTTTCGCATATTACATGGTTCCGTTAGTTTTAACGGTGGTATTTGACGAAGTGGCCACCAGTAGTATTTTTTAAGAATTTAATGGTTCGATTGTAACAAAATGAAGTTAAGTGGCTATTGATAAAATTTGCCTATAGTTCATTGGCCATCAATAGTATTTACTATTTATTTTAATATATCTATTCAAATATGTGCATTGTTAAATTACTTATATTTTTTTGAGAAAAAGCTAAAGAGCTAGATGTTATGTTTGTAATTCGAACTCAAATTTAAGATCTCTAAATATAAATCACAGCCTTTTACCACACAAATAAACTCACAAACTCGACATTTTAATTTAGGATTAATTAAGATTACTAATATTGTTAAACGAATTCTCTCTCTCATAATACATTATTACTTTAAAATTTTATACTATATATTTTATAGCTGTGGGATGGGCCAGCCGGTTCCATAGAAAAAGTCCAAAAATCTTGGCCGCCAAGTAATTGCATTTTGCAGTTTAGTCCCCACACCCACAAATATAAATAATCAACCGTATTACTACATCTCTATTCTGTCATTGATCTTTCTTTCAAACATCTCCTTCCCTGATACATAAACTCTTTAATTCCTCTGCTTTCACTCTTTTTTCTCGCGTCTGAATTGCCATATTACTCTCAAATACTCGATCTGTTTTTCCTCTGTTCTCATATTTACTCTCTTTCACCTTCTGCTTGGTTTTTTTTTTCACAAAGAAACAGAATTCACTGCCTCCAAATCCAAGAACAAGAACATCCAACCCCTTCCCCCATACTCCACGTATTGATTATCTTCAATTCACAAATACATATCGATTTCCTGCAGGTGAGACTAAAGCAAATTAAAGTAACAAGAATCAAATTCACACACACAAGAAGGGAGAGAAATAGATGGAAGAGCAAGGAAAATCTGGACGTAGAAGGGTGGTGCTAGTTCCATGTCCATTTCAAGGACATATGAGTCCAATGCTTCAGCTGGGAACAATCCTTCACTCGAAGGGCTTCTCTATCACAATTGCACACGCGAAAACCAATGCGCCCGATCCTTCAAACCATCCCAATCTTGAGTTCCAAGCCTTTGCCAAAGATTTACCCGAGCTCAACTCATTTGGGGATGCAATAGGAATCCTAGCAGATCTTAACACGGGTTGCAAATCACTGTTTGCAGAGTGGTTAGGTCAAAAAATGGAAAAAAAGGAGCCGGGTAATCAAGTGGCCTGCATCATTTACGACACGCTCATGTACTTTTCGGAAGCTGTGGCTAGCGAGATGAAGATCCCGAGCATCGTTTTGCGGACTAGCTGTCCTTCCTATTTGCTCGCTTACCTTGCCATTCCTCGGCTCAAAGAAGAAGGCCTCTTTCCCTTGCAAGGTATTTCAAACTTACAATTTAAACGAAACACAAAAATAAAAAAATAAAAAATGTAGTAGTAGATATATAGGTCATCCATGGCTTAATGGAAACATATAAAATAGGATTAAGGGTAATGGGTTATGATTTATGCACAATTAGGGACTCAATTTTGAACTTGAAAGAAAATAATTAAACCAATGATCACAAATTCTTGACCCATTAATTATTTGATAATTTCATTTCAGTTTGTGTTTATCCTCATTTTAGTAGCCAATAATTTCTCTACACACAGACTATAACACGTTTGTCAATTTGAGAATTTAGCTCCAATCCGTATACTTTATAATTATATTAACATTTTTGTCGCAGATTCTATGTTGCTAGAGCCAGTTCCTGGGCTTCATCCTCTAAGGTTTAAAGATCTACCTTCTACCAATATAAACATGGAAGCTACGCTACAATTGCTTGCTATTACAAGCAATATAGGAAGTTCTTCAGCCATCATATGGAACACCATCGAGTACCTAGAGCATTCATCGCTGTCAAAGCTCCAGCAAGAACATTATCAAGTGCCGTTCTTCCCCGTGGGCCCTTTGCACATTGTGGCTCCACCTTCGTCCACGAGCCTACTAAAGGAGGACAATAGTTGCATTGAGTGGCTCGACATGCAAGCTCCAAACTCTGTCATATACGTGAGCCTGGGGAGCTTAGCAACCATGGACGAGAAAGAGCTAGCCGAGACAGCTTGGGGACTGGCCAACAGTGACCAACCGTTCTTGTGGACGATTCGACCAGGCTCAGTTCGTGGCTCAGAGTGGGTCGAGCTCCTGCCGGAAAGTTTTAAAGAAAAAGTAGGAGAGAGGGGTAAAATAGTCAAATGGGCACCACAAAAGGAGGTGTTGGCGCACCATGCAGTAGGGGGTTTTTGGAGCCATTGTGGGTGGAACTCAACCTTGGAGAGTATTTGCGAAGGAGTACCAATGATATGCAGACCGTGCTTCGTCGATCAAAAGGTAAATGCAAGATATTTGAGTTATGTATGGAAGGTAGGATTGGAATTGGAGTATGTTTTGGAGAGAGGAGAGATAGAAAGAGTTGTAAGGAGACTTATGGTGGAAAATGAAGGCGAGGAAATGAGACAGAGAGTGATTGATATGAAGGAGAAGGTAATGGCTTGTGTGCACGAAGGCGGTTCTTCGTACAATTCTTGGAATGACTTGACAGAGTTCATCTTGTCATTCTGACTGAATATAGCACGATCACGTTTAGCATCCAGGCGCGTCTCCTTAAAAGTTGAAGATTGAGGATATTAAATTGTATCTAGTATCTATTATATTAAGCTAGCACAAGTGAGCTCAAACACAATCCGTTAGCTTCATCCTTGTCATTGTAATAAGGAAGCTTTGGGTTCGATTCACATGAATGTGATTATCGAATCTTTTGTTTTCTCCATTTGTTAGTCACTCTAGTGATTATATATCCACCCTTTATTTTAATGGTTGTGAAACAGTTATGAAATCATGGATTGTATAAAAAACTGTAGTTTTGTTAACATATTTATAATGATACAAGAACTTACGATGATTGAAGTTTCTCTGTATTTGATTGAGATATGGATGTGGGAAAAATGTTGCTTAAAACTTATTCCAAATTCCTTATTCAAACTTACAAAGACAACCTTTTGAGTATGTGGGAAGGGCAAATTCGGAATTAAATAGAAAACTGGGCTCAACACATAACAGAAGTTATATGTTAGTTTCCCGTGAAGAACTAACAAGTCATGTGTTCGAATTAAACGAGATACAAATTTTAATTGGGGCCAAGTCACAAATAAATCTATTGCGAATATATCCCCTAGTTGGAGTGGATATTGTCTGCCTTCGATCTAATTAAAGAGAGATTAGTCAACCCAAACATCCTTATATATTGTTGAACTCAAAAAATGAGTTCCAATGCTGAAAATAAATTAGGGTGGGGCTATTGTTACAACCCATAATTTTTTGTAACACTCTCTACATTGATTCGGTATAATACGGCTGAGTATATTATTATTTACTCGGTGAAATAGAGCTGAATTATTATTGAGAACAAAAAAATACGCTTGCTAGATCCTATTGCATCGAGTAATGTGCAAATATTCGGCCTTATTACACCGAAATGCACACATACTCAGTTCTATTCTATTGTACCGAGTCAAAATAGAAGTGTTACAGAGAGATTTGAGGGGTGTCAATAACCCCACCCATAAATTATAATTATAAAGCTAATATCGAAAGTAAATAATTATGTACAAATTAATAGCCGGGAAAACAATAGGTGTGAAAACAGGTTGAATTTGTTTTACTTTATGAGATTCTAATGGACCCCGAGAATTTTCAGTGAAGTGTAAGAATACTAATTCAAATTGAATTCCTCTTGATTTTACGTTTTAAGCTTATATCACCCAATTAATGAATCCAATTATAAGTGAAAAGCGTGCCTCCTTTTGGCTTTTTTAATTAGTGATTGGAATATCTTCTTTTTGTGGAAAGAGACATACTAGGGTATATTCAATTTATATTCTATAAGATTATTTTGAATTTTGAAAGTTTTTGGGCATTCAATTGGGATTTTAAAAAGTTTTTAAAAGTTTTATGGTATTCAACTAGGATTTTAAAAAGTCTTCTAAAATCTTGTGTTATTCAGTTAGGATTAAAAATATTCTTTTGTTGTAGGAATAATTCCACTCAATTCTTTATTAGATGAGCCCTTTAAATAGGGTACAAATACAATAGTAAATAGGGTTTACAAGGAAGCCCATTATGGCCCATGATACATAATTACACAGTAAATCCCTAATACATATTCTATCTAGGCGATAGCACACTACGTGTAATTTCCTTAAACACTCCCCCTTGTGCTGAGTCGAAGATAGAATGGTACATGTCTTGTTGCCTCATTAAAACCTTGTCAAGTAACAAAAACCCTGTGGGAAAAATAACCTTGATCAAAGGGAAAAGAGTACAACATTATGACAATCCTGTTAGACTTCCTTCATTGAGTCTATATTCTCATTTGATCCTTACTTCAATCAATAGAGTCTGCACGTATCGTTACCTCGTTAAAAACCTTACCAAGTAACAAAACCCAGTGGGAGAAATAAATCTTGGTTTAAGGAAAAGAGTATAACATAACGTCGTGTGGATGTTAGACTCCCCCTCAAGTCTATACCTCCCCCTGATATTTACATTAATCAAGAAATTTGAAAAGCTTATGCATGTATCGTTGCCTCGTTAAAAACCTTACCAAGTAACAAAACCCAGTGGAAAAAATAAACCTTGGTCTAAGGAAAAGAGTACAACGTATGTGTGAAAATTTCATCATATTTCACACATTCCCTTGATCATTACTTCGATCATGAGAGTTGGAAAAGCCTAAGCACCCTTATATTTTTCACATGCTTTTCAAATATGGCCTTAGGAAAAATTTGGTGAACTAGTTTGCTATATTCTCCTTAAAGCTTTGTATGGGCCAGAGAGATACCCAACATCAACAAAATCAATCAAGATTTTGTTTGAGATTTCAATGTAGGGGTGGCCATTTAGCATCATCATTTACTTTAGATGTTACTGTCGTATACACTTTTTCCTCTCTGTAGGGAAAGAACAATTTCAAACCAATGGTTCTTTTTAGGCGTTCAATTATGCTGCGTTGGCGCTGGGCTAAATTTAGCTAACAAGTTCAATGAGAATGTTATATCTAGTTGAATATACTGTGTTAAGTGCAATAATGCGCATATTGTACTTAGATAGGAAGTTTCATCTCCCAACACATTTTCGTAATCTTCCTTTGTACGAAATTGATCTTTCCTTTGATCTAAACTTCGACCGATCATGGGAGTGCTAGCAGAATGCGTTTTGTCCAGGTTAAATTGCCTGATTATCTTTTGAACATACGCAGACTAGTGGATTAGTATTCCACAAGCTCGATATTCTAGATTAAGATCTAAACAAAAATTCGAGCTTTCCCAAGATTCTTTATCTCAAATTTGGATTTCAAGTAACTTGCGGTTTCTCTTATTTCATCAAGAGTACCTATTATGTTCATATCATCGACATATACAGCTACAATTACGAATCCAGAACTTGTTTTCTTTATGAATACGCATGGGCATAATTCATCGTTCTTATATCCCTTCCCAATCAAGTAGTCACTTAGACGGGTATACCACATCCGTCTGAATTGTTTTAATCTGTAAAGTGAGCGTTTCAACCTATTGCAAACGCACTCCGTGGTTTAGAGTCACTTGACTTGGGTAATGTAAGGCCATCAGGCACTTTCGTATATATCTCTGAATCAAGATCCCCTTAGAGATATGCAGTAACCACATTCATGAGCTGCATTTTCAGTCATTCGAAAACTACCGAAGTAGCAGAATGTTATAATGTTTAAGCAATTCCAAAGCGTCTGTGTGGAACCTTGCGCCACAAGGTGAGCCTTTTACTTCAGAACTTCTTTTTTCTCATTTACGCTTTATGGCAAATAATTGTTTATGTCCTACAGGCTTTACACTTGGCGCGGTTAGCACTACCGGACCAAATACCTGTCTCGTTGCCATAGAATCTAATTTTGTATGGATTGCTTATTTTTATTTAGGCCAATTTTGCCCTTTGTTGACATTTTGCAACAGAGCGAGGTTCGACATCATCGTGCTCTTTGACTTTTTGAGCAACAGTGTATCATTAATGCATCCATTAATTCATATGCCATCCCTTAACCCATTGAGATTTATTTATTCTCTGGAATCATTATAACTTCGGGGCGTCCCCCAGTATTGATTCATGGACATAAATATAATCAGAGATAATCTCATAAAAGGGACTTTTACATTAATGATTAATTGATTAATTTGTGCCTTACTCCACCTCTTTTTTGGCGTGAGTGTTTGTCGAACCAAATGGCCTCCTTTTATTCCTTTTAAGGAGCCATGGCCTCAACCACACCTCCACTAAGTGTAGTTGCATCGTCTCTTTCTGCGACATTGTGCCCTTATTGGGGACTTATAACCTTGCAGGCATATTGCAGCTGATATATTTGATCTCGTCACTTTTCAGTATCATTAAATGTATCAGGCATCGAATCTGTTACATTTTCAAGATCGATTATTCTTTTTCACTTCACTATACATTGTGATGTGCGTGGGGATCAAGATGAGACATAGTGGAAACCACGACAATTCCTGTCGTTCCCGTGAAAATTTCTTTTCTTATCTCCCCCTAACGACGGGAAGACTATCTCATCAAAGTGACAATCCGCAATTCTTAGCGGTAAAGAGATCACCTGACAAGGATTTCAAATAGCGGATTATCGTTGAGAATTCATATCCAACGTTAATACTTAATTGTTTTAGCAAGCCCAGTTTGGTGCGCTGTGGGGGCGCAATCGGCACATATGCATAAAATATCAGGCTAATATCCAGTTACCAACTGGTATGCATATAATAGTTGTCTAATATTGGACTTTGAAACAAATAAGTAAAGCTGCATACAATATTGCATAAATCTCGGGCATACATAGGCAATACAGTGCGCATAACCAATGCCCTATCTACCATCTATATCCTTTTGATGGTTACTTTTTGTGAGACCTTTTTGCGTATGCACATGAGAAACGGGGTTCTTTACTTCGATTTTATGCAATGATCATCAAGTACTTTTGATGTAAACCCTCCAGCTTTATCGAGTCTTATAGACATGGTACAATAATCAGGGTGGTGAGCCCTTAAGCGTATAATATGTACTAAGAGGTTTGTAAATGCAGCATTTCTTGTAGACGATTATTCAACATATGACCAGAATGTCGAATTATCCACCAGATCCATAAAGTACTTTGAATGGTTCCGCACTCTGGATGGATTTATCTACAAATATATATTGTAAGAATGGTATATTTTATTTTGTATCTTTAGCATAAGAAGGTCTCGATCTTATTTTTGCTAAAGAGCAGGCTTTGAAAAAATGGAGTGTCGTTCCTTTGACATGGTCAATTAGGCATAATGGGAAGGGGGATATGGTTTTCAATACTTCGAAAATCAAGAATTACTTTGAGCATTACTAGTATCAACACATTGCAATGTGTTAAAGTTTTGTCCCATTTATTTGTCACTCAAAAGAATGGATATCCGTGTAAATACTTTAACGCACGGTTTATCATGACCAAGGTGCACTAGGCAAGCATGCCAAAGCCTGTATGAGTCTATGTCCCACGGTACATTGTTAGTGACATCATAAGATTTGACAATCCTTATCTTAGTGGGGTACATTCCACTAGAATAACTCATAAGTTTCTTTAAAATGCGTTTCTTTACACTTTTGTTTAGAAGTAAAATAAAAATATTTTTATTCCATTCTTACATTTTGTTTTTGTATGATTACTGTTGGTATAAATATCATTAACAAAGTTCGGGTTGCTCTATGTGCATATAGAGCGTATGTGACTGTAAACACTATTTTAGTAACAAAATGGTTGAGCAGTTATTTGCTCTTATGACGATTTAATCATCATAGTCACATAGGTTTTATAGGTTATTAATTGCCTATTTCTTTGTATGGCTATAGTGTTCTCACTATCAACCAATTATTAAAGTTATCATCGATTCATTTTTACAGTAATGAAATCGAGTATAAATTCCGAACTATGTAGTAATAAAACAAACAAATTCAATTACTTTAGAATAGAATTCGAATAAAACTAACAGTAATCAATTCAGTATCTTGTTTAGAAATCTAATCCATCAAATCAACATAAACTTTAAGACAAAACTATAGTCTAATTAAAAAATAGGCAATATGCCTGTTCAACTACTTCTGAAAAATAAAGTGAATAAAGTAGATCAGTCAAAATCGGGTGCATCCATTGACTGAGCAAAGTCCTTCTTGCCACTAATGTCTGCGATTGTGAAGTTGACATAAGCGTCATTGTCTTCTTCGTTCATAAACTGAGATTCTTGTTCTTTAGATTCTCGATATCTCTTGTAATTGGCTGCTACTTTAGCGCTTGCATGGCAGTTCTTGTACCAATGCCCAGCAACTCCACACCTATAACATGGCTCGTCGCCAACTCTTTCCTTTTTGACCGGAGGATTGTTAGGTGCATTTTTCACCTTGTTTTCTTAACCACTAGGTCCAATAGTATCATTTCTTCTTCATACTTTGGAAGAGCCTCCACGACCCGCACCACGACTCCCACGTCCCTTTTCACGTTGTGCCTTATTGCCACGTGTGTAGGGATCGGCACGTCCAACTCCCTTTGCATTGGGGTTCTTTCCACTGTTCATCTAATCGTAGTTGACTTCAGGAACTTTCTTTGTCCTGATGGGCCTGACATTGTATTCAAAAGAACCTCATTATACCTTTCAGCCACTTGCAGTAGGTTGATCAGCTTATTGAATGTTGTGATTCTTTTGTTATCATACTCGAGCCTATACTGGTTCCTAGTATAAGTGCTGAAGTAGGAAAAGTGGAAAGTGTCTTCTGAATCATATCATCTTCTGTGAGATCCTTTCCACAAAAGTTAAGACGTGCCTTTAGGCGCAGCATATCCTTGTTGAAGTCATTAACCCTTTTATAATCAAGCAAGCAGATTTCATTCCACTGAACGGTCAATTCTGGGAGCAAAGTATCATGAATGTTCCCAAAACGTCCCTTAAGGGCATCCCATAGTTCTTTAGGTGTCTTCAACTGAAGGTACTCCCAACGTAGGATGGGGTCAATATGTTTCCTTAGAAACATTAATGCATTTGCTTTCACCTTATCAGACGGTCCCTTGTCTGTGGGGTCTTTGGGGTCAATAAGTGTAGCCGAGTATTCTTTAGCCACAAAAGCGGTTTCTACATCAGAAACCCACCAATGGTACTCAAGTCCTTCTGAGTCCAAAATGTCAAATTCGGGTCGAGTTGGGTCGGCCATCTTAAAAAAAATAAAATATTACACAGTTATGAGTACATCCATATTAATTATGTTTTTGGAATATGAATTAGATTTCAAAACCAAGATTCGTAATGGTCACATTTTCGATACTGTATGAAAATACTTTATCATAGTGATTATAATGCGCATGAATTTTCATCATCATGGCAACTTTCAATTTATAACTTACTAAATAAAATAATTAACAATATAAATAATTGTGAGTAAAACAATTATATAACTAATATTTAAATTTTCTTTAGCATGCTGATTTAATTAAAACAAAAATTTAATTGAAATAAAAACTATTTTTAGGATAAAACAGAAAAATAATTAAATATAAAAACTGTTTTTAAGATAAAACAGAATTTTAATTAAATAAAAACTGTTTTTAAGATAAAACAGAAATTTAGAGATAAAACAGAAATTAATTTAATAGGGATATAATAGTCGATTTTACCTTTAGGCGTAGAAACACCTACCGATTGATATAATGCCAGTAGATTCATATAATGCTAAGTTAAAATTAAAAAAAATACAACATATACTCCATACATATATATTAACATATTACACATACATATAAACGTACTTTATATATATATTTTATATAAACAAATCACACACACGTATATATATATATATATATTAACATAAAGATATAACGATGCAATCATTAAACATAGGTATAAAGCAAATTAAATCTATTGGGCTTAAACCCATAATAAGGATAAATCTAGCCGTATAATTTCTGTGCATCTTGGCTACTTTGAAATTTTTTTTTTTTTTTTTTTTTTTTTTTCCGGCAAGCAGGTAAACGACATTATTAGCAGTAGCAGTATTCAATCAAAGCAGCAGAATACATATAAAAGTAGAACTAATTAGCCACATTATAATATTTTAGTCAATATATACAAAATATCATACATATATATATTAATCAGAAATTCTACAACTATATCTCATATACGCCCTAATCAATAATAAAGTTGAGTAGTAGATAATAATTATTATTATTCAATGAAGTTGACTAACGTGTTTACCTCAATTTTTAGGCAACGAAACAGTGGGTACAAGGAAAACCTTGAAAGAAAGAGAGCTTGCCTTAGCGTTGAGATTGTTTGTCCCGTGAAAGTTGGGCGATGAGACTAGAGTTGAAGGCGGCTGGCGGCTAGGGTTTTGGGTTTTCTTAGGGTTAGGGTTATTAGCTCTGAGCGTGCTGATAACGTGTTGTAGGAATAATTCCACTCAATTCTTTATTAGATGAGCCCTTTAAATAGGGTACAAATACAATAGTAAATAGGGTTTACAAGGAAGCCCATTATGGCCCATGATACATAATTACACAGTAAATCCCTAATACATATTCTATCTAGGCGATAGCACACTACGTGTAATTTCCTTAAATAAAATCTTATAGTATTCAAAACTCAATAATTTTTGAAGGATTTTATAAGTGAATAGATTTTTATGGAGTTGGGAGTGTTTTTATCAATAACAAATCCACCCAACAAATCTTCTCTTCAAGTGAAAGATTTCACATGGATTTCTTTTTCATCTTTTTCCCAACCCTAGGTATTATTTCTTCTTCTTCTTTTCTATTATCTATTAAACCCTTCCATTCCATTCTCTCTATCTAAAATATCTCCTTCTTCCAAATCCTATGTATTATTATTTTTTTTGTCTCTATAATCTATTTAAATCCCTCTAATTCATTCACTCTATCTAAAGCCTTTTTTTTTATTTAGATAGGGCTGCTTTCAAAGTTTTAATGATCCAGTTAGTTATATTCTTCCGAAACTATAGAAATGTCGCCCCATTTATTTTTTTTTCTCCCATTTTTTGAATTTTTTAAGACAAAAGATGAAAATCGAATAGAAATGGCAAAAAAAAAAAAATCAATCCAGTGAGTTTTTAGACTCTATCCAAACCGTTTCCAGTAGATTTATAATTTGCATATTACTTTAAATCTGTAATCAAAATTCTTTTATTATTATCCTTTGATTTTTTTACTATAACTAGTTTTTATGCACGTTCGTTGCACGTGATTGTAGTGCTTGCAAATATTATTAAATCCATTAATGAATACTTATATACTAAGAATTGAATAATTAGTATGAAATAAATATAATAACATATAAACAAAACATAGTAGCGAGTGTAAAACTCAATTAATTATTATAAGAAAATCATACAAAATTAAACGTCTTGAATTTTTTTAATAAATAGTTTGCCATAAAATAATGTGAATAGAAATCAAGAGGACAATAACAAGAATGAAGAAAGTTATGATAATCATAATGATGTTTGAATAGAGCATAATGAGTTTTTATAATGTATTTCGTTAATTGTCTTTAATTTTTGATAATGCTACTTTAAACTCATAATTAATTTATTTTATTGTTTGTCTTTTGATTTTTTATTTTTTTGATGGACTAATTAAAATCTATAGAAATTCATGAACTTATTAAAATCTGCATAAATTCAAAAGAATTCATGAATTAAAATATGTCAGATTCTATAAGGATTTACAACAATCCATGTATTTAACGGAATTCATGAATTTTAAAAAGTCAATTAAAATTTTTTTAAATCTGAATTAAATACACACATCTAAAATTGGACGAAGAAACATGACATGTCCCTTAATTTTATTTTATTCAACAATTGTGGATTTGGCCTTTGGGAAATTATTAATAGCCGGACTGTATATACATATATATATATATTTATATTAAATTAACACGGACACGTAATTTAGATTCTAGATGGGAGAGTTGACAAATAATTATTCTAGATGTTTAACACGTGCGTGGGAGAGAATTTATTTGCTTAAAACCTTAATCTTTTTTTTAATTAAGAGTTTCAGTTAATTTTAATACCCTTTAAGTATATGTAATTTTAATATAATCAATAGCTAAAAATAAATTCGACGTTGTATAATAATCATAATAAAAAAAGCAGTAGCATATATTTATGTAATACTCTGAAGCTGATGCATTCATTTTGTTAGGTCTTTGGGAAATTATTTATCTTTTTTTTTTCCCTAATTTCTCACTAGATGTCCCTACAGGTTTTTGAGAAATTATTATTTAATGTTGTTTGTAAATAACAAGGTTAAGTAATTTAGATTCTAGATGGGGGAGCTTTTAATTTTTTTTTTCTTCTTCTTCTTCTTCCTCCTTTTTTTTTTTTTTTGTTTCCTTTTTCATTTTTAGATTATTCTATATATATGGTGAGTTTGACAAATGCGTATTGCAGATCGATGTTTAAGGATGCGTGTAACAAACAAAATATTAATGTTAAATATAAATATATAGTATAATTATTTACAAATTTTATCTATAATGAAATATGCATTATTTAATTATGGTTAGAGAATAAATTGCTGTTAACTTAAATTGAAAAGAATAATAATTACTTATTAAAGTTCGATTGTATATGAATTTATTTCGTACCATTAATCTTTTGTTTCTTTTTTTTTCCTTCAAATAATAAGCAAATGATACTCAAGTTTCTTTTAGTTTTTGAAATAAAGTTATGATTGGGTTTTGGGCACATTTGATAGACTCGTCTAACTTTTGACGTAGTAAAAGTGAAATCACATTGATGGATCAATTTAAAACAATTAAACCCAGCTAAAATAGTTCTATTTTAAAGCTTCGTCTCATAGTTACGTGAAAAATAAAAATAAAAATAATTAATTTGAGTGAGAATATGAAAAATAGGTTAAGGGATGTGACTCATCATCTCATACTCATTTTTTTTTAGTATCTGTCTTACATCCTTCTTTATATTTTTTGAAAAAAAGTTCTTCACCATCATCCAAAGAAAAAAAATTCATGAAACAAATCAAAAAATAAGAGTTAATCTTACCACATTTTCGAATTATTTTTCATCTTCTCACTCAAATTAATTTATGTATTTATTTTCATTTTTCATATTACTATCAAATAGAGTTTAAGAGCCTTAAATTTAAATATTTTGTTGTTTTTGATAGTAAGGTTTAAAGGAATGAAAGTGGCTACCGAATTACTAGGTAAAGCATTTCAAGTAGTTGAGTAAATTTATTTATTTTGTGATCAAATTATTCTTTGAAAAGCATATAAGAATATCCTATTTTCGTTATGGTCGATACTTTGAATAAGCCAAAGAAAAAATTTAATGCAAATAAACTAGTCCATGATACTCTTATTTAGAATAAAAAATTACCTAGCTATTAATTTGGAATATAATAAATGAGGTCTTGGAGCGAGAACAAATATTTGAACTTGTGACTAATAGTAAACTTAATTTCACTAGTGAGAACTAATATCATATTTAATGTGGTATAAAAACACTTTTTTTGTGAAGAGATAATAGGTTATAGGGCTTCACTTCGTAATGTTTTATAACTTTAAAGACGGACTCATGTTTAATAAAGAAAAATAGTACTAATTTCATAATTTGATTTTACAATAAGGACACTTTTCATAATACTAATTTATTTTAAGAAAAATGATAAATGTTTATGGACAAATATACCCTTAATATAGATGAATTTACATATTGAAGCCCCAAATCTCATATGGTGCCCAAGAAGGATAAAATACTTCCACCATCGTCCAAGCCCGCCAAATCTAGGGGAGGGAAGCAGAAGATGAAGAAATGGAGCAAAGGGAAGCAAAAAGAGAAGGTGAACAATATGGTGCTTTTCGACAAGGCTACATATGACAAGCTTCTTTCTGAAGCACCAAAATCCATTCATTCAACAAATCTCATCTTCTTCTTCTTCTTCTTTTTAGGTACAATCGTAAAACAAATATAACTTTTGATCGAACCGTTGGATTTGACTGATTTTTGAATATGTTGTTTGGAAAACAAAGTTACTATTATTATGCAAAAAATCAAGACGATCAGATGTCATTTTGCTGTCAAAATCGATCAATTTCGACAGGCCAGCGAGATTTTGAAAAAAAAAATCTGATCGTTCCTCTTTTTTTTCTTTTCTTTTTTTTTTTTTTTTACAAACCCTACGACGATCCATATATATATAGTGGATGTTGGTTTCATTAATTTTGTTATTCTATGTTTTGTAATGGTGCTAAAATCATTTTAGGATCTTCTGATTGTTGTCCAAGTGATGCTAAAGGTGCTAAAAGCATTTAGCACCTTATGCATTTAGTACTTTCTGGTTGTTGTTCACTGCATTTAGCACTTTTTGGTTGTTGTTTAAGTGGTGTTAAATACATTTAGCACCTTCTGGTTATTGTTTAGGTGGTACTAAATGTATTTAACACATTATGTTTGTTGTTAGGTTGTTATTTAGGTGGTGCTAAATGTATTTAACACATTTTGATTGTTGTTTAGGTGGTGCTAAATGCATTTAGCACCTTCTGGTTGTGGTGCTAAATGCATTTAGCACCTTTTGATTGCTGTTCAGGTGGTGCTAAATGCATTTAGTACCATGTCCCTCACTACTTGTGATAAAAATAATTTTATGATCATCAACCCATTCTCACCGTCTACTATTCAATTTTCATTGGATGAGAGAATGAGTAGTTAGCCTCTAAGTCGTAAGCGTAATGTTTTTTCCTATTCCCATAATAATAATGCTCCTTTGTGTTATTACTTAAATAAGAAATGAACATTAATGTCTTTTTTTGTACAGTGTTCTTAAATTATACTACTAATTTATAAGTGTCATTTATAATTATGTTAGTATTATTAGAATGAACCCTTATACCCAATTACCTATTTTATGAAAGACTTTAAAAAATTATCTTTAATAAGGCTTTATATAGACCAAAAAAAATAAGGCTTTATATTTTTTGTTTTCAAGACTATTTTATGCATTGAAAAAACGTTAGTGTTAGAATATTTTGACAATAGCTTATCAGCTAAATTTAGTGCGGGAAACAAAGGCTTGAGCGGGACCCGCCGGCTCCATAGAAAAAGTAACAGCTGTATCCAAAAATCTTGGCCACCAAGTAATTGAATTTTGCATTTTAGTCCCTACACCACAAATACAAATAACTGTAGTATTACATTTCTCATATGTGATTGATCTTCTTTCAAACATCTCTTTCCTTGATACACAAACACTTCGCTCTCTAAATCCTCTGCTATCACTCTATTTTCTCCGTTGTTGCCATATTACTCTCAAATACTCTGTTTTCCCCTGTTCTTCACATATTTACTCTCTTTTACTTTCTAGTTGATTAGTTTTTTTCAGAAGGAAATGGAATTCATTGCCTCCAAATCCAAGAACAAGAAAAGCCAACCCCTTCCCCCTAAAAGAGGGCAGATCAAAGCCAAGATAATCGGCAAATTCCTCAAATCGACGGCCACAATCGTGTCGATGGCTCGACGGGGGCAGTCGGGTTTGGAAGAAAGCTCAGTCCCCCCAACCCCACCAGAAATTCTAAGTGGGTACAGCTCAGATGGACCCTCTGATGGATCTTGATCGGTTCACCCATTATCTGGGTTTTATGTACGGAAACAAATTTTCTCTTGGATTCTTGTACAGTGGTATACATACATAACCTTGTTTTATGAATATTTATGGTGTGTCTTGAGAATTCAATTTTGAGCTTTGGAATTAGAATTGGAACAAAAATTCTAAACTAATTTTTGCTCTGTTCTAATTTTAAAGCTCGATCAGAATTGAGTTCTCAGAGACGATTTTGCTCTTAACATTCCACTTCTACACTTGGACGAGTATCACTTTATGGTTTTATTAGAAGTACGTACCGACACAAACGTACTTCCCTAAAAGTGATTTGTAGAATAGCGGAATGCTAATAGCAAAGCCTGTAAATTATCTTTTAATTCAAAAAATCTATTGATATTGTCTGATCAATTGCTCATGTAAATTATCTTTTCTACATTTGTAAAATAGCATTATTTGTTGTAAAGAATGGTTGTTATATTTGCCTCTTAATTTGTTGTTAACATACTAGCTATATAGTTGGATCTGTGATGCAACGGTTAGAATTCTCCTACATGGTTAGATAATTACAGAGCCATTGAAATATATTAATTCTTTGATTTAATCCAATAATTGTTCAATTAGTTGTACCAGAAGAAAAAAAAAAAAAAATTGTCTAAAAGAAGTAACTACAAATTTCAATCAATTAGTACTACCTCCGTCCCAATTTACTTGTCACACTTTGAAAAACTAAAAATTAAAAAGACATAATGATTATTCTAAGAGAAAATGCTTATTTCTAAAAATGACATTTACTTTTTTCTTAATAAAAAAAAGGTGGCGAGACCCACAATAAACAAAGTGGTGAGAGCTTATAAGGTAATATTGAAAATAATAAAAAGTGTTCTAATTAATGACTTGCTAAAGAAAGTGGACAATTATTTTGGAACATTCAAAAATAGAATAGTAAACAATTAAATTAAAACGGAGGGAGTACAACTTTACATTTGAGTAATCTATAATTTGGAATATCTGATCAAACAAAAATCTATCCAATTTAAGTAACAACTAATGCTAACCATTCATCAATGAAGAATGGATCAATTAAATAAGTTAAGTACATGAATTAAAAAGATTTACAAACTCTAGCTAGGAATTTATAAATACATATATAGAGAGAGAGAGTATGCACTTAGATGCACCTAAAGTACCACTTTTCACAAACAAGTATAAGCAACAAAGAGTTGTGCTCCCATCCTACTCCGGGACCATAATCCAGCCTATAAACAACAAATACAACTTTCACGTCATCAATAAAATAACTAAAAATGTAACAACCTGACCGAGGTGGGTCCAAAAACAAAATGAAAATAAAATCCAACTTTATTTATAGATCAAGATAATTTGTAAAAGTACAACATTTACAATCTGTCCACTATACAAATTAAAATAAAACACTTTTCACTAATTACAAAAAAATAATAATTTAATCCGCACCCACTCGTTTTTCAAATTGACTCCTTCTCGAGTTACCCGTGGCATAAAATATGAATGGGGACAATACATAACACACAGAAATAAAAATATCTCAATAGAATATTTTATCAACAATAAAATATTCAAAAACAACAATCGACGCAACAATATCAGTAATTCAACAATACTGAGAAATTCAATAAAACACCAACCGGCTACTTATACCAGTCCCTCTCGGTAACATGTTAAAAACTACCCGCCTCACCTACCTCACAATGTCGAAACTTCTCCCAAGCCTTAAACTTAACCATGCACCAATTGATTATACGTAATTTAGCCGACATTAATAAATAACATTAATTAATTAGGCCAAATAACAACATTGAATTCAATTAATGTAATAAATTCAAATGAAATACAACGAGCAAGATAATAAATAAATACTCTAAAAATTTAGATACATATTAAATACAATCCCTCATTTTAAAATTAATATCATAAAAATACCACCAAAATAAGACCAAAGTCCACTGCGTAAGCCCACTATTTCAATTTCTCAAGTGCGACCTCTCATGAAAACCACTGTCCAACTCTCTTCTTCCAAACTTTAAATTTGCTAGACTTTCAAATAAATACCTAGAAGAAATTTTGCCACCGAAGGCCACGTGTAAACAAATATGCCTCTTCACCTTCTTTTAATTTCTAAAAAATCGAAACTTAGCAAACCCATGACAAAACTTAAGCACTAAGGTTTTTAATATAAAAAAAAAATACATCTCTACGTAACTAATATAGATAATTATTATTTTTTATAAAAAAAAATACAGTATGTCATAAAAAATATTGTGTACATGTATAAAGTATAAGAAAATTTAAAGGGTGTGTTTGAGAACCTAATTCTAAACTATAAATCAATTTACACAATTTTAATTATGTAAGCTAATTTGTGCTCTAATTCCCAAACTCTAAATTTAGTTCTCAAGCACACTAAACTTGTAATTACTTACACTGCACTAATCGAATGAGGGTCAACAATTTCCCATCACCATGCGGTCCATGCTGCAATAAATAGCTCACAGCACCATGGAGCACCCCCAACCTCCCTTTTTGTTTTGTCAAAGTGACAGCATGATTCTACATTTTTTTTGTTTTTTGGTTAAAATTAACAAAGTATATATAAATCTTCTCCCCTTTCTTGGTAGATGTTAATTGAGTGTTGAAACGTAAACAACAAACTAAAAGAACAAGTTGCAGAACATGAATCAAATAACACCCAAATAAATAAATAAAATTACTCCTTTTTTCCTCCATCATGTTCATATAAATTGACAATTAGAAACTCAGATCTGTATATGCTAGATTATTAAAAAAAAATATGGTTCTACAACCCAACTAGATAAAATCACGTTCATTGTATTTGAGCAAGTTACAGCAATACCTTTGTAGTAGCAGAATCAGAGGAAGAAGATTTGATACATATTATCGTTTTCTGGAAGAAACTAATTAACAGACACCAATAAAACCAAACGTGTTAAAAGCAGGTTAACCTTGGGTTAATACTAGAGGTCAGATTTAGGCCTTTAATTTGCTTTTTATGCCATGTGTCACTTATCTAGAAGTGCATTGGGCGAAATTGGTTGGACACTATATATAGGGTATCTACGACTTCTTTCGGTTCATAACTTTTCTTAAGCTTTGTTAAGTTAATCTACATTAGCAATTAAGTTTAACAACGTACTAGGATAAACTTACAAAAAAGAAAATTAGTTACTTAAGTTTTAACAAAAAATAATTATTTTATTAATTTTAATATAAAATATCCACCAAACTAATTAATTCATCCAAAAAGGGGGCGAAAATTAGAAAGTTCAAGAAATAAAGTTAAATGTTAGAAAAATATTTACTTTATTCTACTGAGGAAATAGCAATTGTAATAAACAAATAAACTTATCAATCGAGGCTTGTGAGATCACAATTTCCTAAGGTGAAATTGCCCGCTGTGTTGACGCGTTGACAGCCTTCGTGAGCACACACCTCCCAGGATTCAACGATCTAGGGTTCTACCAGCACAATAGAACCCTATATGGAACTCTCAAATACTCCAGAAAAATTATATTCAAAGTCAAAAATACATACAAAATTAATAGAACTCGTTCTGTGTTCTTATCAAAGAGGAAGGTCGAATATAAGTGCGTAACGGAAGGATAAGTGGGAATAATGCGTTAACGCATTATGCGTAACGGTAGCCCCACGATATTGTCAATGTAAATCTCTAATACAAATTTAAAATTAAAAACGAAATTAAATTAAATATCAAAAATATTGAAAATTTTCAAGAAGCAAGCCCAAAGGCCCAAGACCCTATCTTTAATAATAATAGTCATCCACAAATTCCTGGGCCTCTCCCACTGAACTATGTGCCCCAAAGTAATTATATCATTCGCATCTAATATATAAACAACAGTTAAAACCCTCCCATGGTTCTAAAGCAAAGTATTATACAAGAGAAAACTAAAGTTTCACGGGTAATTTATTTTGAAATTCAACGAATAATGGACTTGATTGCCTGATTGGCAGCTTGGAGGCTCAAACTCTTCACGCCTAAAAATTGGCTAATCTAAGATGTAAAAAAGGAAAATGGCTGTTCCTTGAGGGGGTGGCTCTGCCTTGTGCGTATTGATAGACATGTGGATGTATAGTTTTAAATTTAGAAAAATGCATCTGTGCTTGTAAATTTTTGATATCAATAAAATGCTAGTATTTTGGCTTAAAAAGAAGAGTTAATACTCATCTCTAATAGACTCTTAAAGGAAGAATTATTCGGTACATCATCTTGTAATAAAATAACAATGATATAGTAATTTGACATAAAATTATTATTTAGTGAATTTTTACCGAATTCGGGTTAATAACAAAGAACACATTTGACACAAATCATTAACAAATGGGTATGGATTTATCGACTAAACCCATTAAGAATTTGCTATTATCTTGACATGCAAATAACGCATTAAGAATCAATCCATTAGCTTAACGGGTAAAGTGGGTTATTAATAGTTATTAAATACATACACAATATCATGTTTGCTTAATTTGGCTCACGTATAACTTCAAATTCTTTCGCCCAACAACCAATATTAGAGTGTTTGTATAAAAAAAATCTAAATAGTGTTTATAACTTCTTTTTTTGAACGAAGAAGATAACATCATTAATAATAGCATAAAAACATTATAAAGAAAAATTTTCAAGAGTTTGCAAAGGCCGTTGAGTGTTTTTAACTTTACTTTTTAACTTCTTAATTAGTATTATTTGATCAAATGATGAATCTACAAAATAATATAAACTGTTTTTAATATACCTTCAAAAGAAATAGAAAATAAAATTATATAGAATGTGTTTTTAATTAGGAATCTAATATAAAAGGTAAAAACACATTTATAAAATAATTTTATTAGTGTATATACTTTTAAACTTTTCAAAAGGTAATTTCTGAAAATAGGTTCAAAATTGTCATAAATCTAGAGTGGATTAACTGAAAAAAGATGCAGATGAAAACAAAATCACCCGACACTATAATAGAGAAGAGCCGGATCCACATTATCATTACAATAATTATATCAGAAAAAATATAATTTTTAGTTTTATACTTTGAAATAGTTTTAAGCACCTTTTCATTACAACAGTTTTATCCAATAATTTTCATGATTCACTCCCTCACTTTCAAAACAAAAATATCATTTTGTGTTTTAAACACTAAAATAGTTTTGAGTTTAAAATTTAGTTAGTCAAAACTATAATATATTTTTTCCTTGTGAAGTTTACGTATGTTGTTGTTTTTTCAGCAAAAAACAAAGAAACTTTTTCATTCAAAGTGGGACACAAATTTGAAATTTTCCGTATTTAAATGGACCCGTTTATTATTAAGTTAACTCATTTTTTTAAAATTTAAATATCTAAAATTTGATTTTGTGCCTGTTTGGTCCGGTGTTTTTTTTTTTTCCTCCAAATTTTAAAAACTCAATTCAAAATCAACTCTACTTTTACGTTTCTCAAAATTTATTTTACTTTACTTTCTGTCTCTAAAAAAACTTTTAAAATACCATAATTTTAAATTCAAAAATCAAAATTAAATAAAAAGTATATATTTAAAACATACTCGTCGAGATCTATAAAATAAGATCCATTGTGACTATTTTTTGAAATTTTTTTATGAAATTTTTAGTTGGTTGAAAAAAACTAAAAAAATAAATAAATTCACTTTTCAACATAATTCTAAATTCTATCAAACACCGTATTTTAAAAACTCAACTTAAAAATTCAATTCAAAATATCAATCAAACGTCACCAAAAGCTATACGTTCTAACTTGGTTAGACGGCCTAATATACCTAACAGATATTTTTATTATTATTTTTTTGGACAAGAGACCTAACAGTTCTCTTCCCTTAATTTTTGTAAATCTTAAAATAGTTATAATTTACGGCCCAAAAGTATTTTTCCAACACAACTAATGGCCCAAATGATATGATAAGGCCACTCAGATTTTCAACACAGCCCCGGCTTATTCAAATGAAAGTTCAACCACTGTTGTTTAGTTTCACTCCATTCATTAATTAAAATTTGTTCTTATACTCCACAATCTTCACACTTATTTAATAACATCATATTTGGCTTATATGTAACGAATGTATTTTTATTTAGAGTAAATACCATCAAAGGCCACTGAACTATTGGCAAATTCTACCAGTAGTCACTGAACTTCATTTTGTTACACTTGGACCATTAAACTTTTAAAACGTACTACCATTGGCCACTCCGTTAAATCTCACCGTTAGTTTTTGACGGAATCAATATCACGTGATTTTCATGTGCATGGAAGGGGCATTTCAGTCTTTTTCCATTTTCTTTTTCTTTTTCTTTTTTCCTTTTCTTTTCTTTTCTTTTCCTTCTTCTTCTCCGATTCTTCTTCTTCTTCGATTCTTCCTTCTTCCTTCTTCGATTTTCTTCTTCCTTCCTCTTCGATTTTCTTCTTCGATTTTCTTAATTTCCCTTTCTCCTCCTCCGAACTTCTTCTCCTTCTTTTCCCTTCTTCTTCTTCTTCTTCTTCTTCTTCTTCTTCTTCCTTCTTCTTCGATTTTCTTCTTCCTTCCTCTTCGATTTTCTTCTTCTTCTTCGATTTTATTAATTTCCCTTTCTCCTCCTTCTTCTTCCCCTTTCTCCTCCTCCGATTTTCTTCTCCTTTTCTTTTCTTTCTTCTTCTTCTTTTTCTTCTTCTTCTTCTTCTTCGATTATTCCTTCTTTTTCGATTTTCTTCTTCCTTCCTCTTCGATTTTCTTCCTCTTTCTTCTTCCTCCGAATTTCTTCCCTTCTGAAACTTCTCCGAATTTTGCCTTCCTCTTAAATTGTGTGTGTGTGTATGTAAAGTCAAGATGCCCTGGACTTCAATGGAAAAAGACTGAGAAGAAAGAGGAGAAAGGGGAAGAAGAAGAAGAATCGAAGAAGAAGAAGAATCGGAGAAGAATCGGAGAAGAAGAAAGAAAAGAAAAGAAAAGAAAAGAAAAGGAAAAAAGAAAAAGAAAATGGAAAAAGACTGAAATGCCCCTTCCATGCACATGAAAGTCACGTGATATTCATTCCGTCAAAAACTAACGGTGAGATTTAACGGAGTGGCCAATGGTAGTACGTTTTAAAAGTTTAATGGTCCAAGTGTAACAAAATGAAGTTCAGTGACTACTGGTAGAATTTACCAATAGTTCAGTGGCCTTTGATGGTATTTACTCTTTTATTTATTAATTACATTCATTTGCATCAAATGTGATTGTTTTTGCTCAAATACTGATTAAATAAATATGTGATAACTCATTCGCTGCGTGTGTAAAGAATGTTTTTCGTCTTTTTTTTCCCCGACATTTACTTGGTTTGTATATAATAAGAACTGTGTGTGCATTGACAGAATGACATTAAAGTACCATTCCGTTGTAACAGGCTGACAAATGATCTAATAGGCTAAAATACATATAGCAACCCACTTGACAAAATAATATTAGAGGGTAGGCCATGGGTCAATTTAAGACATGACAGAATGACATTAAAGTACCGTTTTGCTAATCAAAATGTGTCGATAAAGAGGGTGATTATAAATGCACCTTTTTATTTTATTACTAATATTTTATAAAAAATTTATTAATATTAAAATAAATTTTATTCTCACCATTTTTTTATTTTACTTTTTTATCCAAATGTTAAAGCAAGTAATTATTAATTAATAATGTAATTAACATAATTAAATCAAGAAATTCCTCACCACTCTTTACAAGTTTCATTCCCAAGTGAATACATATTGTCTTGCATCTTCCGGTTTCACCCACCAAAAATCTCATTTTGAACAAGAAATCAAGCACTAACAATATTAATTTGAGTGATAAAGCATTAACAATCATAGGTAGTGAGTCTAATGATATAGAAATTGAGGTATTGAAGAATGTCAAAGATAATAGTGATGTTGAAGACAGACAAAGATGGAGGTGATTTAAAAGATAAGAATAGGTCAAAAGAAGTATATTTATTCCATTGTTACTTTATCTTTATGCATTTTAACCATCACTTGATGAATATTGCAAAATTATAATCAAATTTAAAAAAAAAAAAACAAATCTATGGGTTTTGAATAGAGATGGCAAAAATAACCGCGAGTTTTTACCCGAATGGGTCTATTTCGGGTAGTTCATTTCGAGTCTGGGTTTAGGTCTAGAGCAGGGAGTGAAAGAAAATAAGTGGGAACGGTTCGAGCCCGGGTATCTAAGTACCTATACCCAAAGACCCGCCCCGAAATATATATATATATAATAATTATTTTTAGTATATATATTTGTATTTTGGATTTGTTTATTTTGTATACTTTGGACTTATTTTTAATATATATATATATATATATGGGTGAGGTTTCAATGGTTACTTATCTTTTTATCCATGAATGTTTATTATAATATTAACCATTTGATGAAAAATCAATAGTTGAGATCAAATGTATAGTTGGCTAACATAATTAATACACATTGGAGAAATATAAAGTATTAAATGCAAGGTTAAGTGGGTAACTTATTGTTACCCGATGACATGGCATTTTTTCTATTTAGTTTTAAGGAATCATAAATTAGATATTCATTACATGATTTTGTAATTCCAATACAGGATATCCCAATTCCTTACCCATATAAAATGGGTGATTTTATTTATATTGATATCTTGCAATTAATCTACATTGTTAAGTTAATTAGTATTGCCTGCTAAATTAATCCACAAGTGTAGATAAACTAACAAAAAAATATTATTGATTTAATTATATAAATATTGTTTTATTAATGATTTAATATTAAAAAATAAATTAGATTAATAGGTACATCTACTTTAATTAAATAAATAAAAATATGTTTTTTTTTAATTACAAATCAATTACTCTCATTCTAATAAAGGACATTCTATTTTTAGAATTAGTTTCAAGGATAACTTTTTAATCGATGATAAAATAAATTTTAATTTATTATAAATAAAAGATAGTCATTTTCAAAACTATCCCTTATTAAAGATAACAACTGTTAAAAAATAAAATAATAAAAAAATATAAATAACAAAAGCTTAAATTCAAACTAAACGTCTCAAACAAAGATTTCAAATTTGAACATGTAATCGAAATCTTATCACAAAGGTCAACCAAGAACATAAGAGCATCTCCAATCGTCTTGTATAAATTTTGTGTAAATCATACGTGTCAAAGTGGGATTTACACAAAAATAATAAAGAATTCGTTTTATACTCCAACAATCTATTTTAGACTTTTGTATAAATATTAAACTACCAATTAGATATGCACAAGTGGAACTTATCCTATATTTATTCCCTTACTTTCAAATCTATTTATTTCTAGAAATGGGATGAGGGAAAATAGACACGAGATTATCTGACGTGATTATATGAATTGGGTTTGTATTTTACACAATTTTTTACAGAAATCCTAAGTGTCAAAGTTTCTTAAAAAACTGCTGAAGACCCTTTTTTTAAAAAAAAAAACGTGTAAATTTTACACAAACCAAAATTCTACACTACGGTTGGCGATACTCTAAGTATTAAATATATATATATTTTATTAATTCTGAAAACTCTAAATTTTAAATTAATTTTCAAATGATAAGATGCTACAATTTTAAAAAGAAAAAAAAGTTTATGTACAGCAAAAAAGGAAAATAAAAATACTTGAGAATTGTGAACCTTTCAAAAAAAATAAAAATTTTGATGAATTTTTTTAGAATTGTTTATATGCTCATTTATTTCACATAATTTCATAAAAAATATTTTTTTTGAAGCACCAAATAAATCTCAAAAGTTTATGATATGTTGTTTGCATAATTATCCTATCACAAACCATTCTAGTGAAAGAAAATAATATTCGTATTATAAATTACAGTACCAAATGTCGTGCTAGCTAAGTAATTACATGATCATAAATACTTTATGTGATTATATATTGAAAAATTAATAGACATGAAATAGGTCTAATGTGATTGTCAACATAGAAGAATATGTATACTTGATTCTTAAATCTTTATTATTATTATTATTATATGAAAGAAAATGGTGGAAGTATTAATAACATAGTTAATTGAAAATATTTTTTAATAAAACCCTTTAAAATTCTTTAAGGGTGTGTTTGGAATGTGGATTTGAGAAAAGATTTTAACATGAGATTTGTATTTGGAATCTCAAATCTAAATATTTTTGTTTGGTGTGAAATTATGATTTGAGATTTATAAATCTATTCAAATAATAAGATTTGATACTTATCTTAAAGTTATAACTTTCAAATTTTAGAGATAGGGCTGTTCCTTATAAATCTCAAACTTGCGAAGTTGAAAAAAATATTAATTAATTTTAAAACAAATTATTATTTTTTATTATTATAAATATATTTGTAATATTAATTATAATAATAATACGAAGGATGATAAAGGGTTGTGTGTTGTCCAAACCCAAACCCAACAAGCATACAAACACATCCCAATTCGGTGCAGGTTTTATTATTTTAAATATAAATCCGTCGTGAATAGTGTACCCATAAACCCACTCCCGCCCCGTAATAATTACGCTATATTATAAGGAATAAAATACTATAATAGAGGCAAGTCGAGTCAAACAAGTTAATTTTGTGTAAGCATAAGTTCCGCCACGGTGTCGAAAAATAAAAATAACTTACTAATCAACTAAATATAAATTTTAGCGAAATAATATTTAGATTTATAAATCAATTTTCTTGTATTTGTTAAGTAAATACAAAATTTTAAACTCTCTTGTATTTCAAATATGTAATTTTTGAATCTTAGATTTTTGAATTTTAAAGCTAAATTCAATTATATAATTCAAATGCATCTTAAAAGAAAATAGAAAATAAATTAAAATGGAAGTAGATTTTGATTAGGAATCTAAATTAAAATGTAATCTAAATTAGTACAATTAAATTAATTTTAATTAGTGGATATACTTCTCAATTTTGAAAATGATACAAAATTTGTTTGTCAAACATGACACATTGATTATTGAACCAAATAATTAATTTTTTAATACAAAATAAGATATATTTTAAGTGTTATTTAAGAAGTTGTACACATACTTCCGCATCTGATCAAATTATTAAAAGTTGAGTTTGTTTGAAATACTTTAAATTAAGAAAATACATTTCTTTTAATCTTATTTTATATAATTGTGTTAAAATTATTATTTAGTTGAACAGTGACTAATAAAACTAGTAGAACAAGTTATATGAGATGTTTCAAATTAATTTTTGGGTTTTTATTGTAATATGATTTGTCACGAATGATAATAAAATGATTAAATTGAAAGTGTTATTAAAATAGTTGAGTTGTATGTAATTTGTAAACATATTATATAGAGATGAAAATTCAAAGTCAAATATATTTTGAAAGTGTTATTTTTTATAAACTTATGTTATTAATTAACTATAAAACTGAAATGACGAAAACACCCATAAACAATTATCGTAATTTGGAATTGGGTTATCATAAGTCTATTTGGCAAATAAAATCTTTAAGGAATCTTGTTTGGTTAAGATTTTAAAACATGTTTTGAAAAGTGACTTTAATTTTTGTTGAAGTTTTTTTCAACTAATTCAAAAAAACTAGTAAAAAAATTAAAAAAATAGTAACAATAGATCTTGTTTTATAAATCTCGATGATTAGGTTTCAAATATATATTTTTTATTTAATTCCGATTTTTTAATTTAAAGTTATGGTATTTTAAAAATTTGTGAGAGAGAAAGTAAAGTAATTTGGAAAGTGTGAAGTAAAGTTGACTTTTTGATAAAAAATTTAAAAACTTGATATTAAAATCTCAACCAAACACCACCTAAAGTTTAACTAAAAAAATAAAAATATAATAGGTCACCTTAACCTGCTATAACAGGTTAAAGGATTTGACACCTCACCAATGTGCATTAATTATTGTCAGTACCCATCAATGAGTAGAAAGAGAAGGTAACTATTGAAAACTCATCCATATATATATATATATATATATTTGTGTTTTGGTTGTTTATTTTGTATACTTTGGACTTGGTAGAGAGTTTATTTGGTGAATGATGAATTTGTTTGAAAATTTATTTTGTGAATTGTGAGTTTGTTTGAAAACTTGATAGTTTATTTGGTGAAATAATAAATGATTTTCAAAATCAAGTTAAAAAATAATAGTCTTCATGTAAATAAAGTCGCCTTTTTAAATAAATAAATAATTTTTGTGGTACCGGTGGGGTACTCGAACCCGAACCCGAACCCGAACCCGCCGGTTCTGGGCACTACCCGAACCGATTTTAATAGTTCTGGGGCCGGTTCTGGTCTGCAGTTCCGGGGATGGGTAATGCCTACCCGACCCCAAACCGCCCCGTTATCATCCCTAGTTATGAACCCAGCAATTACTTTCCCCGCATTGGCTGAGTGATATGCACATCACTCACCCCGCATTGCCCAAGTACCAATGAAGATACTCTCATAATGATAGGAGAGTATCACCACATTTACTTATCATAAATTGGATGAGTATATCTTAAAAATTGGGTCGTAACTTAAGTTATTGATGAAGTTCCAGATACTCAATGTCGAGAGAGTACCAATGAAGATACTCTCCCAATGACAGGAGAGCATTACCACATCTCTAGTGGAGATGAAGAAGGAGAGAGACCAGTAGAGATAGAGAATGAGGGAGAGAGACCAGCGAATAATGAGATAGAGCAACCAGTGGAGATGGAGAATGAGAGAAACCTAGGGCACAATAATGGGGGAGGGAGGGTGGTGTGTTTTAAAATTTTTTTAAGAAGGGTGGTGTGTTTTAAAAAAAAATTTATGGCTTTAAATTAATTATTTTAATTAATATAATTATGTTTCTTAAGTTAGGGGATGGTAGAGTGGATTGTTAATAATAGAAATTATAAAAGTGGAGGGTATAAAGTAAAGAGGGTGTTCGTGATAAAATAAAGGGGTGCATTTATCACCACCTAATAAAAACGTTAGTGGCTGAAATTTTTCCTGTTTTAATAACAAAGCTCAAATCCGACCCGACCCTTTAATGCCGATAACTAAACCGACCTTGAGAGAATTTGGTAACAGTTTTAACACATGTCCAGTAAGTCAAGTTCGGTAATGGGCCAATATTTTGGGTTGGCCCAAGTGGAAAATCATTAGGCAAGTAAAGGCTTAAAATCCCTCAAACATAACATAATCTAATATAACAGATAATTAATGTAATCGTTAGAGGTGTTCACGGTCTGGTCAACCGGACCGTTGACCCTAATTTTAGACCGAACTGTTGTTATCGATCTTGTGATTTTTGGGATCGAACCGAACCGAAAATGCCACTAAGACCGGATCAGACCGGACCACTTTAAACAGTCTGGGTTTGGTCGGTCCAAATGGTCAGGGCTTTTTGTTTGGGCCTATTTTGTTTGGGCTTTTTAAAAAATTTTAAATAAAAATAAAGGCCCATTTTGTAACCCATTATTCAACTGATTTTCAATACCAACCCAACATCATTCGGCCCATTAATAGTGTATAGTGGTTGTGGCAGAAATGCTCATATAATAAGCAATTTGGAATTAAATACAAATAAGTGCTCATACATTTCCAGCAATCAAATAACCAAACAATACTTACATTTTCAGCAATCAAACAAACCAAACAATGCTCACATTTTCAGTGAGATTGACTGTATTTTGTTGGACATTTCAAGTGACATTTCCAACAATCAACTGAGAACTCAGTGGTCCATATATATATATATATATATATATATTCACATATTGAACAAATGTTAGATCTGGTTAACTCGGTCCATTCACTCGGTATATATATATTCACATATTGAACAAATACTAGATCTGGTTCACTCGATATATATATATATATATATCTAATACACAAATTAAAAGCTTAACTAGATTTGAAAGCTAATACGCAAATTAAAAGCTTAACTAGATATATGTATATATATACCAAGTGAATGGCAGAAATATCAAGAGAAAGAGACGGATAGAGGCATGGATATTAGAGCAACTTATTATAAAGTGAGAGAGAACGAGCATACAGCATAGCAGTGGCAGATGTTGTGGCCCGAAGAGTGATCATTCCGGTGGTGGTGGGTGGATGGCGAGTCAGCGATAGAGAGAGAGAGAGCGGCGAGCTGTTGTGGGGGAAAGGGGTGAGCGGCAAGCTGTGGGGGGTAAAGGGGTGAACGACGAAATGATTTTAGGCCTAGGGTTTCGTAAGTTAACAAAAGCCAAAAGGTATATTATATATATATATATATTATATTCTTTAATAATTTGACTCTTATTTTTAATTTTATCTCCAATTTTATCTAATTGTTTACCTATTGTTGCTAAATATTGGTTGGTGAAATTGTTTTGTTCAAATATTTTTTTTTTCATCATTATTACCATCAAATATTTTAAATGGGCTAGCAACAATTGGTGTGTTTTTAACTTGTATAGTAATTGTTTCTAATGGGGGATGACCAGATGATACCCTTGACTTGTCTTCTTTGACCCATTGTGTTTTGGTTATTACATTGCATTTTTCATGGTATTTTTCATACCATACATAGAATTTAATATTAATTTTAAATTCCAACATAAACTTTTCCCACTTGCTAATTATTTTTTCTCTTTCTTTTTCTAAGTGGTTGGTTCTAAATTGGTGTCTTTTACTTTTATTTTCTTTAGAATTGAAGTCAGTGGTCAATGTATCCCAATCGATTTCAAATTCTTTTTTAGTATAACAAGGGTGTTTTACTAAGTAATTCGGTATCTTTTCTAGAAATTGTATAACAAGGGTGACTAATTTGTCCTTCATTTTTTACTCCTTTTAATTTAATTTCCGGTAAGGATGTTTTACTAAGTAATTCGGTATCTTTTCTAGAATTTGTATATATTCTAGAAGGTACCGATGAACTAGATGTAGTTTCTAAAATTAAGGGTGGTTTTCTAAATCTTGACTCGTCAAAACTTATTCTAACCGTGCCATTTAAATATTGTCTAAATTCATTGTATTATTTATAACTGGTCTTTGCGGAATTTCATTTTCTAAAATCCATTGATTAGGGAGATTAACATCTTTCCATAATATAGTTTTTGGAACTTGAATATTAGCATCATTAGTACTGCTTTCTATTAAAACAGTTTTGTCTTTTGGACTCTTACTAAGTACTTTAACATTTAAATTATATATATATATACTTAAATATTTAGCCCGGTCCGATTTTTATAAGTGTTTTTTTCTTTGGACCGAAGATTGGACCTTTTAAAATTGGTCCACCAAAACTTGGACCGGACTATTGTACACATGAAGACCGAAAAAAGTCCTTTAATTTGGTTCGGTCCGGTCCGGTCCGGTCTTTGCACACCCCTAGTAATCGTAATTAGTATATAATAATAATAATAATAATAATAATAATAATAATAATAATAATAATAATAATGTCTTTAACACTTATAAGTGTTTCAAATTATTATAGTCTAATTTATTTTTTTTGTTATTAAACATACAATTTGGTGTAATGTATTATATATCTTAACTTGAGAGTAATATAAAAAAACTAAAATGTATTAAGAATATATAAGGATTAAAAATGGGTTAGTAGGGATGGCAAAAAAACCTAACTTTGAGGGTTTTTGACTCGACCCGACCTTGATGGAGCGGGTTCGGGGTGAGTTAGGGTTTTGCCTCTTAAATATCCAACTCGGCCCACTTACATATATATATATATATTAATATAAAAATTATATATATAGTATTTATTAAAAAAAAACTAGACTTGTTTCGACCAAATGAGGGCCGTTAGTTCGTAGATGAGAAATACATATTATAAGACGATGAGCCACGATCACTCTCATTTCTCACAATCTTACTATCCGTCTTTTTCACCTCTCCCACACCCACACCTCTCAAATCGCTTTGGCTCTCCCACGGTCATAGATCCTCTCCCACGCACGCCGCTCCGCCACCTCCGGCCTCCCACGCACGCTGCTCTTCCACGCTGTTCCTCCTCCACCTCCGGCTTCTTCCACCAGTAAATACAATCTCTTTTTGTCGCTTCTAGGTTTGTTGAAATTTGCTTCTATATATACATTAACACATTTATATATACATTAATATATTAACACCTCTGCTTATCTCTATTTTTTTATTTATTTTTATATAAATAATAATAATGATGTTTGTATACGTATTTGTGTGTTCCTTGGAAATAGGTTTTTTTTTATTTTTTTTAGCATCTCTCATTTCAAAAATGTATTAAAAATTTACCTATTATTTAGAATAATATCTTACGAATTATTTTACTGATATTTTGACCTTTTTCTTTAAGAAACACAAATAAATTAAATTGTAACAATGACAACATTATCTAGATTAATATAGTACACATGTTGCTTTGTCACAATCAAATTTCATTTTTAGAAAAATAGTCCAGTATTAGTGGTCCAGACAAAAGGAGCAAATCAAAATCATGTGGATGATGCCTTACATCTAAAACATAAACAAACCTAATTATGTGATTAGTTAAAAAGTCTTAATTTTCATAAGAATTGATTAATATCAAGTGTTAATTTCACACTCCGTTTATAGTTATTCATTACTTGTATTAACTTTAATACCATTTATTTATTTGTCAAATCTATAATGATTAAATCTAATCAAGGTGAGAATCTTTTGTCCGTGACACTATCCGAGTCTAGTCCTACTCCAACATCTACACCAACTTTTGTCCCCGTGAATAATCTTACTGAACCCAATTTACAAACAACACAAAGTTCTTATAATAAGAGAAAATTAGGAAAACTTTTTTCTAAAGTTTGGCAAGATTTTAAAAAGGTTACTGAAAATGGAAGCAAAATGGCAATATGTCACTATAGCAAGACAAAACTTAAAACATATCCTAATAATCAGACAAATCATTTGCATTCTTATTTGGATAGGTGCAAAAAGCATAGGAATGTTAACATTCGAGATCACAATAAAAAGTGATATTTTGAAGTTTTTTCAAGAGCAAAAAATAAAAGCATACATGATGTTTAACAAGCTTTCAAGTCGAGTTGCTATCATAACGGATATGTTGTCATCTAGGCAAAATAGGGGTTATATGGCAATTACGGCACACTTTGATAATCAATCTTGGAGCTTGTGGAGTATGGTTATTGGGTACGTAAGTATTTTTCATAATTTTCATTATCATTTAACATATTCTACGTTTGCTTTTGCAATTAGTTTTATTTTAAATTTTGTAGGTTTGTTTATGTACCAGCTCCACACACGAAAGATATTATTTGTGATATTCTTATGGATTGCTTATTGGATTGGAATTTGGATAGAAAAGTATCTACTATAACAGTAAATAATTGCACTACTAATGATGCACTGGTTGGTATTTTGTCATATAAGTTTGTTGTTAGTAGGTCTCTTATTTTGGATGAAAAATTGCTTCATACGCGTTGTGCTGCACATATATTGAATTTGGTGGTTAAAGATGGTTTGGATGTAATAGAGGGTGGCAATTAGGAAAATACGTGATAGTGTAGCCTTTTGGACCGCTACACAAAGTAGAGAGGAAAAATTTGAGGAAGCCGCTTAGCAATTAAAAATTTCATGCACTAAAAAGTTGTCTATTGATTGTAAAACAAGATGGAATTTCACATACTTAATGCTTGAGACGGCAATTAGTTACAAGGATTTGTTTCCGCGTTTGAGACAACGTGAGCGACATTATATATATTCTTACCTTCGGAAGAGGAATGTAGTTTAACAAAAGATATTTGTGGGAGATTAAAATTATTTTTTCAAGTGACTTAAACTTTTTCTAAAACTCTTTTTCCTATCACAAATTGTTTGTTCCCAAAAAATTGTGAGATAAAATTGGCTTTGCTTAGTTGGGCCAATACGAAAAATAAAGTGATTAAGAATATGGCATCAAATATGTTGGAAAAGTTCGATAAATTTTAAAGTGAGTGTCACTTAGTTGCTGGAATAGCTATTATTTTGGACCCACGCTATAAAATGACATTCTTAGAACATGTACTTCATAAAATACATGGTGAGGAGTCTACTTTTCAAATAGAAAAAGTCCGAGTTGCTTGTTAGGATTTACTTAACGAGCACCAAGTCAAGCTAAAAGCAAGTAATAATAAGGCTGGTGGAAGTGGTGGAAGTGGGATCACATTAATCTTTAGGTGATTATACTCCAGCAAGTGTAGGTAGAGAGTGGAATATTGATATTTTTTAAAAATATGATCAAATTGTAAATGGTATGTCTAGATGGGAGAATATAAGGTCAAAGCTAGATTATTACTTGGAAAAAAAAATATTTTCGCACACCCAAGACTTTGATATCTTAAATTGGTGGAAAACGAAGGGTTAGGTATCCTACACTGCAGTTAATTGCCCAAGACATCTTGGCTATTCCAATTTTGACAGTAGCATCTAAATCGACTTTTATACGAGTGGCCGGATGGTGAATGCTCACCGCAGTTTACTTAGTGCTCCTGTTTTGGAGGCATTAATGTGTGTACAAGATTGGTTATAGAATGATATAGAAGGTATAATTTTATTTTATTTTTGTTTTAATTGATACTTATTACTTAGTAAATTAGTTATTTAAAAATCTAGACATGTGGCTTATATATAGGCTTTATTTTTTTTTGTTCAAAACAGGCTTATTTTAAGTTATTATTGGGCCTGGGCTATTCAACCCGACTCAATTTCTCCTAATTCGGGGTTGGGTTGGGGCAAGGCTCCTAAACATGTATGCAGGGCGAGTTTGGGTTTTTTTTTTTAAAAAAAAACCGTCTCGAGTTCGAGGTGGGCTAGTATACATGCGAGGCGGGTTTGTTACTGGCCACACCTGCCCTATACTCGACCTGTTGCCATTCCTATAGGTCAATGACTCAGTTTGCTTAGTCATGCGGTAAGTAAGATTCTCCATTGACATCGGCTCTAAGCATCGATAGTTGGTTTCAACTTATGATTGTAATCGAAGCAACCAACCAATCAACCGATCGATTAATTTGTTAGGTTTATATTTTTAGTTGACTTGATTCCGATGCTAAGAATATTTTCCGTTGTAATTGTTTAAGTCGAATTGAAAATTTAAAGATCCAACAATTAACGGAAACTCACCGAACTTACCGGATTCATCATACATAATTCAGGACTTAAAGTAATTTGAGTTTATGGTTTGATTCAAAATATAGGTGGTGTTCGAGCTTAAAATTTGTATTTAAAAAGTTATTGAGTCAAATTTATTTTTAAGTATTTTTACCTTGTTTTGTCATAATTAGAAAAAGTCTAATCGATACAAATTATTGAGAAAATTTATTTTTTTCATATCTAACATATTTCATAAAGTTACCTCTAAAATTTGAGTCGAATTGGTGTCCAAACGAATTTAATATAGTGAAATAAAATAAAAAGAAAAATAAATAATAAAAAGATTTAATAAAAGCTACGTTTGATTTAAAAGAAAAAGAATCTTTGAAAAGTCAAAGTTCTCATGTGTTGCTTTTTGGAAACCCACGTGTTGCTCCTTCTTTTAATGGGCCAAACCCATCCACTCATGCATTGCCACGTGGAAAGCATAGAAAAGGTTGGCAGCAGGTTTTCAATTGACGACCGGTACAAATTTTACTAACGTGGACCTGTCCGGCGCAAATTTGTCCTATGAAATTGAAATCCAAATTTTGGACCGGTACAACTTATCGAGACCCTATCGGTCCGGTGTGTAATTTTTTGGATATGATTTTTTATCTCAAAAATTTATTTTTTAATGTTTTTAACTTATTCTAAAAAGAATTTTGACTCTATATTTTTCTTATAAATATAACTATTGGTTTGGATCAAAAAGACACAATACTAGAAAGCTTTTCGAGAGAGAAAATATCCAAACATTATAATCAATTTTTGAGAGTTTTGAAACACCATCTAGATTTTGTTTACCTGCTATAGAAGATCCTATTATTCTTCAATTTTAAGAACTAGAGTTCCAAACGTTCAATGGTCTTGCGGGAATGTCTTTGATTGCGATTTAAGACGGGTTGAGTGAAGTGGCTAACGCGATAAGGAAGATCGCAGACAGGCGTGAAGGATTGTGATCAAGTGCGTGGAATGAGGCGACGGGTAAGCCGGAATAGCGGGAAGCGCTACGCCAAGCCAGATGCTGTTGGATTCTATGTTGAAGTGATTGACGGGATTGTTACGTAAATTATGGGAAAGCAATTTTTGAAAGTCGTCGAGTCTGTAATTCCGTTTTGATTATAGTGAAACACTGTCAGTTAGTCCCGAGGATTAGTCCTACGTAAGTAGAGATACCTCGTAAATTCCTGGTGTTGTGTGATTGCTTTTTTGTGTGCTTGTTTGATATAATTGTTAGATAACACAACATAAATTTCAACAGTAAAATTGGTTAGACCTAGGGTTTTAATTCCGCTTATCAAATATAAATTATTTTTGATAAAAACCCTAAAATCAACCTAGGCAATACGATCCCCCGAATATTCTTGTGTTTTTTCATCATAATTATCATTAACTCGATTTTTAATTTTTCCATGCTCCTCACCCAGACTTGGAATATCAACATTAACAGTTTTCATAAATATTTTAATACTTTAAAAATTGACTTTAATTTAAAATAATTTTAATACTAATATGCAATATTAATATTATTTTGTAATTTAACTAAAGTCACTGTAGTTTTATTTTTACTTTGGACTAATTTTAGCGAAGAAAAAAAAGTGCTAAGGCGTCCACTAACGATGAAATCATTTGCTGACTAATTCGTGGTGATGGCATTTTGCTTCACCTTATTACTAGGTAATTATAATTTGGGTTTTTTTAGTTACCCCCTATTCATAATACGAAATTTGAGTTACCCCTTATTTTTATAATCCTTTGACTTAACCACCTGAAACTTGATAGAGTTTAACACCGTCCAATTTTTTTTATCATCTGGACGAAAATACCCTTCATCTTCTTCAATAGATTTGTGTTGTGAACCCTAAACCTAATTTCATTTCGTTTTATCTCTAAACACAAAACCTATATACTTTTTTTCTCTAAAATTAATTGTAAAAAATAATCTATGGAAACATTTCTCTATCCTCACTACCTCCTTTATGTCATTGCCAATAACATCGAATTGCCGGGGGGTGTGAGGCTAGAGATGGAGGCGCCAGAGGTGTTGCGGATGTGGGAGAGCATGTTCAAGTGTATATATATACACATATGTATGTATCAAATCAATTTCCTCCACTACCACTATCAAACCCATCTACTTTCTCTCTTTTTATTAATGTATCAAATTGATTTCCTCTGCTACCACTATTAAACCTCTATGTATGTATTAAATCGATTTCCTCCACCTCTACTATCAAACCCATCTACTTTCTCTCTCTCTCTCTATATATATATATATATATATATGTATCAAATCGATTTTCTCCACCACCACTATTAAACCCATCTACTTTTTCTCTCTATATGTGTATATATATACACATATGCATGTGTCTATTTTTCTTGTTTAAAATTATATCTCACTTGAAATTTTGAACTCCTTGTTCTTTTTTCTCACTAGAAATTCACAAACCCATTTCCTTTTTTCTTTAAATTAGAGAGATAAGCTCTTTTTATGATAAATCACAACTCTTTCAGTTGGTTTGTTTAAGTATTTGGGTTCACTTTGTGTTGGGTTTCAATTTGTTTTGGGTTTTTTTTATGGTGGGTAATTGAAGAAGACAAAAAGGTAATCCTTATAATATAGAATTTGTGATGTCCTTGTTTGGATTTGGGTTAATTTGTTGGAGAAATTAGGGTTCATATGTGTAGGGATGAAGGAAAAGGGTTGAGGTTGAGGTTGAGATGAAGGGTATTTTCATCCAAACGATAAAAAAGTTGGACGGAGTTAGGCTTTGTCAAGTTTCATGAGGTTAAGTCAAAGGATTATGAAAATAGGGGTAACTAAAATTTGTATTATGAATAGGGGGTAACTTAAAAAAGCCCTTATAATTTTAGGATATTAAAAAATAGGGTTTGTTTAAAAAAGTTTTGTAAAAGGATTAGAGAATAATATTTTTATAAATTAAGGATCTATATTTCACCAAACTCTAAAAGGAGTGAAAAGTTAACTTTGCAGTATATTTTTGAATTTTATTTTTTTATGAAATCATACAAAATTAAATTTGCACTACATGTTTTTTAGTATATTATTATAAATAATTGTTTAATTGACAATACTTTAAAATAATGTTAACAAATTACATATTGAAAACCTATTTATTAATAAAATGTACAAATTACATATTGAAAACCTATTTATTAATAAAATGTACATAATATTTTTTTCGAAATTATGCAAAGTTAAGTATGCACTTCTTATTTTCTAAAACATTACTATGTATTTGTGTTTATTTGACGTTATTTTAAAGTTTTATGAGTAAAACATAAGAATATATTTGTTAAAAAATATAAACACGTCATGCAAAACAAAAGTGTATTAGTTTTTTGTATTGCAAAGTTAAGTTTGCACAAAAGATAATTCTGTGCAAAGTTAAGTTTGCATAAAACACATTTTTGTGTAAAATTAAGTTTGCACTTGGTCAAAACTCTTATTTTAAAACACAATTGAGAGCATGTCCATCGGATAGGATAAAATTTAAGGTAAATTTAGCAATTGTTTCCTAAATTTCAAAGCCTACACAGCGAAAAGGGTAAAAAAATTTAGTCATATGAGTATGAGACACATGTATAATTTTTCTTTAAAATAAAAATAAAATCATATGAAGAGTTTTCACCCGTATGGGCTTTTAAAAAAAAAAGGTAAATTTTTCAACCATAAGAGGCTGCCACCCTGGTATGGCTTCTTTTGGCAATTTTTTTTGTCTCTCTTTAAAATGAGTGCCGAAAAAAAAGGGAGGAAAATGCCCATACGAATGAGCCATAAATTCATCCGTTGTGACGTGAGGTAGGGTAAATTTAGCCATTTACCCTACCCGGTGTACATGCATTGATAAACAAATCCTTATTTCAAATACTTAAATAAAAAATATTATTTGTTATTTTTTTTGCGAAAAACATTATCAAGCAATTTTTTTTATCTCATTTTTAATTATAATAATTCCTCAGGGTGTGATTGTCGCGTGGAATTAAAAGTAGGATTGAATTAATTAATCATAACCGGTGTTTGTTGTCAAAAAAGATAGGGTAAATAAATCCTATCATGTGTTTGGTGCAAAGGTGAATATGATATTTTGATCATATCTCACGTTTGGTGCAATACGAGACTGGATTGTACTCAGGATTAATAATCATTTTATCCCTTTAAAATCGGATAAATATATACCACCCCTATAGATGGTATTATTTTATCCCATGGTTGTTGGATAACAAAATGAATATAAAAATTATTTTTTTAGATAATAAAATTTTTCAATCACCCAAAGTCATAGTAACTCAACTAATAAAATTCATTATTGTATAATATAATATTTTTATTTATTTTTATTAAATGAAGGTATTTATAAGAAACTTTAATTTTAGAAAAAATGGTAACATTAGAATTTGAAACTGTACTTAATGCTTAGTTCATAAATATTGTTGTAATATAGAACTTTTGCCCCTAAAGAGTTTTTTACGAAACTTATTTATAAATAGGAGAATCGCATTACTTTAAAAAAATTGTGAATAACAATTAAAATTGCATATATTTTTAAAGAAAAACAAATTATATTATATAATATGTGGACTTGTAATCCAAAACTTCATCAAATATAAAGTTTATTAAATATTTATCCGACTAGTCCTTATCCTGTTTGATACCGCTTAATTTTTATCCGACCGATATCTTTCCTATCTATCCCACATAATTCCTATCCGATTAATTCCGACTCTTATCCTATTTAGCCTTTATTCTATCTTGTCTTACTTCCTTATCCGGCGCGCCAAATACACCCTCAAGATATTAAAACTTCCAGAAATATTTGCTCAACAAGCGCAACTTAGGGTCCGTTCGGTACCGTTTTTAGAGACCCGTTTTTGTTTTTTGAGTTCAAAAATGGATAAAAAAGGCGTTCGGTGGGATTTAACAAAAACACGAAAAACGTTTTCGAAAAAGAATTCGTAAAGCTAAAGAAAAAATAATTTCACCATTTTCACTCTTAATCTTCATTCACTGTTTTTCGAAAAAATATTGTTCTGAAAATTATTTTTCATTTTTTTTTCTAAAAATAACAGAAAAATTCTCCGAAATCGTTACCGAACGGACTTATGAACTTAAACATTGTTTTGATTTTGCAAAAAGTATAAAAGTTTCCCTCCCATTAGAAAATTAAAGTTAAGCTTAGCTTGACGGAAGAATTGTTTAAAAAATGGCATTCAAAATTTCAAACTTGAAAAAGTTCCACAAAAAGTCAGTCTTCCACTAAAAAAAGAAGCCCCACCCACACTCTCTCTTACTTTTCTCCTCTCTTTCCCTCCACACTTCACACACACCAAACCAAAAACCTAAACTCTCAAATTCTTCCACAGAGACGGAGAAAGTTGAATAGATTCACAGAGACGGAAAAAAGAAGCTAGACAATCACTAGAATCTGAATTTGATTCTCATAAGGAAAGGAAAGGAAAGGAAAAGAAAAGCTAGGGTAAACGAAAATGGAGAATGAAGGCATTGAAATAAAAGGAGTTTTAACTCACGGTGGAAAGTACGTTCAGTATAACCTCCTCGGAGATCTATTCGAGGTCTCTTCCAAGTACGTTCCTCCCATTCAACCTGTTGGCCGTGGTGCTTACGGCATCGTTTGGTAATCATTCTATCTCTCGCTCGCTCTCTATACATATCTAGACATATATCTTGTGTGTATGCATTGTTTTGTTCTATTTAGTTGAGAAAATGTATGAAAGCAACAAGATGGATGAAAGAATACAGGCAATCACTGTCTTATTGCTGAACTTTTGAATGCTTAATGCTCAATGGAAGCTCTGAAAAATGTGTACGGTTTTGTTTGCCTCTGAATGCTGAATAGATGACATTTTACAAATCTATGCTTGGCTTGCTATTATGATATGTATATTGTCATTAGGTGATGAATGAAAAGAATAGGGGCTTCAGTGGAATTAAATTTCATTAGAGTTAAAATTAAGCATTCAGCACAGGACTTGCCTCTTAATGCTGAATTATAATCCAATGTAGTATTAACAGGTGAGAAAACAAACATTGTTTTTTACGAATTAATGCTAAATAGACATCCGTTCTGCATTAAGAGGTAAAAACGAACACCAACTCAGTTTGGTCTTGCAGAGGTAGGTTTGTTTTTGTCTGAGTTTTGTCTGCAACCAAACAGTCTGATGGATTCTACTGCTGATTCTAAATCTCAATTTGAATTGTAATCTATGCGGTATCGTTCGTTAGTGGATTTTCTTTAAAATATATATGCTAATTAGAATCTAGATACGGCTCAAATCGAAAAATTCGACTGGCTTTGTCTTCAATTTTTCTAGTGTTCTCAGTTTCCAATAGGTGTATAAGTGTAACTGATTTAACAACTTCGAATTTGAAATGGCAGCTATTAATCAGATTTTAGGCGTTGTTTAAGCTCATACCGCTGTGAGATTTGGGGGTTTTCTGTGGGTGTGTTGATTAGACCTTCCTAAAATATGACATAAATTATGTTAAATTAAACACTTACTTGTAATCCCTCCATTGGACCAAAACAATCAACGAGTGCCATGCAAAGCTTACTCCAAATCTTATGCTGAAGTTCCAAAGAGAATTTTTAATATACAAACCTGTAAAAATAAAAGTTCAGGTTCATTTCTATAGCAAGTCTGATACTTTTATCTATGCTTGTATATCATTTTTCCTTAAGTTTTTATTTCTGACGTACTGGGAATCAACGTCTTGTTACAGCTGTGCAAAAAATGCTGAAACAAAGGAAGAAGTTGCAATCAAGAAAATTGGGAATGCATTTGAAAACAGGATTGATGCCAAAAGGACCCTACGCGAGATCAAACTCCTCAGCCACATGGACCACGACAATGTATTCAAACTCACTTGAATAACAGTACAGTACAGTACATTTTTCTTTTGCATCTCGTATATTTTTTAAAATCTGCAGTTTCAATTTCCTGCTTTTCGAACTACAATTTGTTGGCGGCTGTTTATGATTATTTATGATGCATTGTTTAGCTTGTAAAATTTTTCATGATAGATGAATGCATGATCAGGGGAACATGGTGGATATGTACTAGAGCCTTTGCTTTTTTGTTTTTATTTTGGTTCATTTTGTGTTATGCTGTGATGCCAAACTATTCCAATGTTCTGATATTCTGCAGATTATCAAAATTAAGGACATTGTAAGGCCACCGGAGAGAGAAAAGTTCAATGATGTTTATATTGTGTATGAGTTAATGGATACCGATCTCTATCAGATAATACGCTCCTCCCAGGCACTGACAGAAGATCACTGTCAGGTAAGTTAATCTTCGGTTCCTCTAAGGAAGTTATTATTTTTTGCTAAATATTGAACTAGTAAGATATAAGACATGCTAAGTTGGATGCAGTATTGACATGCCAAGGTTTGACAAGGTACAATATCTATATTGGTTTTGGGTCATATTCAATGATAAGTTGGATGGAGGGCTCCAAAAAAATCAAAATCATAAGAAAATTCTAATGGGAATTAGACAATCAAATGGATAATTAGATGCACATAAATACATTGTTTACTACACATAAAATGGTCTACATGAACATGCATGCATCTACTGGATGAACTTAGTAAATATTAGTTAATTGTTGAGAATCAAATATCGGGTAAAATGTTTTCCCTCGGCCTAAGATAATAAGTCCAGTTTTTAAGTAAAATATATAAAGAATTATTATGTACTTTCATGATTCCTTTCATATAATTGAAAGGGAGTGATAGCATGCGTGCTATCTGCATATAAATATCTTATGAAACAAATTACATGCAATACGCATAGTAGAGAGCAATTTGTGCAAAAGAAGACAGATTCAATGGAATTCTGCTTGGATCCCATTTCAACATTTTCTATTGTAGATATCTACTATATGCTTGAAAATTGTTACAGTGAGGAGAGCTTTTTTGGCTTTGCCCTGCTATTTGGGGGTTTTCTCAAAGAACTACGCAACGTGTTTAACTGTTTTACGTAATCATTTGAGTTAGCAGTTAACTCCCTATTTCACGTAATTCTTTGAGATATCCCCTCGGGCGGGGTCAAAGGCTAATGACGTGCAAGTCTAATTTCGCATTAAGAGTTTAAGACTAGGGCAGAGTGAAAAACTCCTGGAAATGAAATTGCAAATGAATATTTTTGTGTTTGAAAGAGTTGATTATACATATAATAATATTGAAATAATAGTTGGACTCTGGGAGAGCGAATCAAATGGAGCCATTGCTAATGATTTTGATATTCTTTTATACTTGAATGTTAACTAGTCTTGTTTATTTGCTTTGGCAGTATTTTCTGTATCAGTTACTCCGGGGACTGAAGTACATACACTCAGCAAATGTTTTGCACCGCGATTTGAAACCAAGCAACCTGCTTCTTAATGCAGACTGTGATCTTAAAATCTGTGACTTTGGGCTTGCTAGAACAACCTCAGAGACAGATTTTATGACGGAATATGTTGTAACACGATGGTATAGGGCCCCAGAGTTGTTACTCAATTGTTCAGAATACACCGCAGCAATTGATATTTGGTCAGTCGGGTGCATTTTAATGGAGATTGTTCAAAGGAAACCTCTTTTTCCGGGTAAAGACTATGTTCAGCAGTTGGGGCTAATAACCGAGGTACTTGCACTTCTAATTTCCTTGCCAGCTTTTACTTAGGGTGTATATGTATGATGGCAAGCATGCAAAAGGCTAGAAAATAGTTGAATTCTAGGCAACTGCGAGCAATTAGTTTCAAGGGTACTATTGTTTGGAGGTGCTTTATTGGCCTTAATTTTCAAACTGGAAAATAATGTATTTTCTACCTTGTCCCAATCAAGCTCCAAAAGAAGGAAAAATAAAGATAGCGTAGAGTAAAAGCCAATTTGCCGCCTAATTGTGTGAAATGTTCCACATGAAATTCAATTTCTTGGCAGGAGGTGAGGATTAACACTCCAGCTTCTTCTGCTTTTTTTCGATTAATTGGATGGGTTGCATGGTCCTTCCATGGAAAATGTTGGCTGTCTAACACCACAAAAGATGGAAAATAGGTAGAAATTATCAACTGCCTAGCTCTAGCCACCTAGTCCCTACCTAGGCTCTCTAGGTGCTAGGTCCCCTTCTGCCTCTCAATTTTCGTCTTGCTGTTTATAGAACGTTGAACAATAATTGTATGGTCATTCCATGGAAAATGTTGGCCATCAAACGCCGCAAAAGATGGAAAATAGGTAGAAATTATCAACTGCCTAGCGCTAGCCACCTAATCCCTACCTAGGTGCTAGGTGTCCCCTTCTGCCTCTAGTCTTTTGTCTTGCAGTTTTTAGAACGTTGAAAATAATAAAATTTGATGAAAGTCTTTTGCGATTATTTCCCAAATCAGCTTCTGGGTTCCCCTGAAGACTCGGATCTTGGATTCCTAAGAAGTGATAACGCTCGGCGATACGTCAAACAGCTTCCTCATTTCCCAAAGAGGCCCTTTTTGCAGAAGTTTCCTGATGTGTCCCCATTAATCATCGATCTTGCCGCAAAAATGTTGGTTTTTGATCCATCTAAACGCATAACTGGTATGCCATGATACTCATTAATACTCCCTTTGTTCCAAATTAAGAGCCCATATTTGAGTTTTGCATTTTTTAAGAATGCTGTATTTTTATCACAATCAATGGTTCAGAAGAAAATTGTTTTCTATTGTGAGTTTTGGTATGTTGATTATCTTCTGAAAAGGAAAGTGGACTATTATTTTGGACATCCAAAATGGAATAGTGGACTCTTAATTTTGGACGAACTGACCCTGATTTGTATTCACTGATATAACATTCTCTTTCTGCGAAATTTATAGTTGAGGAGGCATTGAATCATCCATTTTTGTCAAGTCTCCACGAGATCAACGAGGAGCCAATTTGCTCTGCTCCTTTTGTATTTGATTTTGAACAATCATCTTTAAGCGAAGAAGATGTGAAGGAGCTTGTTTGGATGGAGTCTTTAAAATTCAACCCAGATAAGATGGTGGAGTAATCAAACTATAATATACCGTTTACGTTACTTTAGCTTGTGAATGTGCTGATTGAGCGGTTGCTTTTGGTTTGGTTGGAAGGTTGACTCAGAATATATAATTTGTGGTCGACTTTATATATATATATATATTATGAGTTGTTTGGGGAGATAGTCCTCTCCTATATCGGCTGGCGAGAGATTATGTTTTTATTTTGTAAGATAAAGAAAATTGTGCGGGTGGTTTCTTTTTTTCTTTTTATGGTTGGGGTGGGGGGTTCATGTGTAGCATGTTTCTATTTGAGATTCACTTGGCTTTGGAGAATTGATACGCAGAAAGGAGATATCCTGTTCAGTTTTGTAATGCCCTATACTTATATATACTCGTGCATAACTAGCAGACAGTAAATGGAAAAGGCTTGGAAAAAAAGAATTGTTTTATGTTGCTTTTAGTCTAACATTTTCTGCCCTTTCATTTACTTCCTAATATATCTGTGTGTGTTCGATCACTTTGTGTTTTTTTTTTTGTCGATATATGTGGTTCTGGCAGCTTATGCACTAGTATTCGAGAACATATAAGTTTGTTTAGAGGTGGTGTGAGAATTCTGCTTGATTTAGCACACTTCACTTTGGAGAATTGATAGAATAATATTTATTGGTCTCGCCTATGTTCTCACACCAGCAGAATCAAAACATTTGTAGTGTATTATATTTTAAAATTTTAATAGATGAGCTATACCCAAATATTAAAATTTTAGGTAATGTGGTCACCGTTTTTTGTCATAATTGATGAGGAAATGTCAAGGTCAAGGGAGACAATCATAGGGAAATTTGGGGAAATTTTGCTTGCAGAGGGTCCTGGCTGGGTCACTCTCCAACGCAATAGTTTTGTGCTTGCCAACTATTATGACATGAGTTGCTTGGGGCAAGGGTGCGTTCATGAATTTAAAAAGAATAGTAGTACACAAGGAATGAAAAATAAATATTACTTATATCAAGTGTAATGTGGCAATACACTAGAATCAATAGAAAAATGTGAAAGCAAAGTTTTGAAACATTGTTTTGTATATACGTATATTTAATGTACGATGTGGCAATATGCTAGAACCAGTGGCGACGTATTGAAATCATAAAATGACTGCTTTTGTTGTCTGCATAAAGGCATGCAATTGAAGCTTCACTAATACATTTCTTAGTTAAGGTCGCTTTGGATTCGTTAAAACTCAATTGAGTTTTCAATCTTATAGTGTTTGCTGCGTAAATGAAATGTTTCATAATCGTTTAATTAGTGCTACAAATGGCGAGATTTCAATTGCACTATTTTTATTTTCTGTGTAAAAATAAATACGTGAAAGTCTTTTCACTTGCAAATTGAATTATATACATATTCTATATTCTTTGTAAACAAATTCTTTTCACAGCATCTACATTCTACGCGCCTACGAATTGATTAAAAAACTAAATCAACCCTTAATCAAGCGATTAAAAAATTGGTGATAATATCAAAATTAATTGAGTTGCTAAAATGATATGAAGGCACAGGGAACTATGCCACGTCATTTCAAGGAGGAGCCAGCAGATGTGGCAAGTTGGCAAACTGAAAAGTAAAAAGGATGCTAGAAAAAAAGGTCACCAAGTTTATTCTCCATTTCATTTGATTTAAAACATTTTCCAACAAAAAATCATTCTTCACCTCCGTGAAAACATTGGCCACAGTCATTGTAACAACCCAAGATCTGGCAACAAAAGTAATAATCGTCTCAAATTAAAAGTCCTATTTTTTTAAAATATAATTAATATGTCATCTTATTTTATCATAGTAAATAAATTATATTATTAATTTGAGACACATTATAATGTTAAATTTACAATTACGAAGCAGGTAAATCTTAATACATCATTATATAGAACTGGCAAAAATTTAGGATGAACTTCTAAGTTTTACCTAACTGAAGAAATCATAAAGTACTAACAAAATATACAGTCAGCAGAAGGTTTTGCCAATATTGTCATATATGATATATCTCATTGTTTTCTTTGGGAAAACTTTCAACAGATTTTACAGCATTACTGAGACGAAGGCAAACAAGAAAAAAATTTAACTATTCTAGGAATATCATGTGGCATTACACCTGCTCAAATAAACACTCTCCGGTGTTTGAGTCTCATGTGTTTCCCACTGTAGAAATACTTTTGTAGGACCCAACCCATCCTACATGGCTTACATTCATTAGATTAGGTGTAGCACCAGGCAGTATTCCTAAAGTGCCCAATATTTCCTTGAGTCAAACACCTACTCGCTCAAAAAAAATAAAGCAGCAGCAGCAACACATACTGAATTAATTTTAGAATTTGATGACTTGTTTAGGTTGGCTTCCTAGCTTTCCAAGGGCTTTGTCCAGTGCAGTTTTAAACTCAGTGAAAGGCACAAGCTCCATCCTGCAAAGACAAAATATACAAAACTCAACTCACCGACTATTGTCAAAAAAAAACAAAAAAAAAAACCCACTAGGATTACCCTAGTGGCCAGAACTCACTCCCGACTAGCGGGAAGTCTTGAGTTCAAATACATCCGTATTCAAAAAAATTCACCAACTCAACGACCGAGGCAGTGAAATGACAGTAACAAGAAGGAAAAATAGACTAGGCCCTGCACATCAGCAGTTGTTTAGAAACATAGTACTGCTTCTGTCCCCAATCAATTTTAGGACATAGCCAACGTACTGAATCTCAAGAGAGTAAACAAGTTTCATTCTTAACCATCGAATTATGGTGTGATAGTGTGTATCTTTAAATTAATTCAGGATGAGAGACTAATAGGCATCACACAATGTTTGCAACTCAACAGTCCCACTAGATCCACAGAAACGAGACAGGGCCATGAAATTATCAGTTATGAGTCAATACCCATCGGGTTTGGGTCAACAACAGGTTGACCTGTTAGGCAAGCTTACGAATATGGGTAACAAAAACTAGGCCATACACAAGAAGATCCCATTTTATTTAAGGAATACGCACATCGAACTCGACACAAGAATGATCTTGCTTTAAGGTTAATCGCTGCATTATTTTTATGATGCACAGTTTTGACCCCAGAAACCAATCTGAAAAGCATTGCTGATTTTGCTAAAATTGCAATCAAGTTCCTGGAAACTATTACTGTCATCAGTAAAAATCTTGGAATAGATTCTCTGCAATATGCCCTGTAGCACAAATAGACTCCACAAGAAGCTATAGGAGCATGTTTTAACATAAATTATTTGTAGATCTAGCAATTTTTGGTCAGTTAATCTATCACAAAGTTAACACGTTAGGGTTTATTGTTAACATATTCCTTTTGATCCATTAGACAGGACTAAACCAGCGTGTGATAAGCTCGACCATACATGACACCTACCCGCTAGGCCACTACATACGAAAATAAGCAGCCTCAACATAACTGATTGCTAGGTCTAAATTTAAAGGAATATTAGAAAACACATACTCGTATGTCAATTTTCCTTCGCGTGCTAGACCCAAAAGGTAATCAAGCATAACTCTGCACTCTTTTGCCTTGTCCGAACTCATCCACTTCTGCAACCAGAACCCCCTTAGTGAAAGGTCCTGCACCAGAGAGATTATATATAACTTATGAGGATGTTGGGGCTTTAGGCCATTATAAGAATGGCCAATATCAAACTCACTCTCTCTCATTTGACTCTTTATTGACACACCTTTTTCTCTGAAATTTCATAAAACAAAATTTTATAGCTTACCTTAAATATGAAGGATGAAGTTGATACTGTTATAGGCTTCTTAGACATTCCACCATATGTCACCATGGTCCCTCCTTGCCTGAAGCCATGAATTTATTTATTAATCTTATTAGACAAAAAAAATTCTTAGAGGAAGAAGAAAAATAACATTCTTGAGAATAAAACAATTCATGACCCACCTCAAGAATTTGAGAACCAAAGATGCAGCATTTCCGCCAACACAGTTAAACCCCAAAGCAGGTTCAGGTGTATTAGCCTAGCAGATGCACGAGATGTGAAATGATTAACTTTAGCAAGAAGCAACACCTAATCCAATAGTGAAAAAAAACCCATAAAAGAACATATAGCTATAAGACATAATAAACGACATCACAAATTCCCTACTTCAGCTAGTATCAACTATAATACAGTGATAAATGATACCAGGAGACCTTTGACGTTTTTCACTTGCAGTTCGCTCTCAGTAAACACTTCATCGGCACCAAGTTTCTTGAGTTTTTCTCTTACTTCATCAGACCCCGCCCTGTAACAAGAAGAACACAACAGATAAGGATCCGGAACATTCCTGCTTGAAGCAAATTCGAAGTATCTTCTTCTGCTTGAAGCAAATCGAAGTATCTTCAGCCTGTTAAACATAGTCAAATGGGCATCTCAAGCACTGGACTTCCCTTATTAATTTGTTAAATCCGACTATATAAAGCATTTTTTGCACCTACTTGTAACAACCATTTGCTGCCATGCCAAAATCATCAAAGGATCCCCCAATTAGCAGGGGCATACCTACCTTACACAAGATGCGCAACAGCACCCCATGAAATTTTGGTTTTCTAATTGAGAAGATCAATTTAGGCTTTTCCAGAGAGAAACTGGGGAGATATGCGACCATAGGTCAGGGAGACGAGTTATGAATGAATGTTGTGGTGGATAAAAAATATAATGAAGGTTGATAGCAAGTCATTAATTGTTATGTAATTTTTGCTTTTGAGATAATATTGTTTGACTACTGACCAAGAGTTTTCTTTTCAAGCTATAGCAAAACAGTGACTTATATTTAGAAGTCACAGGTATAAAGTCTTTTTCTCCACTTTCCTCTTTATTCTTTCACTTATCAAGTTATTACCCTCTTCCAAGTACTTCCTCTGCTTACTATCGAGCTTTTTCCAGTAATTCCCACACCCTAAACTTGCAAGATAGACCATAATTCTGAATATGTTTACCAAGTATATCGTGAGGGAAAGAAGTTATAGAAATTTGATCTTCGATCACACTTTCAGCAACTGGCAAGGTAAACTGATTTAGGTTATCTACCAGAACAATTGCCTAAGAGCCAATCCCATGAAAAATTGTAAAACAGGAGACAGAGCATTTCACTGAAAAACATTTAGAGTAAGCCCTGACCCTGTGTTTGGATGGAGGAAAAAAAATACTTGGGAGTTGAGCAAAAGTTGGGATTTGGAGCGCAGAAAAGACAAAGTCCATCATTAGGTAAAATTAGTGAAGAATTTGAAATTTTACACAATGAAATTTGCTAGATTTTGGCTTTTAAAAATTCCGACTTAAAATTCTGTGGTACAAGGTGTTTCTTCAAATTCCAACTTAAAACAAGTGATATTGTAATTCATGTCATTTTTTAAATTCTACATACAAGACATCCAAACATGGGAAATTGCAATTGAAGCAATTTTAAATGATGAAATTTTCAGTTCTATCATTTACTATTTCGATGGATTTTAGAATTACTTCATCCAAACAGAGTGTTTCAATTTGCGTGAGAGTTTGCATTTATCAATGTAAATCAACACAAGCTCAAAAAGTAGAGAGAACCTCCAATAAGCACCTGTCCCGTATAATATTTATACTGTGGATTCCACGGATTCGGGCAAGTTGAATGATGCACTGTCCCACAATGCTTGTGGCCCCATTTTGCACAACAGCATCACCTAGTCAAGCACAGACTAATCAGGGAGAAAATCAGGCAAAAGTAAATACTCCCTTCTTCCCCAATTAAGAGTCCATTTTTTACTTTCACATTTTTTAAGACTGCAGTAATTTCATCACAATCAATGGCTGAAACCAAAACTTGTTTCCTATCATGAGATTTGGTGCGCTGACTATGTTCTGAGGGTTGGCCCAGTGGTAGGCAACCTCCACCCTTGCCTTGAGGTCAAGGGTTCGACTCATGGGGTGGGAGGGGAGGGTTTTTCTTTATTTGTAGGATTAAGGGAGAGACTTAGACCTCCCTTATTTTAAAAAAAAAAAAAAAAAAAAAAAAAAAGGAAAGTGGGTTCTTAATTTGATACATCCTGAAAAGGAATAGTGGACTCATAATTTGGGATGGAGGGAGTAAAAGATAGAACCAGAGAAAATAGCACACCTGATTTTAGATCCACAAAGTCCTCGAGCATTCTTAGAGCAGTCAAAGGATTGACAGTAACAGTAGCAGCATATTCCATTGGTGTTTCTTTATCAATTTTGTGCCAGGCAGCCTGGTCTTTTACAACATATGTCTGCCATGTCCCTAAGCAGAACAAATGTTTTCATGTTCCAATAGATCAATGAATCAAAAGAAGAGTATTTGGAGGCAAATTATCTTTTGTGCTGTAAAAACGGAATAAGGTTTTTGCGAATCAAAACTAGTATTGCCTTTCCTCTACCATCTAGGGCTGATGAAGAAATTAAGACCCTTTTATTTCTTTCACTTTTTCTTCTTTCTAATTTCAAAAACGTAAGCAATCACATTTCACATCCTCAGAATCATCCCAGGAATAAAACAAGCCCTTTCCCTGACAACCATTGATAGTTAAATGACTTAGACTACTATTTTTACTAATATTTCAATTTACTTTCTCATTAATACAAGTTGTGTGCATAAATTGGTCCATAAAACTGCAAAATACTGAACATCTCTCACAGCAAATTGTGTAACGACCACTAGAAACAGTATAAACGTGAAACTGAAACTACAAAGCTCCAAATTGCACCTCAACGTATAAGAATCAAAACAGAACAAATGAGAACTGATAGGAGATTGATGCACAAATAAATTCAACCATACTATAGCAACATTATTGAGGAAAGCGTACCAGATGAAGGTGGAGAAGGGATGACCCAATCACCAAGAGATAGACCCTTTACCGCGGAGCCTAATGTGTGTACCTCACCAACACCCTCATAACCCCCAACTGCGGGCACTGGTGGCCTCACAGGGTACACTCCTACATGAGCATATCATTTAGAACTTAGTTCAAAAGTCACAAAGAACTTCAATGCTTTAAATAATGAACAACTAGACACAGATTTCCATGCACATATACATCTAATTTAGAATTAAAAAAGATAACCAAAAAGGGTAGTAGTCTAAAGGTTAAATTGTTAGTAGTAATGTTGTGGGCCACGAACCTTGTCACTAATATAGTTTTTTTCACATTAATGATAATGATGATAGGGGCAAAATAGGAAACCCACAAAATATGGAGTCATAACCAAATTCACTGGCTCTCAATTTATATACAGATATAGATATTGTATTCATATCTTAAAACTTCTAATTATCAGCACATCCAAAGTGGGCTACATCTTCTATCCCTTCCCTTCCCATCTTTCTCTCAATCCTCTATTCCAATTAAGTAAATGACATTGCAACCACGTAAATGAAAAATCACTAACATAAATCAAAAGGAAAGCTAATCGAACCTTCAATTCTATTGATATCAGAGGGATTAATAGGAGCAGCAAGCATTCTAACACACACGTCATTTTCCTTAATTTCACCTGGCGGAATCTCAATTATTCTGCATAAAACGTTACATTAATGTGTCTGTAACTGAAGTGACATCTTAATGCCGAATGGAAGTTCTTTCAGCATTAACAGGTAGACATTATGTTCATTCTTTCCCCTCTTAATGCTGAATTAGATTAAAATCCTACATTCAAGAGACAACCTACGTTGGATGCTTAATTTTATTCCAATAGTATTCCTATTCCTTTTATATCATAATAAAAGATAAAATTGTAATATGTCATCTATTTAGTATTCATAATCAAATAAAATCAAAAACATTTTCTAGAGACTTCGTTATGTCATTAAGTATTTAGAGGTAAAAAAAAAAAGCTGATTAAGAGCTGCACTGAATGCTTAATTTTATTATTACAATAATATCTATATTCTTTTTTTATCGTTATAATAAGGATAAAATTGTAAAATATAATTTATTCTATTCAGAATCGGAAGGATATAAAGACTAACAATTTCAATACTATTGGTAGCCTAGTAGAAAGTGAATAGGAGAGAGACCTGGTGACGGAATCTGGAGGGCCTTGCTGGTCGTAGAAGATGGCCGTGGAGGGCGGCGACATAGCGGCGGAGAAAGATCGGACGGTGAAGATTTTTGTTTTAGTACGGGGAAGGAGGTAGTGTGAGGATATAAAAGTTCCATGGATTGCTTTCTGCATTGCGAATCTCATCGACGCCATTGATCACAAAGCTTCTTTCTCTCTTTCTTTATTGTCGAGTGAATTCTGAAAAGGGAAGTGAGAGTTCAACTTCTTAGGGTCTTTGGTTTTTAAGCATGGCTCTCAACCGTACCGGTCTAGTTTGTTTGCAAAACCAACCGGATTCGGTTGATTTTAAATTTTGACACTAATACACCTTAGTAATTCCAGATTTCAACTTGCACCCTAACCAATTCTTTAAGACAAACTGCATCCTCAAGTTTTACTTTGTTGCAATCAAATCCAATCAAGCATTTTTGGTCAAATAACTTACCGGTATTCAGCACAAGCAACTTGCATGGTACCTTTTCAAACGTATATTTTTCATCAACAACAACGAACATAATTCTTTGTGTGGTAAATAATTTGTGCAAATAAGAACGTTGGTCTTTCTTATTGTAAAAAATCGATTTTTAACTGTTTAATTTTGTGGTTTGACAAATATAACCTTAAAAAAGAACCACGCTCGTGAGTTATTTGGCTAGAAAGGCTTGATTGGATTTGATTGCAACAAATTAAATGCTTAGGGTTTTAAATGTTTAGGGTGTAAGTTAAATATTGTATTACTTTTGCATACATTGGTATAATTTAGTCTTAAATTTTAGTTGATCCATTAGTTTTAGTAGTTTCAAATAACAACCTAAACTATCCATCATGTTTCACCTTGGTGATTTCGTCCTTCATTAGGATTCACGAGATTTGTTGATGTGCGCTTAACTCACTTGAGAGGCATTTATGTCAAAAAAATTCAATAAATCATTTTTGCCTCCAGAAAATAGTTGCCAAAACGAATCCCAATTTGTATATATGTGTTATAAGTAAGTGATTTTTTGAATTATTTTAATATTTATATCATTCAAGCTGGTCATGTGATGGGCACGTGATCATATCCTGTTAAATCTAATGACCCAAGTGAATAGAAAGACCAAAGTTAAATGTAATGGACATTTTAGGGGTTCATTTAGCACTTTTTAAAGTTCAAATGGCATTTTGCAACTTTTACAATAGTTTAGTGGCCATTTATGTAATTTACTCAAGTAAGACAAAGAACACTAAGACGTGAACATGAGCATGACACAACATTGTGTTTATATGGAATACGGATTTGACCTATTTAAATACGACATTACATGACAAACACAATACACATCGTAACAATAATAAAAATGAAAGATATAATGCTAATTGTTTTCATTGTTGATGAACCATTTTAGTAACTAAAAACAATTGTTATAGCTAACTAAAACAATATCTCTAAGATGTTGAAAATTATTACTCCATGTATTTTAGTGATAAAATATAAATATTGAACCATAAATGGTGGTCTAATGACTTGTCATCATTGGCAATATGTTGGGGCAAATGGTTTGAGGACATCCCAAGTTTAAATTCTAACTGGTACAAAATCATTGTGACTGGCAGCAAGCTTAGATTCGTGAACGACGTTAGTCCTGTATTCAATATGGTGTGAAAACACATTTTGAAGAAAAAAAAAGAGGTAAAGATTAAGTATTCATATCAAAACGTTGATGGTGAAAATTCACTGAGAAGCAAAATTGATAGACTTAATAAAAAAAATTGTGGGGAGATTTTAATGAGAAGAAAAAAAGCCCACTTGGTTAAATTGGAAAAAGTTTGTTGCCCCAAAGGGTTAGGAGGGTGGGGTATTCACATAACCAAGGATTACAACACTGTTCTCAGTGGTAAAATTGGGCGGGGAGTTTTTAATAAGACTAAACCTTTGTGGATTAATGTTTTGAAACAAAAGTATAACATTTCCAAAACCCCCAAAAATGGAGAAACAAACAAAATCTTCCCCCATTTGGAAATGCATCTTTAGTAATAAGGAATTACTTGTTAAAAATATGAAATGGGTAGTTAGAAATGGTAGAAAGGTTTTCTTCTAGGAGGACAGTTGGATATGGTCAAAACTCCTAAACAATGATGGTTTAACCAGGCACGGGGAATTGAAAATGGTTGAATTTATCAGTTCTACTGCATTTGGAAAAAGAACCAACTTGCTCAGTTGGTTAATACTGATGACATGAATGATATCTTGAACGTTCTTCTCCTATTTTTTTCTTTGATGGAGGACTCCATTGCTTGGAATGGAGTGGCAATGGAAATTTTTTGGTGGACAACTGTTACTAACTTATTGTGAAAAATAAAGTTGCTAATGAGAGCAATCAACAAGATTGGAAGTGGCTTTGGAAAATTAAACTGCTTTATAGAATATTGTTTTTTATTTGGTTACTTAGTAAAGAAAAATCTTGACTAACAAAGCTTGCTTATATAGAGGCATAAATTAAGACGATCTTTACAAATCTTACTTCCATTAAGAAAATGAAAACCTTATCTTCATAGAATGCTTTGTGACGAGACGAGTTTATAATATTATACATCCAAACTACATTTCTAAATTTAATAATGATGATTTCGAATTGTGGCTTGATAACAACCCCAAATGCTACGATAGTGTTACTAACATAAATCTTGGTTGGAACACGTTATTTGCAGCAACAATTTGGAATATTTGGCAAGGAAGAAACGACTTCCTATTTAGCGATTATACTATTAATCATGGTCAGATTGCTATTAAAAGCTTCATGTTACCTAAAGATATCCAAAAGGATTCCAATAGCAATTCAGATCAGATTAATAGCAAGGATACTCGCTTGATTAAATGGTTTTTCCATATCGCAAGCACGTTCAAGATAAACACTAATGGAAGTCTAAAACAAGGTGAGAGGGGTAGCTTTGGTGGATTGGTTAGAGATGATCAAGGAAGATGGGTCAAAGGTTTTTGTGGCAATTTTGGTTGGTCATCGATTATTAAAGCTGAACTTTGGGCTATACGATTTGCATTATTCCTTTGCAACGAAAGAAAATGAGAAAGAGTTCTAATGGAAAAAGATTACTTATAATAACAAGTGTAGATTTTTCTAATGACACATAGTCGACATTAATATTTAAATAAATTCAAACAAATTCATTTGAATTAAAAAAGAAATTAACATATAGTTTTAAAAAGGGTTACTAAACAAAATAATTTAGAGTCTAGCATTCATAAAACATACACCATATTGTATGTAAAATATGGTCAAATAATTAAATTGTTATATGTATATTTAACACCACTAGTGGTAATTTTCAGTAAAAGTAATATGAGCCAAATTTAACTCTTTTATATTTATTACCTCAACTCTTAAAATGACATATGTTATCTAATTCCTTAAATTTTTTATCATTTGCACATGCATACCAACACCTAAAAAGAAATATTTTATCTCAACCATTTATTTTTTTATTTTATATTGTAGGTCCCAAAAACTTTATTCCCCATTTATGTAAATTGAATATAAGTATGGACAAACATTTTTTTTCCAAATGTTTGGAATAAATTGAATTTGCTTGAGTACATAAGACAAAGTTTTTTTTTTTATATAATTAACGACATACCATTCACATCGTAAATAAGAAATTAACAAGATATTATTATGATATGATCCTCAAAGATTGCTTGTAGTGGGGTTGAACTCATGACATATACTTCATAAGCCACTTAGAGTAACACCCACAATGGTAATAATATGGAAGTAGAAGTAGGTTAGGTTTGCCCTACGACAACACACAATAAAATACCCTAGAGGGGGGGGGGTGTGAATAGGGTTTTTAAAACTTAAACGGATTTTTAAAATCGTTTTAAAAATATTTAATGTCTATATCAATCAAGCAAGCAAGATACAAAGGTAATTCCAATCACAAAGAAGATATAGCAATATATAATAGTGCAAGAGATAGAAAGATAAAACCGATTTGAAGACCAAGGCTTTTTGTCCACGCGATTTTTGTTTACCAAACCATAATCCGCGCTCGATTAGTTTCCCGAGAATTTTTACTAAAAACAATCTCCTTCCGGGTGAAGATCAAACCACTACAAGTGTATCATCTCACACACTCTTTACAAATATTGCTTGATCACAATATTCACAAAAGAATCTCTCTCTTGCTAACCTTGTGAAATTTACCTTTCACAAAAACTAAACAAGAATTTACCTTCTTGTTTTTCTTATGAGATTTATCTCTCATAATGAATTCTAATTGTTTGGTGATTCACACCAATTTACAATAACTCTCTTAAGTGTGTAAATAATACAATTTGAAGTTCACACTAGAGTTATCCTATTTGATCAATATGATATAGCTCAAATGATAATGATTGATCAAAATAATTCTTGAATCTTTGAATGATGAAGATAGATGAAGTATGGAGTATGAAAGTGATTCAAGGTGGTCAAAATGTGTCTTAAATAGTGTATATATAGTCCCAAAAGTGATATAGCCGTTTATGAGGTTTAGTAGAAGTTTGGTACCAAAAATGGTAAAAAATCAAAAATCCAACAGCTATATTCTGGGACATCAGTCGACTGAGAAAAATTCCTTAGTCGATTGAGTGGGCCTTAGTTGACTAAGCATAGCTCCTTAGTCGACTGATGGACCAGACTACCTATCAGGCCATAAGGCTAAAAATCTCAATTTTTGCACTTTTGCATTTAAGCTCTGAAATCAATTCTAATGCTTTGGGGACCTTAAAAATAAGTTCATAAGACACCTATTTTCGGAAAAACTCAAAATAATGATTGTTTGAATTTAATACGAATTTATTTCAAAATCGATTTTTACAAGAATGATGTTTTAAAATAATTTTGATTCAAACTTGGTTTTGATAAATTAAGAATGATGCAAGTTCATGTTTGAGCTATATAATCAATCAATTAAGAAAATTTACATTAATCCTAAGCAAACAGTCAATTACCAAATAGATGAGTATTCGAATGCTTCGATTTGTTTCTTCAATTTGATCTTTACTTGAAGCTTTACCCTTGAAGTTTTTGCATATGATCCTTGATCTTGATCTTCATGGATTTGCATTGTGATGAGTTTGATCTTCTTGCTAGTCCAATGCTTCGTTGACTTGATCGGATATTAATTGAATGATTCTTGTCAAACTTCCTTTGAGCAATCATGCTATTCTTGATTTTTCAAATAAAAAAGCTATAATCTTAAATCAAGAACATGTTAAATTACACATGATTGATTTATTGTTATTATCAAAATAAGATTAAGACTTACAAGGTCAACAGTTAATGAAAGAATGGTAGAACACTGTTCTATAGTATATGAGAATGATTAAGTTAAGTTAGGTATCATATGCCACACTATGCCTTGTTTCGAAGTCTCACACCACATTATTTAAATTGTATGTGTTTATCTCTTCTACTTTTGTACTTTCTCTTGTACTTTTACTTTATTTTTCCACTCTCACTATCTTCAAATAACACGTAATATTTATTTTATTTCTCTTTAGACCATATGATCCATACCAATGTTTTAATACTCTAAGTAGGTAAGTTAAATATACTTTTCTTACCATATTATTAAGTCCTATAGTGGATGCCCATTTTGTTTCAAATAGAGCTTTTTATAGGTGAGTAAATGACACATCTCTTCATTTGGTTCCATTCTATTGGTATATGCAGTGAATGAATATGCACTAATTTGTTACATATACGTAGATGGAGTGAAACAATTATATCTGTTAACCTAAGGTCTTAATCTTATTTTGATAATAACAATAAATCAATCATGTGTAATTTAACATGTTTCTTGATATAAGTATATAGTTTATTTACTTGAAAAATTCAAGAAAAACATGACAAGGATCACTTTTTCACTATTCGATCATTGGACAAGACAAGGAAGATCAAATCTCTCAATGCAAATCATGAAGCACAAAAGATCAAAAGACTATATGAAAAGTTTCAAGGAAAAAGCTTCAAATGAAGATCAATCCGAATAAAAAAATCAAAGCATTCGAAAACTCGTTAATTCAGTAATTGAGTGAGTGCTTAAGATTTATGTAAAGTTACTTTTTTGATCAAATCCTTATATCTCAAACATATTCATGCATCTTTTAAAAGATTGATTCAAACAAGCTTGAAATTGAATTTATTTGAAAAACATCATTTTACAAAGAGCTAGTTTCAAAATAAATTCATATTAATTTTAAATGATCATATTTTAAGCTATAATAAAAATAGGTATCTTAGAAACAAATCTCCGAGGTTCAAAAATCATTAGAATTGTATTTGGAATTAAATTGTTAAATTGAAAAAATATTTTTATTTTACATTTAAAATTCGCTCAATTTTCGCACAGTTTTGATCTAACGGTAAAATGGAGGCCTTCCCGGACTTCGATCATTTTGAAATTTATATAGTAGTTAGACAACATTTCTTAGAACTTTTGACTAAAATTTGAGCATGATCCAACGGTCAAATTGAGAGAACTTATCAAAAAAAAATTGAATTTTTTGTCAAAACTAGATGTTGGAAAGTTTGAAAATGTATACCTTTGACCCAAAACTTTTCTTAATCATCCCCAATGGCCATATGGTTTTGCAAGCTATATATATGAGGTCCTAGATATGTTTTAACACACCTTGAATCATTCTAATACTCTATTATTCATATATTCAAATATAAAAAGATTCAAGAACACATTTTGATTAATCTTTCATCTTTTGAACTATATATTTTGATCAATCTTGATAACTCTAGTGTGAGCTTTATTTGTAATCTTCAAATACACTTGAGAGTTATTGTATTTGTGTGTATCACCACAATCAATTCATTATTCATTTCAAAAGAGAGTTTGTCTCTTTGTAGAGCAAGAGATCATATATTGTGAGAAGTATAGTGGGTATAGCTATATTGTGAGTATTGTGTGCATAGCAACATTTGTATTGAGGTTTGATCTTCACCCAAAGAAGATTGAATAGTGAAAATTCTCGGAAAACTAACCGAGCGCGGACATATGGTTTAGGAAACCGAACCGTGAGGACAAAAAGTCTCGAACTTCAAATTGAATTAATCTTTCTAAACTCAAGCTCTATTTTTATTGCTATATTATTGCTTGTATTTTGAGATTGCTTATTTGCTTGGCTTGGGATTGATTTTTTGAAATTGATTATTTCCTTGATATTGTTGCTTAGCTAAGTTGCTTTGCTTAAACATTTTAAAAACGTTTTAATTCCGCATTAAGTTTTTAAAACCCTATTCACCCCCCTCTAGGGTCATTATCCGACCAACAATATCGGTGCATATGTAGTGAATGACTATGCACTCATTCGCTATATATTCGTCGATGGAGTGAAATAAAGTAAAATGGTTCGTGTATTTAGCCATGCTTTTTTTTTAATAAATGGACATATACCAAAACTCTTGCCAAACTTGAGATTAAATCATGTGCGTCGGATCAGCCACGTGTCCATAGCTAGATCTTTGTAGATCAGAATCCTAAAGGAATAAAAAAAAATCGCTTTCTCAGTTTCGCACTTTAAATTTCGTTGAGCCAAGCCAACGCCTCGTAGACCCTCCACATAGGCATGCCCCACATGAGCTCGGTAGTCTCTCACTAAAGGATCCTCTCTTGAAAAAATCTCTCTCTTCCCCTGAACTTTAGGCTTTCATTAATTTTCACGTTTTTGAAATAAAAGAGAAATATTGCTTATAAAATGTTTTGAAAAATTATGTTATCATTCAATTATGGAGATTTGATTTGCTTTTCCTTTTTGTATTTGCTTAAAGTTTCCATTCGAGCTTAACAATGTTGTTTTGGCGGGAAGTAAATCATCATTTATAAGATATAAGTGAACTCAATTATCTTATTATTGATTTTATATTTCAATATGATTTAGTTCATGAAAAATTAGTTTTGATTAATCTCTCTCTCACTATATATGTAATCTGTACTGATTCAATAATAATATATTTGAATACTTATATATATGGTATATTTTCCATACGGATCGGGACTTTTAGAGACAATTTTCCGTCACAAATGCATTGGGGATATGTTTTTAAAGACAAAAAACTGTTGCTAAAGGTTCCGGTCCGTATGGACCAGTCCACATAGGAATTTTTTCGTATATATATACAAAGGGGCTCTCCTAAGGATGCTCTTTTTAATAATGGGCTAATTTAGGTCTAGGTAATCCTAGCGTAAGTCGCTAAAGTAAAATAAATTTACAAACGACGCTCTGTTTTTCTCTTTTTATTTCAACACTTTTCCTCCTTTTATTTCAACACTTTTCCTCCGTCTCTTTAGAAACAAGTAAAATTTCTTTTATTTCTCATTTTCAATCTCTCTAATTTCTAAGGTCTTTTCCTTTAATATCTAATTATAGTATTTCGTTTGCTCTTTTTTTTTCAATTGGTTAATAAAGTTGAATTTAATTTTGTTTTGTTTTGTATTTTGATTGGGTTTTATCATGGTGTAATATGATTGACAGCAGGTGAAAAGAGGAGGTGGGTACTTTTTGGCACTTTGTTAAGGAAAGCAAATCCAATGAAAAGTTTTATTTATACTTATTGAAGATCTAAAAATGGCAGTTCACTTCTTTTTCAATATCTATATTTCTCTTTTGAATGAAACCTTGATTCGTTGTTAATTTTGATATCTTTTAAGTGCTTTTCTTATATGTATCTGTTCAATAACAATCACGAGTCTTTAAGTTTTGGGAAGCATATTGTGGTTATTTGGGTTGATTTTATGTATGGACTTGTTGAATTGCGTTTGCGTGTTTGAAATCTTGGGTTTTGGGGAAGCAATTTATGTTCCTTCTATTACTTTAATTTGCTAATTTAACATGTTTCTGAATGTTTATAATTGGAATTTTATGGGTATCATTTCCCCTTTGATGGATTTGGGGCACTGGGTTTAGACTGTTTGTATAATTGTAGTTGAAATTTTCATGTTTTTTCATTTGTTTCATGTCTTTTTCCAATGTATGTTAAGATCATTATTTAAATGTTTGTAGAAATTAAAGATGGCTTCATCAACAATCGCGGGAAGCTGTGACCGGTTTAAATGTATATTGCGGCTAGAAAATAAAATCTGTTGATGCAGAGACATAGTCGATGTGAGAATAATGCAATCAAATTTAGAAATACATAATGGGCTAGTGTAGGCTAGGTATAGTTGAAGCATTTTTTTTACTCGGCAATTTCTATTGCATTTTGGAATGAATTTGTATGTAGATTTGTAGGATTGTTGCTACAATTGCAAACTTTGGTATATAATTTGACATAAGATTTTGGTTAATGGAATTGCAATTTGCACTTTGGTATCTCAATTATGGATTGCATATGTTGATTGTGTTTTGAAATGTGTTTTGAAACTTTGGTATCTCAATTATGGATTGCATATGTTGATTGTGTTTTGAAACTTTGGTATCTTAATTGTGGATTGCATATGTTGATTGTGTTTTGAAACTTTGGTATCTTATTGTGGATTACAAAGATTGATTGTGTTTTTGGAACTTTGGTAACTTAGTGTGGAATTGAAATATTGATTATGGTTTTGGAACTTTGGTAACTCAACATGGATATCAAAGATTGCAAAGAACATTGGCATCCATATTCACAACACAACTTTTTTTTTTTAGATCACTCAAGAATATTATATTATTCATCAGCAAGAATGTTATAGAGTTATGCAATTGTAGTTGAAGGAAATTGAAAAAAAAAAGGTATTAAACCTAGAAATTTTATAGAGTAAGAGATCAAAAATTTGAACTAGAGCAAACCAAGGTTTAAACCCCATATCATCATCTCACTATTCAAAAAGAAAAATACCTACAAAGTGGCCCTATTCAAACTCTTTAACTATTATTGTACTTCATTCAAGAGCCAATCGATTATTCAACAGTGCTTGTAAGGTCGGCCTCATCTTCACCACCTTAGCAACATTCTTCTCTTCATCGAATAATACTTGGTCTGGTAGAATATACCACCTCTTACCGATTAGGCCAAGCCCATAACGTCACACTTTACCTTTTGTTCTTCAAAAAATCTCTTAAATACTATTAAAACATCTATAGCTGGTATGATTTATTTGTAAATTTCCTATACAATTATATATATCGCAACCATCTTAACCCACAAACTTAACTTTGTATGGTAGTGAATATAAAACTTATCATATGGCTAAGTTTTACTCATACGGGCAAGGCTTTACTCGTATGACACCAAATGAGTGAATGTGACCCGTTTGAGACAAACAAAAATAACTTAATGGGTGAAGCATGTGCAAGATCATCTAAATGAGCATGACTTACTAGTACTAAGGGTGGATTCATAATTTTACAATGGGGTGGGCTAGAATTAGAAGGAAAAAAAATATTTTTTTATTAGAAAAAAATTAGAAAATAAATTTTATCCCTTGAAGGAAATTAATTAAGACCGTTAGATAGTATAATACGTAAAGGATATATACAAGGGAAACTTGAATGGTGAGACGAACAACATTTTTGGTCCCGAGTTTGATCCTTGCTATGTAACTTGGACTGGGCTTCTGGTTCAGCAAGTGCATCCCATGTGGCCCCCTTGTATACGCATGTGTGGCCTACTATATTATCTAAATGAGCATGGCACACTCGTTTAAAGAATGCCCGAAATCATCCAAACAAGTATAGTCTACTTGTATGAGCCAAATAAGTGATCCTTCGTATGATAATTTTTTTTCATATGTTGTGCAACTTTACTCCAAACTTAAAGTTAAATTTGCAAATTTATCCGTTAAGTTTACTATTTCAACTGTGAATGCTTTAAAAAAGTTCTTAATGAGTGATGTACCTTCTCAAGCTGTGGCACCATTTTTTTTCTCTTTTCATTATTCTCATATATTATGTCTCATTAGATTTTTATGCACATTGATACATTTGCTATTTAAATATAAACAATTTATTAAAAAAAGATTAAAAACAATAAATAGAATAGTGACGTGCCTAGCACGCCCAAAACTTCTCATGCCTAAATTTTTTAACTAGAAATTAGGTAGAATGTTTTATTACACATTGATTTTACCAAAAATTCAATGAATAATATTTTTTTGAATGAATGGCCTATTTTTAATTGGTGCTTAGTGTAAGAGGCATATTTTGTTTTATATTTTAAATGAAAGTCTTTGAATAAATTTAAATATCATTTAATTAATAAAAACATGTTATATATTATCTAAATTACCATTTCCTTATGAAATTTGCACAAAAAATATAGACTGCAAAGTTCATATTGTAGTAAAATATAGACTGCAAAGTTCATATTGTAGTAAAATATAGACTGCAAAGTTCATATTACAGTGAAATATGAACTGCAATATGAACTTTGCACTAGAAATATGGACTGCAAGGTTCACATTGTAGTAAAATATGAACTGCAATATGAACTTTGCACTAGAAAAATAGATTGCAAAGTTTATATTGCAGTGAAATATGGACTACAAAGTTCATATTGTAGTCCATATTTTAGTGCATATTGGTATTTTTTAGTTTATTTTAAGGGTTGGAATGTCATTTTGCAATGAAAAAAAAAAACATATGTCATATTATCAATAAAATAAAAAATAGGCCCTTCATTTATAAAAAAAATACTCCATCCGTCCCAATTTAATTGTCCACTATTCTATTTTTGGATGTCCCAAAATAATTGTCCACTTTCTATATTTAGCAAATAATTAATTAGAGCACTTTCTATTATTTCCAATATTACCCTTTAAGCTATCACCACTTTCTCTTTACTGTGAGTCCCGCCACCTTTTTTTATTAAGAGAAAATTAAAGGTCATTTTTGAAAATAAATATTTTCTCTTAGAATAATTATTATGTCTTCTTAATTTTTAATTTTTTAAAGTTGGACGATTGAGACGAGGGAGTATTTCTTAACTTAAGTTTTTGAAAATCTTTGTCCGATAAGAATTTTTTTTTAATTCTCCGATTTTTGAAGGAAGCCCAACTAACACAAGTAAAATCAGTAACCCCCTCAACTGAAGTTCTGTAAATAGACACTTCGTTTCCCTCTCAAATCTGTAGAAGAATTCATAAACTCTTAACTTTGTCTCGCTACAATGCACCAACCGTTGGCTTCGTCTCGGGTTTCAATCGATCGATTCACTCTCAACCTAATGCCCGGAGTCGCAAATAAAACACTCTCCGATGGATCGGACGGTGGAGTGTGTCGCCGATTTTCCGATCTACAATTCAAGTTTCAGCGATGGCAGGTTGAAATTTTTATGATCGAAATAATGGGAGAATTTCCTTCATCTCATCACTGTTGTTGTTTTGCGCTGCTTCTTCATGGTGTAGTGCTTCTCTTATCCAGGTATATAAATCTATCGATTTAAGGAACACTATTCATTATTTTTAATAATTATTGATCTGTCTATAGGTATAAATATATCCATCGGTTTAGCGTATACTATTTATTTTTAGCAATTATTGATTTTAAATGTATAAACAATGCTATTCATTTTTAGCAATTATTGATCTCGTATAAATCTGTCGGTTACAAAAAACTTGGTGGATATGATATCTAAATCATGTACACAAAATTTCATCAAAAAGTACAAACCAGAAGTAGGTGTAGTAAAAATTTGATACATATGTTCATTTTCGAAAATTTTGATAATCATCTCACCCACTTCTAAATTTAATCTTCTAATGAAAATTTATGTGGATGATATACTTGTCATAGAGATCTATCTCCACCAAGTTTCATAAAGAAAACTCATCTGTTTAACCCTCAAAGTATAACCCATTGGACCAAAGGATAATGGAGAGGAGCATGTGAGCGTCTGTGTTTCTCTCCCTGATTTAGGGCTTGAGCTACAAAAGATGAATAATTGTTATCACATGTCCTCTTGTTTGAAATCGGAAGCTTGGAAATGTGGTCGTGAGATTTTGTATCTAATTTTATGTTATTTGACTTATTTCATAATCTAAATTGGGAACTGGAGCTTGATTTAATATATAGTTCTGTTTGGCCGTCGAGATCTATGTAAAAGAAAAGAAATTTGAACTATTTCTATTGGTTAAGTGGTGGTCCAAGAATCAGTGTTCTTTTATTTCCCTTCCATCACCTGTTTTCAAAACAAGAGATAGGAATCATTAAATTATCCGCAACATTGGAGGAATTACTTGCGAGAATAAAAATCATTCTTGTTTGTTTTGTTGGAAAAAGTAGAAAAAAGTCAGAAGATTTAAAAGTTTTCGAAAACGACACAAAACAGAAGGTTTACTTAGATTCAGAACTTTTCTTTTGTTGTTGTTTTCTCACATTTCAAAAGAAATGATATGAGCAACAATTTCTCTGCTATTCATAAAATTTCAAATTTCACTTGAGAAGCAGTAAACCTGGACTTGAGAAGCGGTAAACCTGGAGACCATGAATGGAATAATCACAGAAGTCCATGAAATTGGGACACCACAGCCCGTTAACGACTCTCAGAGTGAAACTGCACCACAGCTAGAGATCAGTGAAGGATTATCTGTTCTTTATGTCTCAACAATTTCCAGGATATCAACAATGCAAGAATCAATTGAAGGCATGAGGTAAAGGTAGGCTATATATTACATCCACGCACACACGACTAAATTTTTTTTTCCAATTTCATTGTAACTTTAGCATCATTATAGAATCTGTAATAATAGATACAAATGGTTGACTTTCTAATAACAAGATTTACACTAGCAAAAATGAGAATATATAAGAAAGAAAAAAGAAAATAAATTTGACCTCTCACCTAGTGTTGGTTCAAAAGAAAGGTTGGTTTCATGGGGTGGTTTGTGAAGATTACAAAGCTTAAAAATATTTGAATCTTCTATGTCTGTGTTTCCTCGAATAACATGCTTGGCACTGATTCTTATTCCTATGTGCCGTCCAAGAACTTGGGGGGCGAAAGGATGAAGGTGTGATTCAGTATGTAGTGTCCCTTTTACATCTACAATTCGCTAATCTCGCCTTCTCGGCATTTTCCCACCCATATGTACATTGTTGACTTCCTTTTGCCTGATGGCAAAACTCTACAACAATCCCTCCTTGGTGACTGCAAAACCAAAAAGGGAACCCAGTAAGTGGAAGAATTCTTTATCATAGTTGATGAGAGAAAAAAGGGGGATGATCTGGTTAATGTGTTCTTTGAATCTGAAATAAGTTAAAATGACAAATTTTAGGTGTTGAATTACACTAGATTAAAGTGACAAATTACTGTCCAAATGGTTTCTCTCCCTACTGAAGACATTTACAGAGGGCTAACATAGTAGGGATACCTTTGGAACATACTTAGAAAGAACATAAATTGGGAATGTAAGAGCTCAGTTTGTAACCCAAAATGGCTAACTCAAATTGTTGTTTATGTTCATTGAGCCCACATATAAATTGTGTCAAACTCCCTTAATAAAGCCATGACGTCCTCTTCGTCAACTGTGCAAAACACAACCCACAATAACCACACATCCACACTGTAGCATGCCTGTTCTGCTCTGATACCATATTTATAAAGCCACGTTCTCACCCAAGGACCTCCCCTTTACACCATTGATGTGGGTGATGTCGGTTGTGACAGGGAACATTAAGGGCATGTTTTGTTAATCCTATATTCCTATGTTAGTAGATTCACCTACAGAGTATTCTAAAGTGATATAATAGTACTACTAGTACCTTTTGCCAACGAAGAGTGTCGGGCCTTTTCAACACGACAATAGTATCGAGCTTCTCAGGCGACTCCGTTCTCCACCTGCAATAAGGGTATCGATCCCTATGACGAGAGTAAAACCCGACTATTTGCCTCCTCTTTTCATCATACGTATGAGAGTTCAAGTAATAAACAAACGGCTTTTGGCACGGGTGCCTTGTCACCGGCCTAGTGTTGAACGCATAGGCGGTATAATCGGCCCGTTTGTACCAATTAAGAAAGGTTCTGGTAGGCATTTCTAGTTCCCTTGGAGAAATAACGCCCCTTATGATTTGGACCACGTATCCCCACGAGACCGAGATGGACCAGTCCCGTTTCTTGTCATAGCAGATAGATTGCTGTATTATGCTGGCGGAGTCCCGTTTGGCCGAGTCAAATAGCCGTTGGAGGGCATCGACTCTGGTCATTTTGGGGAAGATCGGGTCCACCACATCAAGGTGGTGAAGTGAAACCAGTGGAGTTACAGGGTGAGCTCCCAAGAGGCCTAGTAGGTTTCCATACACATCATACTGCGTAACCACAATAAAAAGAGAGCATTTATTCCACTTCCAAGATAAAAGTATTAAAGACAAATGCAAATGCAAATTAAAATGAATTAGTGTATCATTAATTATCCAGCTATATATACATACTAAGTTTTAACCATGCCAAAGATAGTACCAACCATTTAAAAGGTACAAAACTGAACAAAATATGAATATGAATCATTTCTAACTCAACGACAAATAAAAAAGGTACAAAACTGAACAAAATATGAATATGGAGGTTCACACAATGATGAAAATATTGGCATGCCTTTTTCTTTTTTTTTTTTCCTTTCCCTTCTTTGTTACACCATTGATCACATTTTTGTGCTTTCTGGTTTTTAGAAGGAACATCAATTTCGTATTTTCCTACTGATGTAGAACAAATAGCGGACCTATACTTAACAACACTGGATCGTCGTAAGCCCGTCTGGCCCAAAAAGTGACGAAACCAGAATTGCGTGGGGCCTGGCTAATTTGACCCGAAACGACCCAGAGAAATCAAGTCACCCCCTATGGCGGTGATGCACGTCGTTTTTTGGCCAAATTCCTTCAATTAGGCCTCCGAATTCGCGTATTTACTCTTTAAGGCAGGTTTTAATAATGCAATAAGTTGAGTTTGGAAAGTCAGATTTGACTTCCGTCAAATCTTGCGCGATCCTTGACATCAGCACTGTAGAATCTCATAATTTCTGCAATTTCCTACTTTTGGCAGTTTTTTCGAATTATTTCGAAATTGTTTCCTTTTTTCCATTTTGTAATCTCTTATAATAAATTCTCATTGTAATGGTTTAGGCAGATTATCTTTAATAAAATTTGAGTATTTCTCCTATATTGTGAGTTCATTTCCCATTCATAGCTTTCCGTTACGTCATCCTTTATAATAAAAATTTGTTTCATCCATATTCAGATGCACTGTAATTTCCTAAAACAAGCACCACCCATATGCAAGTGTACGAAACTTTTTATTCCAGATTTTTTCTCATTTTGAAGAGATGACATGATAACGATACTGAAATTATTATTTGATTAAAAGTTTTCATCAAAATGCGATTAAAAGTGTTAAGTATAAATATGCAGTGTGTAAAAAAGATTATATATACCTGATGAAAGCCTTGCTCTCTTGTTAGAGGGACGCCAAGCTCAGCCATACAAGCCTGCATCCTATCATCACTCCCATACAATCCCGGGTACCTCTGTATACACCTATCCTGCATCTTCGCCAGTTCCTTCGCCAAGGGATAACTAATAGCAAACCCCCCACCCCCAAAAGCCATAGCATAAGAAAAAAATATATTCTGTACGTGACTCTCTGATGAACTCCCCACATAATAAAACTGATTATGATCATACTTGGACAACACCCTCACCACATTATCCACCATAAAAACGGTGTCGTCGTCCCCCATAACAAACCACCTCACATCCTTCATACCCAACCTCAAAGTCTCCGAAACCACTCTTGATATCCTCAACGCCGACCTCTGCCCCTGCCGGTTCGTGTAGGGAAGCTTCGAGGTGTCACCGGAGATACGGATCTCCGGCAGCCCCTCGCTCCATCGGGTTGGAACCTTCTTGTCCAGCCACACCACCCCTCTAACCTCCCCGGGTTTGCACCAGAGTTTAATGTATTCCTTTCGATTCTCCCAGAGGTTTGAGGAGGCTGCTACCCCGAAAACAATGTGCTTCAGCTCCGTGTCAAAGAACTGGGGCCTTTGTGGGAACAAGGGTGTTGGCCCTCGCGGTGGTGGCGGGGACGTTGAATTTGGACCACCGTGTTTAAATCTGGGTTTTGTATGGTGGAGTTGGTATGGATTTCGAGTTGGAGTCGGGGGTCGAGGTTTTGTTTTGAGGAGGAGGATGAAGAGGGGAGGGAGCAATCGGAGTGTGATCGGTTGAGGAGGAGTTTGGAGGAGTAGACTACGTAGAGGATGAGGATGGAGATGAAGAACCAGGTGGCAGAGCTGCGGAGGCTGGTGAGGCCGGAGTTGCGTTGGTGGGTGGTGGTCATTGGGTCTGTTAATTTGGTGGTGGTGTTGGGGAGATCTGACGATGATGATGATAAAAGAGAGGAGGTGTTGTTTACCATTGGAGTTTCTTTTTTCTTTTTTCCATTTTTTTTTTTTTTTTTGGATTTTGGGAGTGTAATGGGGAATTGTTTGGGGGCAGCGCCCGGGGGAAGGGGGAAGGAGGGAGGGAGGGAAAGTGAGCGATGGAGGAAGGTTTGGAGAGAGAGATTTTAGGATCTTGAAGAGAGAGAAAAGAGGCTGTTAGTGAAAGTACCGAACTTAAAGGTCGGGTGTATTATTGCCTCTTTCTCTCTCTCTCACACTGACGACATGTTTTTCCTTTCAATTCAAAGTTGAATCAGAAGGATTCGGCTAATGACAGTGAATTTCTTATATGTTCTTATATTAGTTTATTAAAAATAACCTTCGGATTGGCCCAGCGGTTAACTTGCTGAATTGCAGGCGTTTGATCTAAGTTTAACTAGAAGCTCCTTAAGATAAATCCCGGCGCCATCATTTAGAGATATCCACTTAAGCCACGCTCGAAAACTCCTCGACCAAAAAAAGAGTTTGTAAAATATACATGTTCACAAATAAATAAGTAAAATCTTAATTTGTACTTGTAGCATCTGAAAAAAACTAAAAAACTAGCGTAGTTGTAATTTGGGATGAAAAATGTTTTTCTTATTTATATTTTTTATCAAATATTTTTACCAGGTATATTATATGAATTGTATATTTTGATTAAATCTTGTGAAAGTACAATTTATATAATATATGCCAATAAAAATATGTGATAAAATATACTCGATAAGTATAGTATTAATCATTTGAAATAAATGAAGTTCAATTTTTGAATCTTTCGTCTAAGTACTTCACATTTTATTCTTTTATATTGATCCTTTTTATTTTTTTACAAATTTAGAATATAAAAACCGTTGTCTATAGGCGTAGGGATTTTCCTATTTTTAGCATTTGTCTTGAGCATTGTCATTATATATAGCAAGGAACTATAGTTGTACTTAGTGTGTAAATGATTCCATTTTTAAATTCTTCCAAAAAAAGAGTTTAAATTCTTACGTTTGAGTTCAACTAATTACTATTTAATATTTTTTGGTTTCTAATGATCTGACATTATCACATTTATTAATAATTTTATGTTGGTTCCTTTTGCTTACACTTATTAACCAATGCATTAAATTTGGACATCATATTACTGAGATGAGACATTTTAAGTTATCTCTATTATTAATATGAAACTCAAGATACTCCTATTTTATTAATCTTTTGAGTTACTCCCACGTTTTGTAATATTTTTAACAAAATGAAGCAGCTACAACAATGAAAATATGGGGTAATTTAAAAATCCCAGCTTAAAAAAAGATCATTTTTGAAGATATAGGCAAACATTAAGAAAATAAAGGATAAAGAAAGTATTGAAAGTAATTAGCGCACCAAATTAACATGTAAAAAAATAATAATTATACATAATATTATGCTTACATGTGAAAAATAATAATTATACATAATATTATGCATGATTGTTCACGTATTACTACTCTACATCAATAATGACATAACGTATGTCCAATAAAAGCAAAAACATTATTAAGTATTGGGATTTTTTTAGTTCATTCCTATTATTAATACGAAACTCAAGATACTCTACTATTTTACTAATTGTTTGATTTATCCTAGGATTTGAAGGAATGCTAACTCTGTCCAAAAAAAATTCTATCTTACCATTTTGTCCCTATGTAACTGTTCATTTCTTTAAAAAAAAACCAAATCTTATTCTTTACTTTCTCTCTCTAAAACACCACACTCAATTTCTTCACCTCTATCTTTCTTTTCCTTTCTCGTCTATTTATTCACCACAAAACTCCACTATTAAAGATATAGATTTCCCAACTTTATTGGAAATAGGTGGATTTCATCTCTTTCTACGTGTTAAACTAATTCCAAATCGAGGCTTTTGAAGATTTGGTCGAAAGAAATCGCTAGAGAAGCCAAAATCGCTGAATTTGGTGGAGATGAACCCTAACCCATAATTTCCTTTATTTTTTCCTCTAAATACCAAATCCAAAAATTAAACCAATTTTTCGTTATTTGTAATGTAAAATCAAAAGCAAAATCAAACCAATTTTGGTGTTTTCGATGAATTATTTGTACAGATCCGATTCTACATTGTTTGATAGGTCGGACTTGAAGAGTAGAGGGGAGAACCCGAAATCGGTACAATAGGAGGAAGAATCAATGAAATTATCGAAGGCGGATGAGAGGGGAGAATCGGAGGCCATATTGAAGGAGGCGGCTGAAATGGGTTTGGAGGCAATATCGTAGGTGGCTGGAAAGGGTTGGGAGGAAATGGAATCCCAAAAGTCTTTTGGTTTGATAATTGAGATGATTTTGATGGAAATGAAAATCTTGGAAGAGGGGGCACAATAAGAAGTTGAGGCAGGGGAGGGAGATTTGGTAATTGTGGGAAAGAATGGAGAAATGGCATTGATGGGTTCCTAGTTTTCTTGATTTAAGATGGATTGATGATGACGTTACTGTTGATGCTACTGCACAACGTGGCTCATTTCTACTTAAGATTTTCACGGAACATCCTTTGATTTTCTCAATGTGTTTGCTAATAGAGAAAGTAAGGAGGGTTAGGGTCTAAGAACGAAGATGATGAACAGTAAAGGGTAAAATAGTCTGGGCACAAAAAATTTGGACAGAGTTAGAGGTCCGTTAAAAATTAGGAGGTAACTCAAACGATTAGTAAAATATGAAGTATCTTGAGTTTCGTATTAATAATAGGGGTTAGCTCAAAAAATTCCTTAAGTAGTAAATAGATGTAATGTAATGCTATTAATGTGTTGTTATTGACATACACCATTTGATTCTATAACATTCCATAAGTACATATTTCATTTTCCTAACACTATTTATTTTTACGATTAATTAATATTAATCTAAAAATACTTCTCTTTCTCTAGAATTCAAAGAAATAAATTAAATTACTACACCCACCTCACAAATCTCATCTTTAATCTCCTTATTCTAACATTTTTTTCCATAAATGAATCAATCATTCACGACTCATTTAAGTGCAATGATACAACTGAATCTTATGTTTATAACCATTCATGGCATGATCTCACTCTTGTGAGATAGAGATGGATTATTCAAAGGGATGATTATGAAGATTTACTCACATTTGCCATGGATGAATGTTTACTCGATTCTTAAGAATTGAGTGGTGTATATCATACTCGACCTAAAAGAACCAAGTAAAGCACATGTCACTAGATCTTAAGGAACCGAGTGAGATTGAAAAATGACTCAAAGCTTAACTCGGTTCTTTTGGGTCGAGTATGATAAACAATAGTCGGTTCTTAAGAAACGAGTAAACATTCTACGAACTTTGTATTTTATTTTATTTTTTAATATTTTATGTGTTTGTTTTGTATCAAATGATTTATAAATGAAATGAAACGTAAAGAAGTAACAGAAATATAATTATCCTACTTCTTTTGGGGAAGGATGGTGATTTGGATGGTGGTGGTAGCAGTAGCGGCTGCGAGATGTTAGTGGTAGAAAGGAATGGTGATGATGAAAAAGAAGTAACAAAAGATTTATAAATGAAATAAAACGTAAAGAAGTAACAAAAATATAATTATCATACTTCTTTTAAAGAAGGATGATGATTTGAATGATAGTGGTGGTAGTAACAGAGGCGGTGAAAATGTTAGTGGTAGAAAGGAATGATGATGATGATAAAGAAAAATAATAAAATAATTTTTAATTAATGATGTTAATAATTAATTATTATTAGTTTTTAGAGAGAGTGTAACACTTTATTATTGAGACTCATCCCGGACACTAGGTATTATTATTGGTATTGTTATTATTATTATTATTATTATTATTATTATTATTATTTGGGCATTCCTGTTGACGTGGCCAAATTTTATTAGAGGTGCGGTTGTACCTAACTAATCCCACTTCTCCCGCCCTTTTCGTAATAAGCCGTTATTTTAGTTTAATTAATAGAAGAAAAGAAAATAACCACGGTCACTTTCACTATTCTGTTCTACTTAATAATAATAATAATAATAACTCCAGATCCGAAGCAGAGCCCTACTCTACTCTACTCTACACTCACCAAAATCTCTTTCCTTTCTCTCAGAAAGAAAGAAAGAAAGTTCCTTCAATTCAATGGCCGCAAAGCAGGTCTCCACAATGATAAAGCAAGGATTCATCTCACATTCATTTCTCTCTCCTCCCCCCTCCTCCCCAACAACAACCACCCCATATTCCTCTCTCTCCTCTCCTCCTCCATCATTTTCCGACCCCACCCCCAGCCCCCCCCGGTCGAACCCCACTCTCTTCGAGATGATGTCCGAGGAGCAGTCATTGAGACCGCCCCTCGAGAATCGCCGCCAGAGGGTGCAGGACCGCGTGTCTAGGGTTTTGGCCGACGCACCCTTTCAAAACCCTAGCTATTGGGGTGGAATTGGCGATGTTAAGCTCTCAATCGTGGGTGATGATGATGTGTTTAGGGTTTCGATGGACGTGCACAGGAGGGTGCTTATAGATCGGAGTAGGTTTTTTGCGGAGAAGCTGAGGGGATCGGTGTCGCATTCCGTGGAGATTTGTGACTGTGATGATGTGGAGGTGTATGTGGAGACTGTGGTGTTGATGTACTGTCAGGATTTGAAGAGGAGGTTGATCGGTGAGGATGTTTCTAGGGTTTTGGGGTTGTTGAAGGTACATTTACTTGAGTTTGTTTGAATCTATTTGTTGTTTGAGTGCTTATTGGTTTTTGCTTGGGTAATTAGTTGATTAATTTCATGTTTATTTTATTGTGATTATTTGCGAGAAAAGTTTTATGATTGACTTGCTGGAAAACTGGTTTATAAGATTGTTCATTAACTTGAGTCTGTTTGAATCTGTTTGGTGTTTGGGTACTTGTTGGTTTTGCTTCCGCAATTAGTTTATCAATTTCATGTTTATTTGATTATGATAATTTGCGAGAAATTTTTTATGATGGACTTGCTGAAAAACTGGTTTATAAGATTGTAGATTAACTTGAGTTTCTTTGAATCTGTTTGGTGTTGAGTACTTTTTGGTTTTTGCTTAGGCAATTAGTTGATTCATTTCATGTTTACTTGATTATGACAATTTTGAGAAAAACTTTATGATTGAATTGCTGAAAATTGGTTCTTGTAATTCTGAGTCTTTATTACCTTTTTGGCTGATGATTTCTGGGAAAATGTAGGAAAGAAAGACCTCCTGCAATTGAAGGAGGGAATTAGAGTTTCTAGTTTAAAGTCAATGTGCATTTGGCCTAATTAATGTGCTCATTGTATTGCCTAGGAAGCAATTCACCATGAAAAAGAGTTTCTTTCCTTCCAATTGCTTTCCTTTGTTTTCTTGGTCATGAAATGAATTTCACTTTCAACTGTCCTGTTCTAGGTATCTGCAGCTCTAATGTTTGATGCTGGGGTAATGTCGTGCTTAGAGTATTTAGAAGCGGTTCCTTGGTCCGAGGAAGAAGAGGAGAAAGTGGTATCTCTTCTCAGTGAACTTCAGCTTGACGGTTCCATGAACAACGTCTTACAGAGACTATCAGCCGAACCATCAATTTATTCGAGATCAGATGACATTTTCTTGAGGTTGTTGGATGGTGTTATACAGTCTAAGGATGATAAATCCCGTCGAGAAATGAAAACCCTAATTTCTCGATTGCTTAAAGAAGACAAATCCAAATCCAAACTTGGCAATCAGCACAATAGCCTGGATATCTCTAAAGATGCACTTTATAACCTCTGCCATAGATGCATAACTTCTCTCATACTATGCTTATCTGAAGCCACATGCATAGATGAAACCAAGGGTGATCGAGGGGTTTTGATGGCTGAGATAGCCCGAGAAGCTGATAATATGCAATGGGTTGTTGATATACTAATCGACAAAAAAATGGGTGATGAATTTGTGAAATTATGGGCGGACCAAAAGGAGCTCGTTGTTCTCCATTCTAAAATACCCACCATGTACCGCCATGAAATCAGCAGAATAACCGCTCAACTTTGCATTGCAATTGGTAGAGGGCATATTTTAGTGCCTAAAGATACTCGATATTCTTTATTGTCTGCATGGTTGGAAGCTCTTTATGATGACTTTGGGTGGATGAGGAGGGCTTGTCGGTCAACTGACAAGAAGCTAATCGAGGATGGACTGAGCCAGACGATTCTTACTCTGCCATTGCCTCAACAACAAGCCATTTTACTAAATTGGTTTGATAGATTTCTAAATAAAGGGGATGACTGCCCCAATATTCAAAGAGCATTTGAAGTTTGGTGGAGAAGAGCTTTTATCAGACAATATGTGGCTGAGTCTCAGATGCAGATAACCGTCTGCGATTATCCAAACTGAGTGGTATGTTTGTATGCTACTACCCACTTCAAATAATTTCAGCCTACTTATGTACATACGAGGAGAATTCTTTCTGTCAAGTTTTCTGTTATTTTCATTTTGTAAAGTTTGTCTATCGTTTTGATTGTTTGAAAACTCACTTTTATATATATAGAAGGTTTGTAATAATAAAAACAAATGTATCTAGATACAAGCATTGGGAAGTAATAATTCTGAGAGGAGGTAAGTTTTTGAACCTTCATGGTTCTGCTGCAGTTTGCTATATATATATATATACACGAGTTATATAGATTTACAACTACTGTAATTGAAATTGCTAATTTTCAGTATAACGTGCTTATTGATGCCCAGAAAATTAGTCGGATGGTTCTATTAAGGTTTCAAATGCCTTTTTCTGTTGTTAGTGAACTGCTTGATTTGCTGCATAAGGTGTCATTAGAAAAGTTTTTGTTGTTGCATTTTAGTAATTGATACCTGAAATTTTTCTATGCATGCATTAGTTCGGAGTTTTCTTCCTTGCATCTCTGGAGTTGTTTAACAAGGGGCATACTAAAATGAGAATTTTGGTTCCATTGATTTGTTTAACAATGGGCATACAAAGGGTAGCAACTCTCTGAGCTGAGTGTCTCATTGTCCTAGTGTGCGGGTGTTTTATAGGAATATCTTTATTTTTAGTTAAAACATTATTATGTATATGGTTGTTTTCTTCACAATATTAAGGTCTCTTTGATAACGAAATAGAAAATGAGAGCAAAAATAATTATTTTTTGTGATAAGTTGAAGGATGCGGTGTGATGTTCTCTTACCTTCTGATTTTCTCTACATAAAAAATTTCTTTGGATGGTGAAGAAGAAAAATTTTCTACAAAAAATAAATATGTATAGAGGACATCTACTTACGAAAATAAGCAGCAGGTCTCAAATCACTCCAACTTATTTTCCAACTTTTCATACAATTCAATAAATTTTCCTATTATTTTCTTTCGTTTGACGTGCAGGATAAAAGGGCGGGATAGGATAACTTTATCCTATCCCATGTTTGGTGTTCATCGGGATTGGATATTTCCGGGAACGGATTATTTATCCTACTTAACCTTCTTATCCCACCGAGAGATGGATTAACAAATCCCACCTAGGAGGTGAGATTGTTTTATCCCGTCCATATGGGATTAATTAATCTTATCCGATTCTATCTAATCTGGCATGTCAAACACAGATGTACAACGGGTCATTGTTCACTTTAATTCTCCCTTACTTTTTTTGTTTACAAACAAAAACAAAAGCAAGCAAAACAACGAAAAGAGAGCCTATTATGACCTATGGGTTAATAGTCTCACTTTTACTTTATAATCTTTTAAGATACATTTGACATGTTAGATAAGGAAATCATATAAGAATCAATTGGATAACATTTATTCTAGTCTTGCGTTTGATATAGTCTTGGATTAAATGACCGAATAGGATATTATAATTTAATCCAGTGTTTGAAATGTACCGGATAAGACTATTGTTTTATTAATTTTACTAACATACCCGCATTTAACATTACAAATTATAACAGTTCCACTAATTCAAGAAAAAAATGCGAAAATTATAAAATGTAATAAAACATAATACAAAATACTAAAGTGTGTATAATTTAATTTTTAATAAATTAATGTACTTCCTCTAATTTATTATCCATTTAATCATAATCATAATGAATTAAAATATATAAATATAGATTCAACCAACCACAACTAAATAGCATGAAGTTTGAAGCACAGAGGCCATAAAGGGGGCTTGTACTAAATGGAAGTGGGGTTAGTTGGGGAAAAAAAAAAATCTCCAGTAATATGTTCAATCGGGGGGTGTATATATATATATATATATGTAAAACAAAAAGAAGAGGTGTCTAGTTCTTACTGCTAGCGGTAATGGAGAAGATGGGAATTTTCTATTTCAATTGTGTAGGTAATAATTTTTGAATTTTATTAGTCAGGAGTGAATTCTCGCTACTAAACTAATTCTAGTGGTCAGGGTAAAATTGTATTTTTCCACTTGATCTTTTATCTTCCAAAAATTTAGACAAATCAATCTCATCTTAAAGGTAAAATTGTGTAATCAAATTACTTGAGAGATAAAGGATTAAGTCTAAATAATGCACCAAACAAAAGATAGTATTATAGGTTATTTAATCCTACTTTATTAGACATGCCAAATATACTTTTAAAGAAATATTTATTTTAAGTGGATCAATAATAATGAAAAAAAAACTCATTTTTTTATTGTGAGATTACTGTTTATGATTCGAAGGAAATAATAGTATAATCTCACATAGTTAATAATGATGATGTAACCAAGGTAGTCAAAAGTGCATCTCAGTCATTGTTATGGCTTAAAATGTAACAATTTTCAAAATTAACAAAAATCTTGCAAAAATTTAAAACTCAATCCAAAATAAAGGGTGGTGATGTTGGCACCCCCAAAAACACTTGGTAACACTCCCACTTTAATTCGGTCATTCGCAACCGAGTAAAGTGTCTATTATTCGGTTGTTGAGGACCGAATATAAGTCTATATACTCGGTTCTTAACAACCGAATAAGGCATTTTCAAGTTTTTTCAAATTTTATACTCGGTTCTTGACAACCGAGTAAGGCATTTTCAAGTTTTTTCAAAGTTTTGCAATTTTGTATTCGGTCCTTCACAACCGAATAACGTATACGTTATTCGGTTGCGAATGACCGAATTAAAGTGGGAGTGTTTTCAAGAGATTTTGGGGGTGCCAACATCACCACCCAAAATAAAGCTCTAGCAACGTAGATTAAAATGTTTCTCCTTATTTTTTCCAATTTTTTTCTATGTATGTGCGGTGAATTGAGATAGACTGAGTATTAAAACAATGAACGACTTTGACATATAAATAAGTTGAGTTTTAAATTTAGTAGTTATATTTTATTTTATTATTTTAATATCATTTAATGAGTAAACTTCTGGTATCGATCCGTACAAGATTAGAGATTTCAGCAACAATTTTTCGACGTTAAAATATTAAAAAGATATTTTTAGTAAAAAAAATTATTATAAAAAGTTCAGTCCGTACGAGACTAATTTACACTTAAAATTTTATAATCAGTTAATGAGTGCTTGTACATCAAATAAATTGTGTTACTTTATCTGGTCATGGATCTTGATGGTGAGAGGAAATTATTGTAATGGGGTGATGTAAATAAATGAAAATAATGCAGTTAATTGAGAAAAAAAATGGTGGGCAATAAAAGTAGCTTTTTGTTTTCATTCTATATTTTTTTTCAGTGAGTAATTCATTGACATGTGTAACATTTGTTATGGACAAAAATTGGCCAATTTAAAACTCTATCGTTCTTACATGACTCCTTAAATCTAAAAGGAAATGAAAAACATTATGTTTTTAGTCCATCCAACTAAGTTTTATATTTAGTCATTTTTCTTAATAAATAACCAATTGTAACATACTATCTTTTTGGAAAAAAAAAAAGTGACCGAAAATATAAAATAACTATTATTGTCCTCTAAATATGTAAGGATCTATGTAATTCTCATATCCAAACATAGAGAATTATTTTTGACTCAAATTTGTAGAAGGTGAGGGAAAAGATTGTACATGATAATTTAAGGATTAGAGAGATGATTTGTTGATAATTTAGATAAAGAAATAGGGTGAAAAGAGAGCTAGATAAGATCATAGAAGAACTAGAGAGAATTCAAATTGATAGAGAGAGCAAATTTGATATATTTCATTGGTTATTCAACAATACAATTGTATCGTCATTATGTGGGATACTCACTCGTACAATATAAACAAGCACACATATTCCTCACTATACTCACATGGATGACCTCACTACACTCATATGGTTGTTCTAACAATAAATCTCCTATTTAACCCACAAGTAAACTCATAATCTCAATCCTGACATTGTTTTCCCCTTTTACAATCTTTGACCTCAAGGATTGAAATGTAAATAACCTTCTTGCCCCACAATTCCTCGTGGATCAAACACAATTGGAGAAAAATTCTAATGTTAAGTATCAATCCCATCTTCATGTAACTTGTTGGGCTTATGTTGTTAATAATCCAAGTATCACTCGCATCAGGCACAATTCCAAATTCTCCTTTGCATTATGAAGCCTTGATTGATGTATACCTCATTTGTCACTTCAAACTCTGAGTTCCTTATATAATCATTGACTTTAATAGCATTAGTTACATGCTTGTCAAGTTTTGAACCCCCCCCTACAAATCTTATGGTTCTTTCGCATCAAAATTGCCACATTTAAAATATAAAAGCCTCTAGACTAATATAGAACTATCACCCAAATGATTCAATTTACCCAAATCCTTGTTCTCTGCATAATCTGCATTGGTTAGAATAATACCAATGGAATTATTATCGCTATCACCAATTTTCTTAATCATACCTTCACTAGAGTCTTCAATTATTAACATGGTAGATGTTAATCCAAGTTTAGAAGACTTTAGAATTGGGTTGATTACTTACATCAATGAGTATATTTTCCTTTCGCTCCCGATTTGGTTTAATCTTAGCCATATTGGATGCAAGTGGAGAAACTCCAAATTGGCCCTTACCCTTCTGGCTCTACTACTGCAAAATTTGAACCAGCTTCAAGTCAAACCCTCATTTGCATCTTCATCCATGTTTCAATTTTTTGTTGTGAGATAATCAATTGAGGGTTGCATCTGATCTAGCCTCGCACCAATTCGATGTTGCACAACCTTGTTTTCTATTTGATTGGACTCCATCTATTCCTTCATTAAGTTCACGTTGTACCACCAACCATGAAATACCCAACAAAGTCGAAGTACCTCTGATATCACCGGTAAGGATCAAAGTAATTCTTAGATCCAAACATTTATAATTATTCATGGGAAAGATTATAGATGAGAATTTAAGGATTAGAGAGATAATTTGTTGTGAATTTAAATAGAGAAATATGGTGAAAAGAAAGATATAGAAGATCACATGATAATTATAGAGAATTCGATTTTGTAGAAAGAGTAAATTTGATATATTTCATTAATTATCCAACAATACAATTATAACCTTATTATATATAATACTAACTCACACAACACACACAAATACACGCATTTCTCACCACACTCACATAAATGACCTTATGAAAGATTTTGCTACAGTCAAATGATTGTCATAACAATAAAATTTATATTCTACCCTCAAGTAAAATCATAATTTCAATCCTGACAAAACAAAATATTAGAAAAAATGATTTTAGAAAAAGAAGGTAGAATATCCACAGGGTGTCTGTTTCAATATTCGCGTATAATTAAATTTTTGTTTGCTAAACCGCTGTCCAGAATTTTTTTTGCTCCTGCCCGAGACGCTCCAAGTCGAACCTCGTAAAATGTGATAAAATCGAAAGCCCGCTCAGAGTTTGATAATGCCCTACAAACCCAAACCCTAACCCTAAACCCCAATTTCTGAGCGGAAGCAGAAATTTTCCGAAACTCAACACTCTCGTCCTTACAAACCTAAAAATCCTTCTTGATCCCTAAAGCAGCATCAAATGAAGACAGTTTCAGGCAAAGTCATATCGAACAAACCAATCTCTCTATCAAAATCATCCAAAATCCTCTCCAATTTCATCTCAGTCGAAAATGGAGCTTCTCACTCAGTTTCTATATATCTCAAACGCGCTTCATCTTCATTTACTCAATTGGTTCAGTTCCACAAACAGCTCAAATCTCCCCATTCTAATCAAATCACAACCGATGGTAAACACAGGAATGATCCAGGCAAATCTGAAGGAATTGTTGAACATAAAGTGAGAAAGAGAGATAAGAAAGACAGGAAGAAAAAGTGAAAGAATAATTGGGAGGTTTATGATGGGAATTTGATTGGTTTGTGGGAGCAGAGTGGTTTTAAGAAGAAGAGGAGGAAAGTTTAAGGCGGTGTTTGTTTTTTACCTCTTAATGCTGAAAAGTTTATGCATCCAGAGGCAGATAAAATCAAAAACATTGTCAGGAACTTTGGTGTAGCATTAAGTATTCAATGTTTAGTGTTCAGAAATTAGAGGCTAAAAAAAGCAAGCGGACCCTAAGTTGATTAATAGCTGCAAGTGAAGTGTTTTTGCGTTGTTGCTCTTGTTACATAATGGTGATTAAAGGCGGATTTACTTTGGAGCAAATTGAGGCTTTGGTGGGATTTCTTTTGGTAGTATTGTTAGTGCTAATTTCTTTTCCATGTAATGTTGGGAATATTTGCCAAGCTATTTATCTAAATGGATATTTAATGATTGTTCTATGTTATGTGCTTTTTCTTAGAAGAATTATTAGTGCGAATTCAAGTATGGAATTTGAAAGTTGTCTGTATCAAGAGCAAAGTAGAGTATGTATAAGATAGGAACATTGCCGAGATTCATATTTCATTAGTACTGTGACTGGGTTGATCTTGGTACTGGAAATGAAATATGTCCTTTGTTCTTGATTGGTTAAATTTGAAGTTGCAGTGGATCTTATGAATTCTTAAGTGTTTGTCCCCATTGAAGAGTTGTTGCTGTAATTATTTCTGTTTGTTAGAAAAGCTAATTGTAGTTCGCTAGTCACTCTTTCGCAAGGTTACACGAAGACCACTATATTACATTCTCACAAATCTTTATACCCAAATTAATTGATGAGCTGAGGGTGGACATTATAAGTTGGTTTTTGATTCACCAGCAGAGTAGCTGCAGCCTGTAGAGCTGTAGGTATATCTGCTCTTTCCAATCTTATAGAAATTGTTATCTTATTGGTGGCTTTCGGGCTTTTGATTTTGCAGTTTCTGGGACTAACCTTATTACTTAACCAGGTTACTATCTTATTATCACCCTTTTAGTGAATTTCTCAAAACCTATTGCGGAAAGTTTTCAACTGTAGTAACTGGTCAGTAACATGATTCTACAACATTATATAGGCATAATCCCATATCCACTACCAACCACCATTAATGTGGATATTACGGGTTCCAATTTTTCTAAGCTACAATCGGTAGTGTGAGGATCATGGTGACACTCCTCCAAGGAGGTTCAATAAGATTTGAACTTAGTTCATATTCACGAAGATAGAGTGAAAAGCCAAACAGGTAAAAGGGGCAATCCGCCCCTGCACCATACTAAAAGCCAAAGTGAGGAAAAGAAATGAAGAGGCAAATCTTTTTACTTTGCTGATGATCGGTTGGTGTATTTAACTTGTTTCATGCACTTGGCCTCCATTCATGCGTTCCACTTTTTAGCGTTTCAGACTTCGGGTTGGTTATGATAATGTTTCTGTCATGTGATACCATATGATAACAATGGTTAAGTTTCATGGCCTTTTTCTACCTAGAAAAGGGGAAGAAAAACAGAAAGGAATGAACAAATCAATGCAGGTTTAGACCCGAAGCATGACTGGAGTGCATCTACTTGGCTGTGCAGAATCCTGTGCTCTCTGTGTCTCACGCGCGAGCGCGATTACTTTGTCTGAAATTTTGTTCTGTTTAATCTTGTCTGTTACAGTCGGCAGTTATCGCAAACCATCAGTGAGCTTGACTTAGCTAAGTGAGCAATAATATGCTAGTAAAATATATGATATCAATTGGTAATATCCCAAATACTTGGGTCGGGTATCTGATTTTTATTATGATAACGAATTAAGAATGTCACTAGTAATATATACTCCATTGATTGGAAATCTCCTTAGAACCATCTGCTGTACAAAAAATTACCATGGAGTTTAATTCGGAAGTTTACAGCAGGCCTTGAAAAATCCATTTGCAGGAGACAAGCCAAAACTTCCATCAAGACCATGAAATATAACGAATTCATGATTAGAGTTTTCAGTCTCAAAATGCCCAAGACTGATTGATTGGTGTGGCCATGTGGGGTTGAACTAGATAAAGTTTTTAACTGTATCACAATACAGTAAAGTGGAATGTTATTCATGCAAGCACGTTACATAGTGAAATGATGTTCAATGATTGCCCTTTTACAAAGCATTTCTTTGTTAATACTAGCATATGGTTTATTTGTTTACTGAAGGCGTAATATCCCATTAGATTCTTATTGCCTATCAGAATTTCCACCGCGTTTTTGTCCTTTGATGTCTTGTTAACATTTTACGTTATTTTCTTGAATTCTCAGGTTGCTTAAACATTCTCACTTTACATAGTCCCGCACAAGCACAAGCCTGATTAATTCATGTTTAAAGTTTTCATATTCATAGTTTGCAGTATATAGCCTATCTTGAGGACTGTATGGTATATGTTTAACATCTGAGTGACTGAACACGAACTTAGACCCTGCCCTGTGCGGAGCCTTATGCTCTAAGTAAAATTTCTTTTAGCGAGTCTTAAATTGCAGTGTTTAGACTTGTAACCCAGGGTTCTCACTCAAAACATGTTGGTTCATTGAATGAACATATAAGCTCAGGGCCAATAATACCCACGTAGCACAAGGATGGCAAAATAGCCCAACGGTAGGGTTTTTACCTAACTGGACACTAATGGGGTGGGTATGGGGCTTTTTCCTTTTAGCCGGGCGGGTCTGGATTCTAAAATAAAAACCCGCCACGGGATGGGGTTAGCATAAATCTAACCTGTTTGACTTGCCCCAACCCAAACATAAAAGTTTTTCATGTAAATACCTTTCTATTACTATTACTTACTAGATAATTACCTTGGGGCGAGGCATGTCGGGCTTATGCATATACTAAACGGGATGGGTTTGGTTATTTAAAATAAACCCAACGGGGTCGGGTTTGGGTTGGCCTTTGTAGGATGTGTGGGTTATCACAAGCTCGAGTTAAACTCCTGATGTGGTGGTAGTGGGCCTGAGTCGGCTTGGATACCATATATAACACCATGGGTTATCATGAGAAAGTCCAGCTTGAAGTTATGAATCAGGTTCATTGAACCCACAGACATGCCCGAGACCATCCCATTGTACCAACAAAAAATGAAAGCTTTGTTTTCTTTAACTAACAAGCCCACTTTTAAGTCTTGTAACATTTTATTATGCAAGGCATAACTTTTAGGTTAAGACTCTTAGTACTCCAAAATCTCATGTCGCAAAATCTTGTGAGGATTTTCTATGAACTTTTGGAGTGTTACAACATTTTAGTGGAGAGAGAATTGTCTTTAATTGTAAAAAACAGAAAGCGAAGAAAGATTACTACACAAGTTAAAAGGTGCTTTACCCTAATTAAGAGAGAATTGTCTTTAATAAAGAGAGGGAGTATGAGTAAAAGCCAAGAAAGGTAAAAAACAAGAATGCAGAGGGAAAAAGGGAAAACAATCTTTGAGCTTCAGAATAACTGCTTTTGAGTTTGTAAAGGAAAGAATAAAGTGATGTGTTGAGAAGACTACAAATTGGTACTTGTAGAGGTAAGTTGTCTGGTATTTGTGCTGGAAGAGAGAAATGAAAATGAGGAATTGGGAAGGATCCATCTTCCTATTTTCTGTTCTCTTTCTCGCTTTGGAGTCACAGGTTTTTGCATCCGCCAGAAGAGAGAGTCTCCAACCAAAAGTGAAGGTATATCAGTAATTGACTATTGTTCTCTTTCATCTCATGTTTTTACTAATTCCCTCATCAATCATTCGATATTATATGGTGCAGGAAAATTGTACGTACGGGATTACCATAGAAACAACTTGTATGAAGGGCGCTGATACCTCGAACCACATAAGCCTTAGATTCGGGGACACAAAGTCAAATGACATACTAGTGCACCACCTCAACTCCAAGCACACTGGAAGGCTCGACCCTCTAGAGCCACAAGTCCTTGATGACGTGCCTAGAGATCCGTTCCAAGCTTGCACGGTTGATCAGTTTAGGATCACCGGCCGGTGCGTGGAGTCACCAATTTGCTACTTGTACCTAAAATTAAGTGGGACTGACGATTGGAGGCCCGGGTTTGCGCAAGTACAGGTGGTGGACGGGTCCCACCTAAGCTCAGACTATTTCTATTTTCGGCGATATTTGCCCCGACGTGTATGGCATGGTTCCGATGTGTGTGAAAGTGAAGTTACTCCTTTTGGTGTCAAGTACAAGAGGAAGATTTTCGGGAAGAAGCCCAATGTGCCATTGGTGCCTTAGGAGGGTTCATCTATCTGGAGTAATTTAGTTAATCAAACTTTTTAAGTTAGAAGTTGTGACAAGCAACGTTGTCGCGTCTGTCCCGTTTGTGCTATAAAATTTAGTAAAATAAATTTGTATGTGTATGGTCATTTTCACATTTTATTTTATGGATAGTATATATATATATATATTTTTAATTACGAGAGGTTTTAGTGTCTCCCTTAACCTTACAAATAAAGAAAAAAACCCCTCCCTCCCGCTCCATGAGTCGAACTATTTACCTCAAGGCAATTGTATATATACTTGGGCTTTGTGCATTTGTTCTTTCTTCTTTTTGGCATATTGAAGATGGTTTGCATGCGTGTAATATATGATCACAACTGTGTTTTTCCTATTAATGTTTTAGAAAGTCTATTGAGGTGATTATCCTGATATTTTTAGAATTAAATATATTAAGATGCCCTTATTTGATATAGTGAGATTGTCCAAAAATTTGAACAAACATCAAAAATATATACGGTCAGTGCTGACTCACCGTATACGGGTTGCACTTTTAATAACAAAAATTCATTGTTAAGGGTTATTGTGCCTAAGGTCTTTGTCACGAGGTGTCCCTATACGATATTGGGGTGGGATTAATTTTTGCTTCGGAAATTGAGATGGTCTCAGGCCACAATTCAATGCGGCTCGCTTAATACTGCGCCATTTCTTTTGGTTGTGGCCCAACTCTTAAACTCACATGTTCCTCCTTAAATTGGCTTGTTTTATTTTGGTAAATGCGAGTTCTAGGGATGGCATGCACGGGGTGTATTTATACACATCTAAATGATTAATGTTAGACCAAAAAAAATAAAATAAAAAATGATTAATGTTGGTATTAACGGGGTTTAATATATTTTATATTTCAGTGTTCAATTACCCAAATTTAAAAATATATATGTTAGCTGAGAAAGAAAAAAAAAGGTTCTTAGTACTAATTTTGCCTCCTTAATTAAAAATAAATTAAACCAAAATTGTCCCTTTGGTCAAATTCCTCCACTGATTTCTGGTACGTGGGTTACTACTGGGACTAGTAGTAAATTTGTTTTTCTCTGTTCGAATTATCTTGGGCCTAACTCAAGCCTAGCCTGTTTACAGTTTGTACACATACCAAGACTTTGAGCATTTACCTAAAAAAAATTAGAAGTGAGCATTCGATCAAATCTAATTTAATAGTTTTTTAAACCATTCGCATTTAATTTAATTTAATGTCGGTTCAAAATTTTGCATCCAATCTAACTCAACACGCCCGATCAATCCATTCATCCAATCAAATTAAGATGAAAATAAGGCAATAGAAATGAAAGGGAGTCACTAGCTCACTAGAAATAATGCTACTACCTACCGCTATTTGTGCTTTATTTTTATTTTTTTGTCCACAGCTATGCGTGTTCCTAATAATATGATCAGACAAATGAATGTAACTTAAAAAAAATAGGACAAGCAGCGTAAATGGAAGTCAAGAGCATCTCGAACAATCTTTTATATTTTTATTTTGTGTAAAATTTATATAATTTATAATTTTTTTTTGTCTCCAACCATCATTTAAAATTGAAGTTTGTGTAAAATAGTTATGTAAAATATACTTTCATTTTATGATGACACATTAGTTTTCTCTCTCTTCATTTTTTAAATAAAATTTAAAAATATAATAACTTCAAATGTAAAATATGGATTTTAATAAAAAATATATATTTAAAATATACTCAACAATACCTACAAAACAAAATCCATTGTGACTATAAAATTATTTATAAAAAATTTCAAGAAAAATAATATTAAATTGCTTAAATTGATAGTTAACAAATGTTGGAATCTTATTAGTTATTTCAAAATTTACACAAGATTTTACAAAAATACCATTGGAGCATTTTTGTTAGTGTTCAAGTACTTTTGTAAAAATTGATCGACACATGATTTACAAGTCAATTTTTACACTACAATGGGAGATATTCTAAGACTTCATTAGATTAAATGCAATCCAAACAAAATTAAACCAAATTGACAACCCTTTCTTTTTGTACTGTGACCACCAATAGAACAAAGACATGTGACACTTTAAAAAAAAGAAAAAAAAAATACTAAATACTAATCAAATCGGATCAGTTCCCATAGCACCCAAAACCGAAACAATCCAATTTTTTTTCAATTTTTCACAAATAGTTTGAATCTAATCCAATTAATCCAATTTTTTTTTGGAATAATTAGATTTGATTTGACTGGATCGGTCAGTCAGTCGGTCGATTTGGATTGGATTGGATTGAATCCTGCCCACCTGTAAAAAGGTTGTGGACTTGATTCATGAGTATCCAACTATATTTTAATAGGGAGACTTATTATTTAATGTATGATCCTAAAATTAGAAAATTGTTCTTTATTAATTTAGAATATGAAATAAAACCTGAGATGTAAGATCTAATATTTGGAATCATCACCCGAACCATCCATTGTTAAATTATTCAATTAAACTTCTGATAAAAAAAATACATAACTTGATACACCCCATACATAAGCTGGTTCTTAACTACTCTACTAATTTATTAGGCGTCTTTGTTTAAAATGTATTAAATGTTTACATTATATCGAACATTATGAGACATAATTTTGCATATATATTGTATGTGCTATGAGTCCAATTTTGATTATATCTTGCACAAATGTATAAAAAAAACTCATGGCAAATTAGGTTGGTCCAACCAAGAAAGGTATGCGAGGCTTTGGGCATTAATGCAGACACCAAACTCACTAATATCATGTTCGATCAGCTCAGTTTAACAGCAAAAAAACTCACCATTTTGTGCAAACTATAACCTCGCACCCAAGTTCTTGTAAAAAAAAAGTGAGGAAGAAAAGGAAAAAAAAAAAAAAAGAGAATATTTTTTTTTCCAATTCATCATTTTCTTCTGTTCTGGTATAAATATGTAGGATTCAAGAAACATTACACTTACATGACCTTTAAGAGGAAAAAGATTATACGATTGAAACTACAAGATATTTTTTAAAAATTGAGATGAAATTTAGATGCTTTTTTAAAGAATTGATAATACCTTTGGGCCTCGTTTGATTCAGGTATTAGGGTCAGTGGGATTAATAATACTAGTATTAATAGTACTGAACTATTAATCTTGGTATTAATTTAATACTAATACCATATTTGATTGATGCAGTATAAATACTGAGATATCACATGCTGATGTTAATAGCATGTTTGATTCTGTAACTCGTATATGGGATTACATTTTGGAATAACAAAAAGAATGATAAATAATAATAATAATAATAATAATAATAATAATAATAATAATAATAATATTTTATTATTATTGTTATTATAGTAGTAATGACATTTTTAAAAATATATGGTTCATTTTTCTTAATACTTGATAAACAATACCACTCCCGGTATTAACTTATACCACAAATAGGAGAAAAAAAAAGTCTCAGTATTAGTAATCTTAACGCATTTGTGCCAACCAAACAAAATGTTACTGTATAAAAAAAGTGGTATTAATAATCTCATTATACTTTTTAATACTCAAATCAAATGAAGCCTTAATTTTCAACTAATAAAAAATATATATTTCCAACAAGATACAAATCTTTATATATTCAATTACCGGGAGATTTATTATTTTTATTTTATTCTTTTATTTAAATTAAATGTTTGCGAATCACATACGTAAAAAAAATACAAAATAAGTTAGTATTAATAGATTCCCTGTACTTGCCCCGCGCCTCAGGCTCAGGGGCTTTAACTAAATCAGCCAGGCTTTTGCTGGGTAGGATATAGACAAAGTTATTGCCTCTCAGGACTCACGTACGTAAGAAATTATTTAATAGTCCAAAATTATTGAATTGCAAATTTAAAGGACGTAAAAGAGTGAGTTGATAATTAATTACCAGACCACCGGTTACTGAAGCATTGTTGATAAAAACCTGAACATATTTACTTCCTCTGTCCCAATTTAATTATTCACTATTCTACTTTCGGATGCCCTAAAATAATTATTCTACTTTTGAGTTCTGTCACCTTTTTTTATTAAGAGAAAAGTAAATGGCATTTTTGAAAATAAATATTTTTTCTTAGAGTAATTATTATGTCTCCTTAATTTTTAGTTTTTCGAAGTGTGACAATTAAATTGGAAAAGATGGAGTATAATTTATGATTACGACGTATATATACATGTATGTAGATAGGGGCGTCCCTATTTAGTGTATAGTTAAAACTAAAACACATGTTGAATTTTTAAAATATTAACTAAAACACTAGCTGAATTTTTAAAATATTTGTCGTTTGGTTAGAGATTTTATTTATTTTCAAAATTTAAAATGATAATTTTATATGAAAAAATAGAGTTTCGTTAACTTATAATCGAACTAGGGTATATCCGTGCCATCCGGCACGATAAATTAAATAAAAATTGATAATAAGATAAAAATGAGTAATGTGTGATGAATCTAAATCGACAAACTTAGGTTCAATATATCTGCATGCTAGAACAACTAAAAGTAGACTGGATTGGAGCGACTTGTTTTAATTTTTAAATAATTTTTTAATCATATTTTTTGATCTTATTTTGATCTCAGCAAAATAAGTTTTTAACAAATTAAACTCAAGGCCATGTGTGAAAATAATTCAATCACCTCTATAGCTATGATTTGAAAATAGTTCAAAAATTTGACTGATATATTGTAAACACTCTTAAAAACGATTTACTAAGTGATCAATAATGTACAAATATATAAAATACGTTGTTAAATGTTATTCAATAATTTTTATTATTTTTTTTACATAATTCTATAGTCATGATAGATCTCGTTTAATTGATCTTAATTAATAGATTTTAAATATTAAATTTTAAATTTTTTATTTTAAGTTATGACATTTTAATGTAGAACCAATGATTGATATGTGAGAGTTTATTGTGTGTATATTATTGGTGTTAAATTTTACTCAATAATTTTTCTTATTTTTTTAAGATAATTCTATAATCGTGATGAATCTTGTTTAATTGATCTTGATTAGTAGATTTAAATATTATTTTTTTATGAAATTTGTTGATTAGTATATTTTAAATATTAAATATTTTTTATTTAAGATGAATCTTGTTTAATTAATCTTGATTATTATATTTAAATATTAATTTTTTATTAAATTTCTTGATTAGTAGAGTTTAAATATTGAATTTTGAATTATTTTTATTTTAAGTTATGGCATTTTTAATGTAAAAATATTTATTGGTGTGTGAGAGTTTACTTTTGTGCATATTATTAGTGTTAAATGTTACTTAATAATTTTTTATTTTTTTACATAATTTTATAGTCATGATGGATCTTGTTTAATTAATCTTGATTAGTAGATTTAAATATTATTTTTTTATGAAAATTGTTGATTAGTATATTTTAAATATTAAATTTTAATTTTTTTTTATTAAGATGAATCTTATTTAATTGATCTTGATTATTATATTTAAATATTAAATTTATATTAAATTTCTTGATTAGTAGAGTTTAAATATTAAATTTTGAATTATTTTTATTTTAAGTTATGGCATTTTTAATGTAAAAATATTTATTGGTGTGTGAGAGTTTAATTTTGTGTATATTATTAGTGTTAAATGTTACTTAATATTTTTTTATTTTTTTTTACATAATTCTATACTCATGATGGATCTCGTTTAATTGATTTTAATTAGTAGATTTTAATTTTTTTATTTTAAGTTATGACATTTTAATTTAGAAAAAATGATTGATATGTGAGAGTTTATTGTGTGTATATTATTGGTGTTAAATGTTACTCAATAATTTTTCTTATTTTTTTTTAGATAATTCTATAGTTGTAATGAATCTTGTTTAATTGATCTTGATTAGTAGATTTAAATATTGTTTTTTTATGAAATTTGTTGATTAGTATGTTTTAAATATTAAATATTAAATCTTGATTATTATATTTAAATATTATTTTTTTATTAAATTTCTTGATTAGTAGAGTTTAAATATTAAATTTTGAATTATTTTTATTTTAAGTTATGGCATTTTTAATGTAAAAATATTTATTGGTGTGTGAGAGTGTACTTTTGTGTATATTATTAGTGTTAAATGTTACTTAATAATTTTTTATTTTTTTTTACATAATTCTATAATCATGATGGATCTTGTTTAATTACTCTTGATTAGTAGATTTAAATATAATTTTTTTATGAAATTTGTTGATTAGAATATTTTAAATATTAAATATTAATTTTTTTTATTTAAGATGAATCTTGTATAATTAATCTTGATTATTATATTTAAATATTAAATTTTTATTAAATTTCTTGATTAGTAGAGTTTAAATATTAAATTTTGAATTTTTTTATTTTAAGTTATGGCATTTTTAATGTAAAAATATTTATTGGTGTGTGATAGTTTACTTTTGTGTATATTATTAGTGTTAAATGTCACTTAATAATTTTTTATTTGTTTTACGTAATTCTATAGTCATGATGGATATTGTTTAATTGATCTTGATTAATAGATTTTAAATATTAAATTTTGAATTTTTTATTTTAAGTTATATCATTTTTAATATAGAAAAATTATAGGTATGTGAGAATTTATTGTGTGTATATTATTGATGTGAGTATTTTAACTTTGATGTGACATCTTGATGTGTGTATAAAACTCATCAAATGGTGTAAAGTTAATGCACACCATAACATGTATATTTTTAACCATTAGAGTTTTATACTTTTTGAAAATAAATTTGGTCAAACTTGGTGTTTTATAATATAATAAATATGTTGAAATGAACTATAAAAGAGTCACTGTGAATTTACTAATTTAAAATTGCAATATAAATAAAAACTCGAAACAAATGAACATCAAAAATAAGAAAAATTAATATTTATAAAATTACGGGTCAACCCGCATGTTACAATAAGTACACAAATACATATCTATATTATAAGGTAAGGGAATGTCACATCACCCAATTATCTAATCAATGGCTTAGATTTGTTCTAAAAAATACATATAAAATGTTAACCTTTAGATGTGAATTTTTTTCCTAAGAACATCACATCACCACACTAATGACCAAGATTTATTTAAAAACAATACAAAAAATTTGAACCCTTAGATGTACTTTTAGGATATCAAATCAAAAATTTCAACATTTTTTTTAGCTCTTTTATAGTCTACCAATCTACTCTCTCCCCCACTTTTCTCTCTTAATATTTTTTTAAAAAAAAATTAAAAAACATTAACTTTAAATACAAAAACTAAAAATTATTAAAATCTTCATATTTAAAATTTATTAATCCATACCTATTGAAAAAATAAAAAAACATTAACTTTAAATACAAGAACTAAAAATTAATAAAATATTCATATTTAAAATTTATTAATCCATACATATAAAATAAAATCCGTACCTATTGTAACCCACTTTTCTCTCTTTAAGCATATTTTTTCTTCATATACTTACATTCAAATCTAATTCTTCCTTTAATTTAAAAATATAAAAAAGATATATGTTTTTATTTAATCTTTTACAAACTTAAATAATTTATTTTATTTTATTTAAAAAAAATATATTACTTTTGTAAACCATGGTTACTACTAATGGTGCGATCTATTTATAATTAAAATTAAAATAAAATCCGTATTTATTGTAACCCACTTTTCTCTCTTTAAGCATATTTTTTCTTCATATACTTACATTCAAGACTAATTCTTCCTTTAGTTTAAAATATATAAAAAAGATATATGTTTTTATTTAATCTTTTACAAACTTAAATAGTTTATTTTATTTCATTTTAAAAAAAACATATTACTTTTGTAAACTAGAGTTACTACTAATGGTGCAATCTATTTATAATTAAAATTTTATAAATTTATAGCGTCATTGTAACAATAATGTGATATTAATTTTTGTATATATTGGTGAATGATTATTAACCCATCCCAACCTTATTGAATTGGTAAAACGAGTTCAAATTTAAACATATTATAAACAGAGGCGTTTTGAGTTTTTCAATTAAAAACCACATCAATCTGGTTATGTCAAATAAATCCTCCCACCACCCCCGCACTTGACGGTTATATAGGTTGTGTATACAGTTTTCTTAATATATGTTTTGGATTGCACGCTATTTAGGTATTATGTATTTTTTGCTCAATTTAACTATTAATTTTTTTTACGTGACCGCCCCATTCGACACAGGCAATACTTAGAGGTCTCTTTATTTATATTTGATACTAGGTATTGCCTGTGCCGTCCGGCACGGTGAAATAAAAAAATATCAAATATAAATAAAGAGACCTCTAAGTATTGCCTGTGTCGAACAGGGCGGTCACGTAAAAAAAATTAACAGTTAAATTGAGCAAAAAATACATAATACCTAAATAGCGTGCAATCCAAAACATATATTAAGAAAACTGTATACACAACCTATATAACCGTCAAGTGCGGGGGTGGTGGGAGGATTTATTTGACCTAACCAGATTGATGTGGTTTTTAATTGAAAAACTCAAAACGCCTCTGTTTATAATATGTTTAAATTTGAACTCGTTTTACCAATTCAATAAGGTTGGGATGGGTTAATAATCATTCACCAATATATACAAAAATTAATATCCCATTATTGTTGCAATGACGTTATAAATTTATAAAATTTTAATTATAAATAGATTGCACCATTAGTAGTAACCCTAGTTTACAAAAGTAATATGTTTTTTTTTTAAATGAAATAAAATAAACTATTTAAGTTTGTAAAAGATTAAATAAAAACATATATCTTTTTTATATATTTTAAACTAAAGGAAGAATTAGACTTGAATGTAAGTATATGAAGAAAAAATATGCTTAAAGAGAGAAAAGTGGGTTACAATAGATATGGATTTTATTTTAATTTTAATTATAAATAGATCGCACCATTAGTAGTAACCCTGGTTTACAAAAGTAATATATTTTTTTTTAAATAAAATAAAATAAACTATTTAAGTTTGTAAAAGATTAAATAAAAACATATATCTTTTTTATATTTTTAAATTAAAGGAAGAATTAGATTTGAATGTAAGTATATGAAGAAAAAATATGCTTAAAGAGAGAAAAGTGGGTTACAATAGGTACGGATTTTATTTTATAGGTATGGATTAATAAATTTTAAATATGAATATTTTATTAATTTTTAGTTCTTGTATTTAAAGTTAATGTTTTTTTTATTTTTTCAATAGGTATGGATTAATAAATTTTAAATATGAAGATTTTAATAATTTTTAGTTTTTGTATTTAAAGTTAATGTTTTTTTTAATTTTTTTTAAAAAAAATTAGTAAGAGAGAAAAGTGGGGGAGAGAGTAGATTGGTAGAATATAAAAGAGCTAAAAAAAATGTTGAATTTTTTGATTTGATATCCTAAAAGTACATCTAAGGGTTCAAATTTTTTGTATTGTTTTTAAATAAATCTTGGTCATTAGTGTGGTGATGTGATGTTCTTAGGAAAAAAATTCACATCTAAAGGCTAACATTTTATATGTATTTTTTAGAATAAATCTAAGCCATTGATTAGATAATTGGATGATGTGACCTTTCCTTACCTTATAATATATATTTTTTTATTTCACCGTGCCGGACGGCACAGACAATACCTAGTTTCTAATAAATAAATCTATTTGTTTTAACTAAGGAAATACTGGATAATATTTCGGTGGAAAGAAATGAAACTGCAAATGCACCCAGAGTTGCTCATGCCAACCGCGAGGCCAGTCCTTCATTTTCAAAATTATTATATAGAGATTGTGTTTTTTTTGTCGAAAATCGACCTTGGGGGCTCCAAATCGACCCTAAAATTGTGCCAGTAGCAGTTTTATACCACTGGATCAAGAGACTTGATTATAGGGATTGTGTTGTAAGTATAAGTAAATTTGATATACATTGTCTAAGTAGCAATTTTTAACTTTTTCATACTACTGTAAATAAATCTAACTGTCTAAGTTGAATTGCATGTATCACATGTTCTATAATATATCAATATTGTATGTAGCATATATAATAATACATGACGTTTTGATATTGGGAAGTTTTTAATAAGGCCTGGTGAATCATTCATGATGAGGTACACTTTAATTAAGGGCGTGTTTGATTTGGACCCTAGCAAGGATGAAAATTTATGGGATGTTTTAATTTGCTTTGTGTTCCGGAGGCAAGGAACATAATAGAAATTGAAGAGGTATATGCTCTTTTCTAAAGATGTTTTTTCTTGCCGTTAGAAAATTCATAAATGTCATAAATATATTAGTTGCATTTTAATTTAGAGATCTGTATTTCTAGTTTGTAAATAATATTGAGTTTGGAATGAATTTGCAATAATATATTGAAAATAGGAGTTTTTTGGTCTCGTATAGATGCTAGAGATCGATAACATATGCAAATCATATCAATTTCTATTATCCAGGATATCGTTCTTTATGCGTACTTGACGCATCGGAGTTATTGAATAAGGAACCTATCAACATAGAATTCTAAGAATGAAATAAAAATATCCAAGAGATCGAGAGTAAAATCTCTAAATCTTTATTAAAGAAGAAAGACAATGTAGTTGATAAAAAATTGAATTAACTATTGTTGGAACATTTTTGTATTCGAGAAAAAACCAAGACAAGGAGTTTGATGTTTTCCCAAGTCCTACATAAGATAAAGAAAAAAACCTTTAATGGGTTTTTATAAGGGAGTTTTTGGTTAAGAGCTTGAGCCCTTTGGGCATTACACTTTTGTGCTATTGGGTAAGGACTTGAATGAATGGTGTTCACCAGATATGCGCGCGCCGACCTGACCCGGGCTCAGGCTTTGAGCTTGTCTTGTGCAATGTGTAAATTTTTTATACACAATAGTTTTGAAAAAAATTATTTGAAAAATAAAATTTATTATGAATTTAATTTCTTTTAAATTTCAAAAAGTGGTCAAACCACTTCCCAAAAACGGCTCTCACTTTCTCTCCACTTCTCCGTCGATTTCTCTACCGAAATGGATTTTTTCTATCCTACCGTTTAGAGTTTTTTCTTTAATTGAAAATGAATATTTTTTCGAAACTCATCTTCTTCGGCAACATTGAACGGAAAAATTCCAAAAAACCCAAAAAAAAAAATTGCCTCCTGCAGGGAAATTTTTAGCCTCCGGCGGTAAAAGGTTTATCAATTCCGAGCAAATTAAAAGAGTGCTTTAGTCGAACAGTCAAAAAGGTGCAAACCAATCGTACATAAGAGTATTTGGGTCGTTTCATCTTGGGGACGGCGTGGCAAAAACAAAATTACTAGCACGATTCCAGGCAAAGCCACGAAACGTCTTAAAGAGAGCAACCTATTCTGCAACTCAATTCGGTGTACTCTCTTTCATTGTTTTATTTCCGTTTCCCCAGTTTATATTTTCAACAACTATTATATATGGGGTTGGATTTATTTATACTACTTAAATTTTAAACTTAAAATAATTTAAATTGCTTAGAGATTACTCTAAATCAAATCATTTAATTATAAGAAAACCCGAATTACCCAAAACAAATATACTAAAAGTATTTATCTAAACATTACCAAAATTCCAATAACTAAAATAAAAAAAAATATTGCCCCCTAAATAATAAAATAAAATTACATAAATAATAAATTAAAACTACTTTTACGCTTGCCGTATCAGTACTACTATGACAAAAGTTAATAAGTTCAACAAAAGAGAAACAATAAATATATATGGACCAACTCATGTAATGAAATTGGCAAATGACAACCTTGCATTGGTTGAACCGTGGAGTCCTCACTAAATGTGAATTAATGCATGCTTATCAAAGATAATGGTGTTTTTTTTTCCTTTCTTTTTGAGGAAAAAATTTGGTTAAAATTACACTCTTAATTTATAAAAATATTATTCTTGTTAATTTAATCATTTAAATTCATACCATCTTCTCTCAATGGTCAACAAATTTTGACTAGTCCAAAAAAGACTATTTAATTGGGCGGAGTGGGCTGAGCCCAAAAATCAAATAAAATTAGCACGACTAATTATACACATTAAATTTTTTTATAACATTCAAACATTGCCTCGGCCCTATTATGATGTCTACATGCTCGGTGTTAGTTTATTTTTTTATTTTTTTATTTCTAACAATAACTAGACCACAATGCATTGAGATAATGTACAGATACTCGAACTTATTGAAGTCTAGTAGTGGACATTTATTTTACTTAAAATAATATTAGAAAGAGTACTAATAAATGTTATGTTAGGATAGGGTTTGAGCCCTCAAAACCCCTTTTCTCAATAATACTATTGTTTAGAAATTATTTTATTTTTTGTTTATTATATATTTGATTATGGTTGTGTTAAATAGTATAGTTAGTGACAGGGTTAGGATTTTATTTTACTCTGAACTAGTGTAAAGTTAAAAGTTTATAATAACACTGTCATCTATTTAATACACATGTAATTTTTTATACAAGCATTGCAATCCTTGAAAAGTGATACAGCTTGAATTGAGAAATAATATGCGAAAGATAATATAGAGCTTGCTTTTAATTGCCAACCCCCTTCAAATCTCCAAACAAACAAATTAATAATCAAAATCTTGAATTTATAATCTTTATAATACATTTTTTCCCCAAAAGTTGATGAGAAACAATTAGTTTAGCGTATAACAAAGTTCTAGAATTTAGTTTGATTTAGGGTTTGAAACTCTTTCCATAGTATTTTATCAGTTATAAATAACAATAACATATATAGGTCCAAATTTAAAACAACATGCTAGTTTGGGCTTTTATGAATTATTATGTATTATGCATACTTTGACTTGTTTCTTCACAAATAATTTTACGAGTGCGTTTCTCTACATCGCGCTATTACATGTAGGAATTGTTAAACTCGTAGGTCTCGTTTGATTCGGGTATTAAAAAGTGTGATGGAATTATTAATACCACTTTTTTATAACACTTTGTTTGGTTCGCACAAATGTGCTGGAATTACTAATACCGGGATTAACTTAATACCACTCTTTGTGGTATAATTTAATAACAGGGAGGATGTGGTATTATTTATCCAAGAATAAGAAAAATAAACCATATATTTTTAAAAATGCCATTACTACTATAATATCTTCAAAAATGCCACTACCATCCCCACCCCCCACCCCCACTACTACTACTACTACTACTACTACTATTATTATTATTATTATTATTATTATTATTATTATTATTATTATTATTATTATTATATTAATAATTTTTTTGTTATTTCAAAATATAATTTTATATATGAGTTGCAGAACTAAATATGGTAATAATATCAGTATATAATATTCTAGTATTAATATTGCACGAATTAAACAGAATAGTTGTATTAAATTAATATTAAAATTAATAATTCAGTATTATTAATACTAGTATTATTAATTTCACTAATTTTAATACCTTTAAATCAAACGAGACTGTAGGAACATAAATAGCACACAAATAGAGAGGGATCACTTATTTTACCAACCGAACTGACCGTGTGGGTTTTGTTCAATGGATACTTTGCCGTCTCTGTTTTCAATCCCTGACGCCAACCCAATTTATAGGGGCTAAAAGGTTAAAACTAGAATTAAGGAAGGGGTGGTTGCACAATTAAGGGACAAGAGGCCGGATGACGTGTGAGCAATGGGGTGTGATTTATTATCAACAGTGAGGAGAGACAGCAGCACAAGAAGCCCAGGGAAGGGTCCAATCAGTAATTCAACTCTGAGACTGAGATGCTCTCCTACTTGTTGATGATGTTAGCACTCATTTTTTTTTTACTATAAATAACCTTTTTTAATGACTATTTCAACATTGATATGACCATCTCGTCCTCAGCCTCTTTTTTGATATATATTCTCTTTATTTTTTTTTTCTTACTCGATCTTAAAACTTACATTATTATATAGTTATATCAGACAAAAGAAAAGAAAAGAAAAAAAAAAGAAAAATTAATTTACGTTGTGATTGCATTTAGGTACGCTATTTTGAGTGTAAATGTTAAAATGCTAAGTTGACGTTTATTGTCCTAAGAGAAAAACTTTCAGATGATAAACTCAATACTGCCCGAAGATTATTAAAATAACAAAGAAAAAAACATATAAAATGTTTGGATGATACAGTCAAAATTATGATATGGCAAAGTGTAAAATGAGCAGTGGCAATATCATTGTCGCCCAAACTTATGTTTTTACTTAGAACAATTCAATGTGTCATGTGTGCTATTGTGTCGCCTAAATTAAACAGTTATTAAAAATTAATTTTACTTTAATTAACTATTGCATTTATATACAATACACTTCTGACAAATTTTCATTTTTGGCATTACCAATGCACATGGCCTTGGTAATACTAGAATTTGAGACTTAGAGGGTCTTTTTTTACTTTTGAATGGTTAATGAATGAGTATTAATAGTATTTAAAATTGTAATATGATATTTGTTTTTTCAAATCATTAAGAGGTTAATAGTTGTTATTTTTTTTAATGATTAAGCATTTAGCATTAAGAGACATTAGTCCCACTAAATACTTAATACTGAATTTAAACCATTATTTTATACAAAAACATAAAATTCAGAACCTCATTCAAAATAAAAAACAAACAGCATTTCAGAACTTGGATTTAGCATTTAGCACTCCGCAATTAGTAAATCAGTATTCAGCAATCAAAGGTCAAAAAAAATAAACGCACCCTTACAGGATTTCACCAATAGAAAAAAATTTTATACTTGTAACTGATGAAACTCGATGTCCAACGGTTATTCAGTCTAGTGGCGGATGCAAGAGGGCCGGGAGGGGCGCGAGCCCCTCATAAGTTTTTGAAAATTTCACTAGTACCCTTAAGGTTTTTGAAAATTGAGTGATATTCTCTTTTTGGCTCCTCACATTTTTTGCTATAGGTAAAATTTATAACATTTTAGACTTAAACGTATAAATATAAATTATAATTTTACATACAATGAGATTTAACATTACAAAATATAGAGAAAATAAAAGGTAACAATTGTGGGTCTCCGGTACTTAGCTTATTTTGAAAATGTTTTTATGTTAATTAGTTTTTTGTAAAAAAAAAATAAAAATTGTGCTTGTATTTTGCCCCCGCCCCCCGGGGAAAATTCGAAATGCTAGATAAGCCACTGGTCCAGTCTCTTGTAAATTTGACATATATATCAAATTTGGCACTTTATAAATTGGAGCCACAAATCTTTTTACTAATATCTTTTTATTGCTTAAATGAATTTGTATGTCTATATGTAAAGATAACAAAAAAAATATTGCATAAAGTTTTTTGGGAGGGTTACTCTGGAGACAAATTAAAATGGTGTAAACTAAATATGCATAATATCTAAAATAACATCGAATACGAAATAGAAAGACATTTAATAGAAAGCCATTGAAAATGCCTGAGGCTTTCTACAATGGCTTGCCTTTGAGGGTGCATATAAATGATAGAGATCCAACTATTTAAGAAAAAAACACTCTCCAATGGATTGTGTATTGCATTGTGAACATGTCCCGATAAAATAATTATTTTCACATTGTATATGAGACTATCTATATATGATTTGGCATTAAAAAGTAGGACCCATATAGAACTTTTTCTATTGTCTATTTTTATTCATATATGAATGTATATATATTTATATTATAAAACACTATTTTTGATTAAAAATAAATAAACTAATCAAAAGGCCAAAAATAATTCTTTGTGGCGTTAATGTTATGAACCATTAGATCAAACTTATACTCACAAATCATCAAAAAGTTCACTCACAAAGAATATAAACACTAGCTTTCTCTCTCCACACACCATTTTACTATCATCAACTTTTTAATTGATCATAAATTTAAACTCAAAATTCATATTTTAACATATTTGAAACCTATTAATCTATATTTTTAAATATCAAATTCGACAAAAAATATTCTAAAAATGGTACAAAAATTTAATGGTTAAAAATGCTTATGCTTTGGTGTAGCTTAGTTGTATACTCTTGGATGTCTTTTATACACATAATAAGAGTTTGGATTTTAATAAAATTTATATATTTAAAATATACTAATCAAGATCAATTAAACAAAATTTATTTTTATTATAGAATTATGTAAAAAATTAAACATTATTAGTCATCATAGTCTGTCTTTCTTAGAGTGTTCACGGTGCATCAGTCCAATTTTTGAACCATTTTTGGAGCATATTGACAGATATAGTTGGATTATTTTCATATCTTCCCTTGAGTTCAATTTGTTAATCCAAAATTTTGATAAGATTAAAATTGCCATTAAAAAATTAAAGCCAGGTGGTCCAATAACAGTATATTTTTAATTTTTTTAACATGAAAATTGAAATTATATTTCAGATGTTCAAAAATTTAAAAATATATTAAATAACAGACTCAAAATTAAACAATTAATTAAAATTTGCTTGATAGTAGTAACACACTATTTATTTTATTACTTAATATTATTTATTTTATTGTGTCGGATAGTATAAATATACCCTATATATATATATATATATGTATGAAGAAATAAGAACCATTGGAAAGAAAAAATAGAGAGTATCAAAAAAAAATGCCTTTTAAATATACACACTCATTAAAAGAATTTGACACATAAAATAGAGAGAGAAAAAAACAAGAGAATCATGTTAAAGCTAAATAAGGGTGTTCTACCATAAAAACAGCTGCCCTCCATCCATCATTTCTGTGTCTTCATTAAATTGTGGACAATATTTTAAGAGACAAAATTTCTACTACACTCATGTCAAAAGAGAAGTACTGAAAAATGACGTGACTAGACTAGACTATACGGTTAATTTTGCAGAGACAGAGGGGCATATATGATAATTTCTACACACAATACAATACAATGTGTTTGTGTAATGGTAATTACCCTCCAGTCCCCTTCTATAAACGGACGCTACTGCGTATTGATGATGTAAATGTTATTTTAAATTAATAAATTCAAATATATTCTTTGTTAATAATTAACTCTCTTATTTTTACTTTTGATGTTGCATTAACTTCCAGTCTTATTAATAATATCTATTTTTAAGATAATAATGTGAGGAATAAAATAAAAAAGTATTAATTAAGATAATGATATTAGGATCCCATAAAAGTATTCTAGTTAACATTTTAAAATTATTTTTAGTAGCAAAAAATGTTTTAAAAAATTTATATTAATGTCACTAAAGATAATTTTAAAGTGTTAAAATATTTTTGTAAAATACTAATATTGTTACGCAAAATTTAATATCACAACTAATTTTGATACCTTCTTGTTTAATATAACTAGACTAGATATTTACTTTACTTAGATCATTTTCAATCTACATGATAAATGGTAACGTAAAATTGGCATATTATCACATGGAGCTGCGTAATGCGTAGTGTAAAAATTTGTCACATCAGCTCACGCGATACACATAGTGTCGCGCGCCACCCACTCACACGGTGTACAATACATCGTGTGGTGCTTATTGAACCTCACGCGATATTCTGTACATCGAGCAGTGTTGTGTTAGTTGCCCGCAATACACTTTCCATTGTGAGAAAGAATCGTTTGTTCTCATCCATTTTTACTATTTCTCTCCCATTTTAACTAACTATATTAATCTTTACTCTGTATGTTGTAGACAAAAAATAAATATTTTTATCTGTTTACACTATGCAACGGGACAGCTCTTACTTTGTCCTTGGTTGATCTCCAAAAAGAAAAAAAAAACGAAGAAAATCTGTCTTTCATCATCGGTAAAACTTGAGCACTTATTTTAAATAAAAATAAAATCTCTGTCAGGCTAGTGCGGTCGGTAAAATGAGCATATTTCTTCTTTAAAATGTTTTGTAGTTTTTGATGTGACGATACATAAAATAAAAATAAGAGTTAAGTCTCCGCCTCAAATCACATGCATTTATAAAAAGTTTTTACTAAAAAAAACAAAAGAGTAAAAGATAAAGAAGAAGAATACAGTAACTAATTTTATAACAGTGCACCCACGTACGAGTCCCGTCCTCGCCTTAGTTCACCCAAATTTATCAAAAAAATAAAATAAAAAATGAACAGAGTAGTCCAATGTCATAATATATTCTTTCGAGATTTAAACAAACCCAACGGGCCAACATTGCGCCTTGATATATATAAATCAGACAAAGATAAAGTTTAAGAGATGTATTAATTTCAATAAAATGAAGTGTCAAAATTACAATTCATTTTTTGCTACGAATTTTAATACATTAATTATATTTCAAAATTTAAAAGAAAATTGAATTATTAATATGATATTTAAAGGAAAATGATAAAAAAAAGTGTTTACACAAAATTCAAGACGACAACAGATGCAAATTTCAAAATATTAGTCAAATCTTTAAAAAATATTAATCATTCTAGTAAAACCCATAGCTCGATCAGTTATGCTTGGAAACCAGTAAATTAACCCAGGGTCACACTAGTGGTGTTTGATTACTTGTGGGACAATGGTTGGCCTTATTAGAGTTGTTTCACTTTTACACCATATAGCCATAGCTAGTGTGGTCACGTACAATTAAGATTGAGGTACAAGTCTCATAAGATTCGTAAAGCATTTTTACTGCATAGTATAAAAGTGTAGGATAAAATTATTATGGTTAAAAGATAAAATACATTAACGAATTTTTTGTCCTTTTAACATTTTTAGAATGAACTTTTTAATTGTTTTCAATTAGATCCATCTATTACCTTCTGTTAAAAAATTTAATGGAAAATTATATTTATTTAGAGCATCCACAGCGTAGTGGAAAAATTTAGGCTAAATTTAACATACATTTAATTACATTTTAGAGGAGTAAAAAAAAATTAAAATACAACAGATAGGGTAAAAAAAAAAAAAAAAAAGCTCATACGAATAAAATGAGGATCAAAAAAAAAAAAAAGCATACAAATGTGCCACTATTGTATGAGGCTTTCACAAAAAAAAAAAAAAAAAAGGTTAGCTGAGCCACATTCGTATGGGTTTAAAAAAAAAAAAAAGAGCTCATACGATTTATGAGCCACTATTATACGAGGTTTATCAAAAAAAAAAAAAAGCTCCCTATTATTAATTTAAAACTCAAAATACTCTTTTATTTTATTAATCTTTTGACTTATTCTTAACTTTTAATAGACTATTAACTCCGTCTAATTTTATGTTACTTTAACCATTTATCCTTACTGTTCATAATCTTACTTCTTAAACCCCTAACCCTCCTTACGTTCTCTCTCTAAACAAAACAATTATACGAATCATTTGAATCAATCACCTCACTTCCCTCATATTCTCCCCAGAATCGAAGCAGAAGCAGAACGGAGAAATGGAGGCCAAATGAAACTCCTGAGGAACCTCCATTGTTGCTATGTTCCAAGATCCCTTTCCGTTCACATTTACTCAGACCAATATAAAAACAAAATTATACGAATGAGCCACGAAATTATTCGTTGGAGATTCTCCATTCTTTTGTCTTTCCTCCCCCACCATTTTTTCTCTCTCTAAGCCTAAAACACTTGGACACATACAAAAAAGACCTTAAAAGCTCAGTACTATCTAATTTAATGCCGAAATCAAAGAACACTACCTACACTGAGCAGCAATGTTACATACCAATACCATCACAACTCACAAGTACTCAACTCTCTTTCATCTTCGTTTTGTTCTTCTCTCCAATCTCTACTCGGCCCTCCGATAAAATGCACAAACCCCTCAAAATTCAAGCTCTTCGATACCCCCAAATTCTACTCCCCTTTCCTTTTCCCTTTTGTTTTTCTTGAATTTTTTATATTCTGCAGCTTGGATTTTGACCCTTTGGTCCCATTTTACCCCAGCCCATGTTTAATTTCACAACAAGATTCTTCAATCTCAAATGGGTACTCAAATTCACTACTCAAATCTGCGGATTTTGAGTCTTCAATCTCAAACGGGTCCTCCAATTCACAGTTCAAATATAGAGATTTTAAGTCTGTAATCTCTAATGGGTCCTCCAATTCACAGCTAAAATTTGGGGATTTTGAGTCTCCAATCTCAAACGGGCCATCAAATTCACAATTTAGTCAGAGAAAGCAAGGAGGGTTAGGGTTTAAGAAAGAAGATGATGAACAGTAAGGGTAAAACGGTCAAAGCAACATAAAATTGGACGGAGTTAGTAGTCCAAAAGTTAGGGAGTAAGTCAAAAAATTAGTAAAATAGAGAATATCTTGAATTTCGAATTAATAATAGAAGGCAAATTCAAAAAAACCCTTCAATTTATTCCCCTTTAGATTAAATTACTACACTTGAGTCTCTTCTCTTTAATTCAAAAGATTTCTATGGGTTTTGGTTTTTGTTTTTGGGTTAAATTTCAAAAGAGCAAAAAACATAAAGCAATTTTTTTATATAATTAAATAAATTAACGATCAAAGGCAATTAGAATTTGATTAAATATCATGCAATCAATATAAAACATCAATTTCAATTTGCTACTGCTATTAAAATATTCATTGTAGCTAAGAAAGTTTTTTTTTTTTTAAAAAAAAAAAATTGCTAATTTATAGAAAATAGTTATTTTCAAATAACAACATTTTTTCTTCCTTTAGGGACAAAAAATAAGCCCTCCTAATAAAAAATATATAAAAAAAAAAATGAATTTAATGGAATGATAAAAAAGAAGCACTTAAAATAAAATTTTCAGTGATAGAGTTGTGCAAACTTCAATCAACTTTGAAAGTTTTATAAATTAATGTATCTTGAGAACACCTCCTCTAGCTAGGTTTTGCTTGTGCAGACTAATTTTATATATAGCCAGGTTCATTCTCCTGCCTCGATCAAGAATTGTAGAGGTAATTCCTACAATGAATTAATCAAGCTAATTAAAATTAATTCTAGCAAGTGTATGGTACCATTGAAAGTGACATAATTTTTTGTAACTTTCCAAAATTAAAAGTTGAAATTTTCTTTTTAAGATATTATATATTAACCTACTAGATTTCACAATAATAAAAGGATTTATTCTTTAACAGTTGATTGTGTTAACATTAGTACTGTATCTTTGAAAGATTGGGAAAATTAAACAAGCAACTTTAATTTATGACAAAAGAGCAATAATTATCAGGGTTAATTTTAATGCATACAATCCACACAAAAAAAAAAATGTACAATCCACCAAAAAATAAATATGGAATATAATTGGTTCCATTGATTATCTGGTAACAATTTTAACACTTTTAATGATTTGATTAATATTAGTAACAATTATAAGTCACGTGATTGCTTATTTTTGATTACTGGTTATTTTTTTTTATTAGATGGTTTTTGGTTTGGAAGGTGGGATAAAGACATCTATATATGAATGTAGTAGTTCAGGGCATTGACCAAACAAAAAATAGAGGGTTGAGATTAATTTGTTGGTAAAATATTGTCGATGACAGAGTAGTAGTAGTAGTAGTGGTAGAAGAAGACAAGAAAGATCAGGATAGTGAATAATGCTATATCTATTGGTTTTATTTATGGTTATTTGTTTTAAATTTTTTAGTAAGTTGTATATTTTTATAATCTATAACTCATTAATTTATCGGTATAATTATCTGGTAACATCATTTCCCAAAAATTGAAAGCAAATATAAACCCTATCAAATTTAAAGTTATTAGGGTGCGTTTGATTGCAAGCATGGAATTTGCATGGAAAGAAAATAAGTTACAGGCAATTGAATTGTCTAGAATTGAGTTGCATGGAAAATGTAGTGCAGTGTGTTTGATTGCCTTAGTTTTCTACCCGGAAAATATTTGTTGTATTATGGCATTTTTAATGTAGAAAAAATTATTGATATTTTTTTTACATAATTATATAGTCATGACGGATCTTGTTTAATTGATCTTGATTAGTAGATTTTAAATATTAAATTTTTATATTATGGTTTTTTTTGAAATTTATATTGAATTAAGTTATGCATTGACCAAACAAAAAATAGAGGGTTGAGATTAATTTGTAGAAAATGGTAAAAACCTTGTCTCGTGAACCGTGCCCAAGCATGAAAAACAAAAACCACCTCCCCCCAAAGAAAACATTTTCCTCAATTGCCTTGAAAATGCACATGTGTGAGGCAAAAGTGGGAATTGAATTACCTAGAAAAAAAATGCAATCAAACACCTTAAGTTGTCAAATCAAATAGAAAATGCTCATTTTCTATGAAAAATATTACCAATCAAACACACCCTTAATGTAACACATTCATGAGAATCTCGTGGAGTATAATTAACATATAAATATAATCAGTTGATTTGCAAAAGTTAGTCAAATTAATTAATTTGTACTTTGCTATTGAAAAAAAAAATATATGTATATATATATATATATATATAGAGAGAGAGAGAGTTTCCATTCCCAAAACCACGAATTATCCAGCGGTTCTGAATGGAAACTGAATGAAACAAAAGAGGGAAAGAAGAAGAATATACAAACAAACAGTAGAAAAAAACCAGGGCATGGAAGCAAGAAAGTCTTTGCCCCCTTTATGATGCATCATTTAATGTCCATGTACATTTACCAACCAAATATTATATTATATAGCTAAAATAAATATTCTTTATGTTCCTTTAAATTTTTTAATTTGAGTTTTTTCTTCCATTCTTACACATTCTGAAATATATATATATATATATATGATGTCAATAGTTTTTTTCTTTCACACATATTTCTTATTTAAAATGAGAAAAAAAGATATACATCCATCTATCTCTAGTTTATTAAGAGTTTATGTTTGATTTTTACATTTTTTATACACACACAAATTTCATCACAATTGCAATACATGATATAGAGCAAAATTTGTTTCCTATTATTAGTTTAATTTAATAAGTTTATTATATTCTGAAAATGAAAGTAGATTCTTAACCGTGAATGTTCTAAAAAAAATTAATAAAAAGAAATTAAGAGGTAGAGAGGAATAACTCACACAATAGCTTCAAAGACTTGGTTTTTCATGAACCAACCCCATTAAAATCTAGTGGTTTGATAAACTTGCCCGTACTTAATTTGTTTGTATGCCTACTTGATCACGATACCGTCTTTAACATATTTTTTGGAATTGTATTATACGTTTTTAAAGTTGTATATTATTTTAATAATAGTCATAATTATATCGGTAATAACATCACCGTAAAATTTTATTGTAATTGTAAGTATTAAGTATTTTACTTTTAATTGTATCCGATTATATTTGTGGTTAAATTTGTTTTTATATATAAAACAGTTGGTTAAATTTCATACTCGTATAACTCATGACTGTAAACATAAATAAGACATTTATATATGTTTACGAGATGGGGGGAAGGGGATGGGAAATAGGGAATGTACGGGATGGGGGTGGTAGAAAAGTTGTTTGAATCAATTAGTAAGTAAATTGAATTTGTCTGTTTGTCTGGTTGTTAAGTTACTTTTGTGTCGAATTTCATTCTGGCGTAAAGCAAATGTAGAAGCTAGTGTTATGATGACGAAATCATTGAAGAAAAGATAAAAGAATTACTTCTCTCTCATTAATACAGACTCTCTCTCTCTCTCTCTGAAACCAATGCCTCTCTGAAGGGAAACATCACAAATGAAAAACCTGCACTTTATACTACTTTTCCATTTCTCTTTAACTACATGACCTCTCTCTCTCTCTCTCTCTGTCTCTCTTTTGTCTCTTTCCCTTCATTTTTTCTCTATATATACTTTCACTCTAAATCCCACAAAACAAAAGCTAGTTGGCACAAAAGAAAAGAAAAGATATATATATATATATATATATTAAGTGAACTTAACTGAACTGAATTGAGAAATATATAATATGGCTCCAGCAGGTTCAACAAGGTGGTGTCCAACACCAGAGCAGCTAATGATGTTAGAGGAAATGTATAGAGGGGGAATAAGGACCCCCAGTGCAACCCAGATACAGCAGATCACAGCCAATCTCTCCCTCTATGGGAAGATTGAAGGAAAGAATGTGTTCTATTGGTTCCAAAACCACAAAGCTAGAGATAGGCAAAAGCTTAGAAGGAAACTAATGTTGATTCATCAACACCACCAACAACTACTTTACAAAAACTACCTTCATTCGCCTCCTAATTATGCTCTTCATCAACTTTCTCACAACAACACAGCTGGCCTGCTTTTGGTACGTCAACTTCTATCACAATTGTTATATATATCTTTTCCCATTTTGAACCCTTTTTTTTTTGGGAGGAGGTGGGAGGGGAGGGGGGGAGGGATTTAAACAAGTCCCATAACTATAATAAGACCAAAACTGTACCGGTTAAGAAAGACAGATCATATCAGGTGTTCACGGAAAATTAGTTTGTGTACATATGCGTGTGTGAATATATACGTTTAGGTATTGAGTAATGTCGCACTAGTTGAATTTAAATTTGATGACCCTCGTAAAATCAAGACTAAGATAAATTTGTGTTCTCAAGTTTTATGGGTATATATAGATGCACTAAAACTACTAGCTAGAAAAGCTATATATTCTAATAAAAATTCTAGATATCAGGACCCAAAAAAATGTAGATATCTGTGACAATTTTTTATTTTTTTTTTAATTCTAGATATCTAGCTACTAATATAATGTCAGGTTAATCGATGCTTTTTATATACTGATCAACTTATTCCTGAATACTTCATGATTTTGCAATTATTTCATATTATTTTTTTGAAATAAATTGGTGTGTCTACCCTTTTCATTTCAATGTACTTCTCCATGCTTATATTTATTGTAAAGAACTTGCAAGTTAAACCAAATATTTTTCTTATTATGTATTATGATGGAAGAAATTGTGGAGCTAGAAATTGCATTATTCCATTTTTAAAAGTACTTAATTCATGCATGCATATTTGTGTTTGGTTAATTAGGGTGGAGTTGAGGCTGCATCAACAAAACAAATGAATTACGCGTGGAGGGTGGACCTACCAGAAAGGCTAGAGACCGGTCACAAGTCAATGGACAGAACATGCGGTCGTGATTGGACGATGATGATGTCGATGATGGATGTGGGTCCAACTATTTCTTGCTGTAAGAAACCCCTCGAAACCCTAGAACTCTTCCCCGTCAAGACAACCAATCTTAAAGACCAGTGCTCCGGGCAATAGCGTTGTAGTACCGTGCTATTAATTTGCATTCAAGTTTGGGAAATGTGGAAGTTAGGTTTAGGTTTAATTATCATCGATGTAATTCAAAAAAAAAAGTGCACTAAACTGTAGCTATATATTGAACTATGTACCTCTATATTTCCATATCGAATATATTTAATAAATTTTTGTTTATTCAAGTAATATGACAAATAAATTATCAATTATTTATGAAAATACTCAAGTGATCAAGCAGACATGTCTAATACATTGCTTCATTTTTTAACTATTTGTCTAACTAACTCTCTGTTAAATATTGTATATAAATAGTTAATTTTTATATGAAATTTAGTACTAGAAAATCAAATTTGCCAGATTTTGTTAAAAAAGTTTAATCATTTATTCTTTAGAAAAAGATCTATATAGCATAAAAAGGGATCATTCTTTTTTTAGACAAATTAAATGTTTGTGTTTGTATACAATATATATATACAGGGACGAAACTACAAATTAATTTTGAGAGGTCTAATTTTTTTTCAAATAAGTAAAATATACTAATAAATTTAAAAGTTGATCATTTGAAAAAGGTCTATAAAAATACACTAAAATGTGAGTAGTACAATATAAATATACACCTAATTTTTATTTTATTTTTAATGGTTGGGAGAGGGGGGACATGAACCCCCAAACTCCAAGCTAATTTCGTCCCTATATATACATATGTATGTATAGTTTTGAGGGTTAGTATGTTGTAGACTGTTTGGGGGGGGGGGGGGGTTGAGAAAGATCCAAATTGTCTAATTAATTAATAGGGTAGATGTGCACTGTTTATTTTCCAAATCAGAATGTTGCGTTGCGTTGGGGTTGAGGAAGAGGTGTTCGTTTTGTTGTACGTATATACTGAAATTTTTTAATTAATCGAGTTGAGCGAGTGACCTTTTTTTTTGGTTATAATTAATGTATGCATTAAAGCTGCCACGGAGTGGAAATGCAATCAGTACTTGTGCATTGACATGTTCAAATCAGCTTTCAATTGGTCCTCCTCTACCTCCTGCACATATATATATATATATATATATATGCAAGTCAAATATGCATGCATTATATCATCAGCATACAAAAAGTACTACCAATGGGCGTCTAGCTCTAAAGGCATAATTAACTAAGTTGTCCAGTTGGGTGGACGCACATGTGCGTATTTATATGGGGCCAAGCATAACCGGGTTTTTTAATTGACCCCGTAGTATAAGATTGTTATTGGGATAACTGTAAGGTGATTAGTTAAAATGCATAAAAGTTGATTTAGACATTTTGTGAGAAACAAAATAAAAAAATTAATAAGGCCAAGCATCTCGTTGAAATTTTGAATTTTGAATTTTTGTGTATATATGATATTATATTAATTTTACATGTAATATATGTACTATTTAGATATACAATTTGAAAAAAAATATAAACAATAATTAAAGATGCATTGGTAGTTAAATAAGGGAGTATTTTGTCTTTTTGCTGGGTTTCAAATTTTGCTATAAGCAACTTTTTTATCATTTTATAGAAACTTGAAAAAAAAATTCATCTTTCCTAATTTTTGCTCCCCCTCAACTAAAATCTTGAGTTCCCTCCTGGTGAGGCACCCACGTACTTGAATCTGGGAGAGACTCAAGTTAGGGTGATTTTTTTTGTGTTTGTAGTAATAAGCCCCTCCCTGTTCAAAACAAGAAAATATCTGAAGTAATCGGTAATAGTCTATAGGGTGGACTAACTATTGCTAAAGTATTTTTGCTTATTGTTATAATAACGTAAAATTTTAAAAGAATACAAGTAATTATATCATAAAAAAATTATGTGATGAGGACTCAAATGACATATATAAATTCTTCAATTTTATATGTGTTGATTAAGTTTGTTGCTATATTACTACAATAAATCATGGTACATATTTCTAAGAAAAAGAAGAAGAAAGAAATATGAGAATTATAAGTCTTTTGGGAAAAATACTATGTTAAAAATCAACCATAATTAATAGAATAAGTGGCACATTCGATACAAGCAAAATGATACCTTGTAATTCTTGACATTACGAATAGATTTATAAGAAAAATAAATAAATATAATGTTTGGTCAAGTGGTAATGGCTTGTGTTTATTATGTTCACGTAATTCATAGGTTCAACAAGCAATCGATATTTCAAGATCAAAGGTGTATTACTCTTTGGCGTAATGGTCATTCTATATCGTATTAACAGTTGAAATATGGTCGAAAGAAAAATTCTCTATTTGATAAGGCTTCCTCCTATACCTATGAATTCCATTGGGCCCAGAAACAATACATTGGAAGAATCCGTTGGGTCTTCCAATATCAATAGGTTGATTGTTTCGCTCCTACATCTTCCAAAAGGAAAAAAGACCTCTGAGAGTTGTTTCCTGAATCTGAAAGAAAAAACTTGGGTTTTCCTAATAACTAAAAAGTTTAACATGTCTGAATCTAACTGGGGTTCTCCCAATAACTAAAAAATGTAACATGTCTGAATCTAACCGGGGTTCACGGAGGTGGAGGAACTAGAACGAAAAAATGAAAGATTCTAGCCAATTGAAAGGATCTCATGATCAATCTAGAGGTCCTTTAGATTCCATTAGTAATGAGGATTTGGAATATTACCCATTGGTCAATCAAAGAGATATTCAAGAGCTAAAAGAAAAATCAATTCTTTGGGATCCTTTTTTCTTCAAACAGACCGAAAAGAGAGAGAATCATATCGATTCCTAAAATGCCTTTATGAATATTCCTCAATGTCCCAGCTATTCAAAGAACGTGGGAAGCAGATGATACAAAATTTCTCCGCCGATTCTTTCTAGTCGAGCCTCTCGGTCTGTTATTATACCTCGAGAAGTAGAAAGAATTACAACCCCCATCCCGCCTAAAATTCTAGGAATTCGTTGATAGTTAGAATAGATTCGTAGACCGGGTCGACTGATCCGTTTTAAATTTAAACCGTTTCTCTTTCTATAAGGCTTTTGCCTATTCCTCCTATGTTGTAGGGTTAACACACCAAAAACTCTCTGCTGATGCAAAAAATTTAAAGTGAAAGATGTCAAAACTTGAAATGGAATATATAAAACCAAGTGGAAAGTGACGTAGGCAATACCTAATTTACTATTAAATAATCTTTAATCTTGGTCAAAATTATTTTCAAAAAAATATCATTACATTCTATTATTTTTCAAAAAAATTTGTTATGTGTATGACCAAATTCATGATTTTTTTTAAAGATTACCTTATTATACCAACCAAATTAATACAATATTCACTACAAAAAAAGTTTTGCTTCTAGCAGGATTTAAACATACGCCAAGTTTCGCCATATGCACCCTTTTATTCTTAACTCATTTACCGCTGTATCAAAATACTTTATAGTTACTAAATTGTGAACTTTTTCATTTATTAACTTATTTCTCTCTCTCTCTCTCTATATATATATATACATTCAGTATATATCCACATATAAATATGAACCATTGGAACCACTATATAAAAAGAGATATCGAAATTTGCATAAACTTCTTCGTTGATTAAGTTTTTTAGATTTTCTTTTAATTATTTCAATTGATGATAGTTTTTATTTATTGTTGTATTATTTATACTTCAATTTACTTCAAATACATATAATTAAAATTTTGATTTAAATAAACAAGATTATTAATATGTTGAACTATATTTCTTTTTCGACATAACTGATGCAAAAGTTGTGCAAAGATACAAACACATATATCATAATAATAATTTTTGTTCATGGTAAAAGAATTAAAATTTATCAAATAAATTTAATTACAATGGTTTCCCATAATTACGTCAATATTCTAATCATAAAATAAAAGGCTATGTAAAAAATATTGCATTGTAATAAATCTCGTGTATTATTTTGGTAAGTATTATCAAATTAAAAAGATCTCATAACTTAAAATTTTGGAATAACTTTTTAGCGCTTGTCCGAAGGTATCATGAACCTCTGGCATTTGGTATAATAAACCGACTTTTTCTGCATTTGATATAAAATGTTGGAAAAATAATTAACATTGCTAACATTTGTTAAAAAATGTTGAGAATTTACTACATCATGTATGAAATGGCATAATCTCCAAACGTTCAGTACAAAATAATGAGAAAAGTATTAATATTGTTTGCACTTATTTGAAGAGTGCCGCAAATTTGCTGCATTTGTTTTGAAATACCATAAATTCTCGGCATTATGTACAAAATGTCGAAAAAAGTATTAATATTGTCGGCACTTATTAGAGAGTGCCATAAATTCGTGCATGGCATTTGTTATGAAATATCATAAATTCCCGGTATTTTGTACAAAGTGCCGTAAATTTCCTGCATTTTGTTAAAAAGTGCCAGAAAAACTTTTTTCTCGACATTTATTTATAGTGCGGCTAAATAAATGCCGTAAAAACTCAGTTTTCTCGTAGTGATTTTATACTTTTCTAGCAAATTAATATTTATGGGCCATTTACATGTAACGCTTAAGAGTTTTTGCGACCTGTTAATTTATTTTAGACATAATATTTGTATTTAAAAAAAATTAAAACTCTCTTTTTAAAAAAAAAATAAAGAGAGGACAATAGCCCCTAAAATTTTATTAATAAGGGAAAGCAAAAAATCAGTACAACTAAGATTCTCTTCACCTGGCCTAATATTTCGCGAACTGTTGCTATCAATTCTAGAAAATCAAAATTTAGGAATCATAAAATAAAAATCAGCGTGGGAGCTGGCTTCCGAATAATTTGTTTTACCCTAAGATTAACGTTGAGTCATCGAAGCGGAAAAGATTCATCTTGATCAAATTGGACTTTAGAATGTTCATTAATTTTGTGACTTCTTTAGATTCTCTTTCTTTTTACAATCTATCAATAACTAAGAAAGAAGGGATCGATGGTGGTCTTCATCTGTTTCTGTGTTTCTCCGTTTTCTCTCTTCGTCCTCTCTCATTTTTTCTTGCCTTTTCCTCTCTTCGCCTCGGCATATTCATTCCAACAGGTCATCTCGCTCTCTTCCCTTTGCATGGCTTCTTCTAGTTTTAACGGCAATGATCTCTCTGATGCATGGGCCAATATTGTCATTGATGACGAAGAAGATGAGGGCGCAGTTATTCTTAATGCACCGGCTACTACGCCTACGACTGATCGAAAGAAATGGACCCTGGTTGGCCGGCTGCTTACTGATAAAGTCATCAATTTCCCGGCTATGCAACAAAGTTTTGCGGCTCTTTGGAGACCAACAATGGGATTATGTATTCAAGATCTTGCTCCAAACTTATTCTCATTTACATTTTATCACCCGTTTGAACGCGATCGTATTATCAAGCAAGGTCCATGGTCCTATGATCAACATCTTCTGGTAGTCGAAAAACTGGAACAAGGAATGGATCCGAACATGGTGCCGTTGTTTCATTCGGATGTATGGGTTCAAGTTTTTGACTTACCATGTGGGTTCATGTCGACACAGGTGGGCCGGCATATCGGAGACTACATCGGTAAATTTCTGGAGTCCGACCAGAATAATTTTAATGGTCACTGGCGGTCGTACATGCGTATCCGTGTTAAACTTGATGTTCGTAATCCTTTAAAAAGGCGTATGAAAATTAAGAAAGAAGGCGGCGAGTGGTGTTGGGTGAATTTTAAATACGAACGCCTTAGTACGTTTTGCTTTTACTGTGGTCTTATGGGTCACTCGGAGTTCTTCTGCATTAAGATGCTCCAGAATGATGCAATGGATGCCCCGCGTCCGTATGGTATGTTTATGAAAGCAACGACAAAACGGCAAACAAGCAATGTTGGTAATAAATGGCTAAGGTTTTAATCGCCGGAGGGTGAAATTCTGACAGCGGACAAACGGCCGGCTGGTGTCTGGCAAGATCCGAATTTGGAGGGCAAAAGTCTTCAAGCGGGACTTAAGGCACAATTTGCGGAGGGAAACAAATCAATTCAAATCGGGCAAGATCCTACGATTGCCCAATCAGTGGCAGTCGATGATATTGCAAAAATTTCAAAGCAAAATGACGTGGTGACTTTAGGAAATAATCCTAAGTCAAACATGCAAGTGGACCAACGAGAGGGTGTAGTAATAACTGAGCAGAAAAGGAGGAGGCAGAGTGGTGAGGTGGTGGACTTAATGGATATTGGGCCTGGAAATAATGCTGAAGCTTCGGGCCAAAATGTCTCAAAAAACTTGCATGGGGCGGGCGCTGGGAATCAGGCCCGCCGAAAGCAATGAGCACTATTAGTTGGAACTGTCGTGGGTTGGGCAACTCACGCACAGTTCAGGAGCTCGTGGACCTTGTGTCCATGAATAGGCCTCATTTTATTTTTCTTATGGAAATTAAAGTGGGGCGAGCCTAAGTGGAGTGTATTCGAAGACGGTTAGGGTATGCTGGTTTGTTTTTTGTAGATAGAGTTGGTATCGGAGGTGGGATGGGACTGTTATGGAAAGAAATGAATTACGCGTCTCTTATTAGCTTTTCGTAAAACCATATTGACGTAGTGGTAAATATCGAGGGTTTGGATAGATGGCGCCTTACTGGTTTTTATGGGATGCCGGAGCGAACACGGAGGAGGGATTCTTGGACGCTTCTTAAGATCCTTAAAAATAAATCGACACTGCCGTGGTGTGTTATTGGAGATTTTAATGACTTATTATTTCAATCCGAAAAGAGGGGCGGGAATCTTCACCCGAATTACTTACTCCAAGGGTTTAGAGACGCAGTCGATTTTTGTCATCTTATTGATTTGGGCATGCAAGGCTACCCCTTTACCTGGGAGCGTGGTCGTAAAACGGGAAGCTTAGTTGAAGAGAGGTTGGATCGGGCGCTTGCGTCAGAAAATTGGGTTCAGCGATTTAATAATTTTTCGGTTCAAAATATTCAGACTCGTAACTCAGATCATTCTGCTATTTTCATTGAGCCACTTGTGCACCCCAGGGCCCGTAAGTATAAGTTTAAATTTGAGAACTTTTGGTTAATTGAAGCAGACTGTCGTAATTTAGTCCGAGAGGCTTGGTCAGCGCCAGGTATGTCAGATATTCAAGATCGCATCTCTTTTTGTGGTAAGAAACTTGCTGCTTGGGGGAACTGCCTTCGATTAAAATTTAGGGCTAAAATTAAAGCATGTCGTGAGCAGATTAACGCTCAGAAACATCACAAGTCAGCGACGGCTTCGACAAGGGTTTTAGAAGCGCAGAAACAGCTGGGTATTCTGCTGAACCAACAGGAAACTTATTGGAAGCAGAGGTCTAAGCAACACTGACTTGGTGCCGGAGACTCAAATACGAAGTTCTTTCACCAATACGCTTCGTCTAGGAGGAAAAGAATATGGTTTCGAAGCTGCGGGACGCAACGGGGGTGTGGAAAGACTGGGATTCGGGCCTCGCAGACCACATCTATAATTACTTTGATGATATCTTCAGTTCTAGGGGTTCTGCCAATTCGGAGATTCTAGGGTTCGTAAAGAATCGTATTTCAGAGGAGCAAAATTATACCTTATTAAGGCCGTTCGAAGCTGGTGAGATCAAAGCCGCCCTTTTTTTTATGCATCCGGATAAGGCCCCCGGCCCAGATGGTATGAATCCGGCTTTTTTTCAGAATTTTTGGGATATTACTGGAACTCAAGTTACTGCTGCGTGCCTATTTTATTTGAATAATTGCCATTTTCCTCCAGATCTCAATAAAACTAATATTGTTCTTATTCCAAAAACTAAGAATCCCGAAACTCTGGCTGATATGCGCCCTATATCACTTTGTAATGTCATTTACAAAGTTGTTACTAAAGTTGTTGCTAATCGCTTGAAGTTGGTTTTGCCCTCTGTTATTTCTGATACGCAGAGTGCGTTTGTGCCGAATCGATTGATCTCTGATAATATTATGGTGGCCTTTGAGGTAGGTCACTATCTAAAAAGGAAGAGGCAGGGGAAAGTTGGGTTCGCAGCTCTGAAACTTGACATGTCTAAAGCTTACGATAGAGTCGAATGGAACTTTTTGGAAAGTATGATGCGTCGGCTAGGTTTTGCTGACAGATGGGTTGAATTGGTTATGCTTTGTGTTCAATCTGTTGAATATTCTGTGATGCAGGACGGGCACGAAATTGGTCCTATTTATCCGCAAAGAGGTCTTAGGCAAGGCGACCCGATTAGCCTATATTTGTTTATTATTTGTGCAAAGGCGTTATCTAATATGATTCAGGGCTATGAAGAGCAGGGGAAGATTCATAGGTGTAGGGTTGCTACTTCGGCACCAGCTATTTCTCACCTTTTCTTCGCAGATGATAGTTACATTTTATGTCGGGCTACTGCGGAGGAGAGTTCTATGGTTAAACAGGTTCTTAGAATATACGAGAAAGCGTCGGGTCAAATTATCAATTTTCAAAAGTCTTCAGTGGTTTTTAGCGCTAATACGGCGGACTCTGATAGAGTTGAGGTGCGCAATGCTTTGGGGGTTCAAGAATCAGCGCTGGATGGGAAATATCTCGGGCTCCCATCTTTTATAGGGCGTAATAAATGTCAGATTCTGTCATTTGTGAAGGAGAAAGCGATGAAGCGATTAGAAGGTTGGCGTAGAAAGACCTTCTCTATTGCGGGTAAAGAAGTGCTTCTCAAGACTGTGATCCAAGCGCTCCCTTCCTATGTGATGAGCGTGTTCTTGATCCCGGTCTCGCTTTGTGAAGAGCTAGAAAAGATGATGAACTCCTTCTGGTGGGGTCATAAAACAAATGGAAGCCGTAGTATCCATTGGATGTCGTGGGAAAGGCAATGTAAACCGAAAGCCGGCGGCGAGATTGGGTTTCGTAAGATGAAGGACTATAATTTAGCTATGCTCGGCAAACAAGGGTGGAGGATGCTAACTTACCCTCATTCTCTCATGGCTCGTGTGTATAAAGCTAGGTACTTCCCTGATTGTTCCTTTCTTAATGCAAAACTTGGCTATAATCCTAGCTTCATTTGGAGCAGTGTTTTCGCAACTCAGAATCTTATTCGTAGCAAAGCTCGTATTCGTGTTGGAAATGGCATCTCTATTCGGGTTTTTAAAGATCTTTGGTTGCCGGACCCGTCCCAGCCGTGCGTGACTTCCATGGTACTCCCAGGTCTCGAAGAACTTTCGGTCAGTTCCCTCAAAACTGAGCTTATTGGCTGCTGGGATAATTCCCTGCTTTCTGACTTGTTCAACGCGCGGGACATCAAGCTAATATTGTCTATTCCTTTAAGCCGAAACAGCGCTGATGATGCGTGGTACTGGTGGGGATCTAAGAATGGCAAGTATATTGTGAAACTCGGCTATAGAGCTCTCATGGCAGCTCGCTTCCCAATGCATCATGCCTCGGATTCAGGTAGGTGGAAGCACCTTTGGAAACTCAAAATTCCATCAAAGACCAGATTTTTCTTGTGGCGTGCTCTTTCTAAATGCCTCCCCACGAGATCTGCGCTAGTTACAAAACATATAGAAGTGCCTTTGCTTTGCCCGGTTTGTAATCTTGAAGTCGAGTCTGAGTTCCACATTCTCGTGGCGTGCCCGAAAGCTCGAACCATTTGGGCAATGTCGGAGGTAGGTGATATTAGTACACATGTTTCGAATCTGGGTGAGTGGTGGGATGCTGTTAGCTCTTGTAATGGGGGAAAACATGCATCAGTCTGTGCCATGGTTGCGTGGTCTATTTGGGCTAATCGAAATAGCTTGATGTGGAATAACTTGAACCAGCCGGCTTGTGCAGTATATGTATCTGCGCTATCATTGCTTCAGCAGTGGGAAGAGGCGCAGCCTGGTGCGCAGCAAGTCCGTGGATCAGAAGACCAGACGGCTATCTCTTGGGTCAAGCCGGGTGTGAACTCGGTCAAGTGTAATTTCGATGCTGCTGTCTTTCAAGCCTCAGGTAGGGTCGGGTTCGGTCTTGTTTTGAGAGATGATGAGGGGAGGTTCATTGCAGCAAAGACGGGCTCATTTCCAAGTTCAACAGACCCGTTTATCGCAGAAGCTCTAAGTTGTAGAGAGGCCCTGATCTGGATTAAAGATCGTAGAGTTCATAATGCTATTGTTGAGACTGATAGTCTTCTTGTTTTTCTTGCTTTATCTAGAGATGCTTCTGATTACTCCTATGGGGGTTTGATTTTAAATGACTGTAAAATCCTAGCCAAGGATTTAGTGAACTGTAGGTTCTCGTTTGCTCGTCGCTCTGCGAATCGCGTGGCTCATTGCTTAGCTAGAGCCTCGGATTCTTCGTCTGAGTTTCGGAGTTGGGAATGTGTTCCCCTCCTTTCATTTGTAACGATTTGGCTCTTGATTTAATATAACTTTTGCCATTAGCTTTCAAAAAAAAAAAAAAAGAAAGAAGGGATCAATCAGTGTAAATCCCAATGCACCCTCAAAAGAGAATATCTCCGGTTTGTTCTTCATCTAAATTTACGCATATATATATAATTAAATTCATATATGCATTTAAAAAGAGAGTAATTTATTTACTTTTTTAATACAAACAATGATTTTAATCTAAATCCACAGGAGAGGGGAGGAGATCAACAAAGTGGCGCTAGGTCGCAAATTTATATAACGCTACAACAAATTTATACCACCCATGAACCTCTCACTAATTAAGAGACACGATTAAATCAAAAAAATTGGTTTAGTGCCACATTGTATAAACATTAGATTCTCCTAAAAATAAATAATTTGTCATATCATACCCGCTGAATTTTTTAATTTTTTTAGGCTATATCATTAGCTTGTTTCTATGTAATTTTAATTTTCCTCCTCAAATGCACTAGAAAAGTAATTCAAAAACTTTCCAATTCAAGCACCTCAACTGACCAGTGAAATTCAATCGATCTGGGGTTATCTCATATGAGAACATTGATCCGATTATGCTTCAATCAGTGATATATATGGGTATGCCATATACGTTTTTTGTACTCTTAAATCCATTAATTAGGCTTTGGTATTCAATCTATTTGCTTTATCAATGACCTTTATTCAGTTCATCCCTGGTCCGTCTTGTGTTTTCATTATCTAGCTCTTCATGGACTTGAGCAACTTTTGATTATATATCTTTTAATTCTATGTTTTTTGGTCAACTTTAAGCACTGTGTTGTTACTATTCTCTTCTAAGAGCTAGGGTTTGTAGTTTGAATCAAATTGTAATTCGGTTGTTAAATAGATCCCTGTTTAGAGAAATAGAGGAACTTTAGGCTAGGTGCGATAAAAAGTTGAAAAATGAGTTGAGTGATGTAGTAAGTTGGTTTATTTATTTATTTATTCATGAAAAGAAAATTCTTCATACGGCAAGTAAGAGAAATTTTCAATGAAAAAATAAAAAAAAGACGGAGAACATCTACTTGTAAAAATAAGCATGAGATGAAGAGCATCTCACAAAATTATTCGTCCCATCTTCTAATTTCTCATAAAAAAACAATTGTTTTTCTAATCATTTTCCAACTTCATTCGCAAACACACCCTAATAGTTTATATAAGTAAAGGGGGCAAGTTTTCATTCTAATACTTACTAGTATATTGCTAATAATAGTTTATAAATTAAACGGGGCAATTTTTCATATTAATAGTTATTAGTATATATAGTGCTCGATCAGTGAAAATGAGTATAGCATAAACTGAGGATTTCAGTTGTAAGATTACATTAACTATTTAAATCTGTACACAAGATCCAATTTGAAGTACTTTGCCTTGATTCGCATATGGACTCTCAGTAGATGACATACAGTCACAAACATAATATATATATATATATATATGTATTTAACATGTGAAGTACAGAAGATTATACATTGGGGAATACGATATTAGAAGTTTTCCTTATGGAAATGGAAACGGGTTGTTGTATTTGAGCTAAATTCATGGCAAAGATTTCTGAGAATTTTGGCAACTGTATGGCTTCCACAGTAGAAGACACCTGCAAATCAGAAAATAGGAGGAACCTAATTAGTAGTTCCAATCATTCGTTGATAATTGTCGTTTGCTTTCTTTTGGCCTTAGTTGGCTATTTTATGTTAGGTTGTTGCTTTTCGGAGTCCGGTTTGGTTTTTTTGTTTCTGTTGGTGTCGTTTTTGTTTCAATCCAAAAAAAATAAAATAGAAAATATATATACTTTAGCGAATGTTATGCTTACCGATCCGAGAAGGTCCATGGGTAGTTGCTAATTGGGAGAACACTTTTTTCCAATTGGGTCTTGCAAAATGTGTTCGTATCTGTTGTAATTGTGTGTCAGAGTCGAAGATGAAAAGTTGTTATAATAAAAAAATTATCACAAATTTACAAGTTATTAGTGATTACGTACCCGACTCTGTGATACGACATCAACTCCATCCTTAGCATGTTGAAGAGACTGCACCATGGCAATAAGTGCAGATCTTGCATCTCCTTCTTCATATACACAAGACAAGTAGTTGTGCATTTCTATTATTCGCTGCACAATTTCAGAACTCATTAAATAATATCCGATTTTGAATTCCGTTAGTGAAGGAAAGAGCAAACGGAAGTGAGTATTTAAATGTTACAAAACCTACATTTTTGTCGTGCTGTGCTATATCATCCATTACGCCTTTGAACCATTCAAAGGAGCCTTGTTCTTTGGTCACCCAATAAAAGTAGGCTCTTTCTGGACATTTCTTGGTACCTGGCCCTTCATCTTCCATTTCCTGGAGTAATTGGATTACCTTTCATACATCTAGTTTGTATATATACATGTGCATATATATCTTTTATATTTTCATAACTTCGGATATTGAGACCACATACATAAAAGCCATTTCCTTTATATGTAGACACATTCTTGACAAAGTTAGAACTACCTTTCTTTTTCACTTACTGTTTTATTTTCACACGGCTTGATGTTGTTTAGGAGATCTTTTATAATGCTGATGAATGGAGTTGCTCCTATTCCTAAGCCGATTAGTAAAAGGATGTCATATTTATGGTAACTCTGAGCTGGTGCTCCATAAGGCCCTTTGATTAGAATTGTTGGATATCTGTCTCGAGATAGATGAGCTGTTAGATTCGATACCAAATGAAAGTTCTGAACTGTCTTGATCATATCAGATCAGGCCAAGCTTACCTTGCTTGTGATTTTGCTTTAGTTTCTAATCTGACAAGATTTTCCCTTCTTGTTTGTGCAGCTTCTGGCTTACAGACCTGCATGTTTTAGGTTTACATTACGAAAGAGAAATTAAGAAAAGACATGAACATTAAATTACTAAAATATGTTTGCACTTTAAAGAACCCAAAAAATCGATAATATGCCATGATCAAGTTTTATGGAATGTCTTTCAGCCTATGAAGCATGGACAACCTATTTGTCTATATCATTTTTAAATCATAAAATATTCCATGGATAATCTTAAATAGGTGTGCGATACTTCTTAGCGTACTGTTCAAATTTTGTACTTTTTATTCCTAGCATATTCCGGCAATTCTTAGATATATAGAACACATAGTAATAAGTCTTGAAATTTGGAATATAACATTTCCGAAAGTTCCACCTAAAAATCTAGTCTTTCACAATAAAAAAAATATCCCAAGCCTTCTTTCCGGTCAAAACAGCCATCCCCATCTGATAAAGATTAGTGCAAAACCAACTTTGTACAAAATTATAATCATTTTTAGCCTTTAGTGTGTAGGTGCAAGTATAATTTGTCCAAAATCATAGCTAATAATAATAATAATAATAATAATAATAGGAAAACTGGTTCCAATACTAGGACACGTATGTTACCTGTGCAAATCTATCTTTCAGCGCTTTAGTCCAGTCTCCCGAAGCACGTATATGGACACTAACGTAGTTGTCATCTGGTGCAGAAGTGATCGAGAACGGATGCCTGCCACCCATTTGATCGGGGGAATTCAAATCCTTAGCATACATATATATATATATATATATAAATTTCTTGAAGATATTGGATGAAAAAAAAGATACTTGTTCAGTTACCATTCGAAGCCTGATATATCGGGACACTTGACAAAAAGGTACATCCCACTCCTGTACTTGAATCCCGGAGGTTTGCTCATGTATAGTGCTAAAACATCTCGTGCTAAAACATCTCGCGCTAAAACATCTCGTGTGTATATTATAGCCTGTATACTCCATATAATACTCTAAGTTGGAATTATCTGCTGGATTTTAAAGTCATATTTTTGTTTTCTGATTTTGTCCTTGAAGACTTCCATTTTACCAAAAAAGAAAAAAAAAACATTATATTATAGTGTAACGAATAGGATTTGAAATATCAAAGGTAGTATCGCATTCAACCACTATGCTGGTTATTGTTTTTCAAAATCTTTTCTCTTTAAATTAGTTATATCCAAATCGCACATGCATAGCATATGCACAGAAATCTAATTTATTTAAAAAGTGCTAGGGGTGGGTGGGATGCAGAGAGCACCTAAGCGGTCAATTATTTATTTATTTTTCTCCCCCTAGCCTATGCAGCCACCCATCCTACTTCAACTGCCACCTAGACCGATTTTCAGAAAATTGAGAAAATGTTATTGCTAATAAGAACCTCGTCAATGTCGACCCGATAATTGTTGTCATGAAATGTAAGAATTCTTTCACTTGCATAGGCGAGAACAGGGACCAAGATATACATCCACGTCTGTGGAGAAGAAAATTAAGCGGTTCAGTTAATGGACATCTAGTCCGGTGTGCACTGAAACTTCATAAATAAAAGGTTAAGGGATTTTTGTCGACTTTGTGGCAAAGAAGAAAATTAAGCTAAAGCCAGTTTTACGATTGAAATGAGTTTTTCGAAAAATTAATAAAATCGAGCAACACTGAAGATGAAAAATATGGAATTGAGGGTATTTCCACATAAAAGAAATATTAGCGTGGATTTTGAAAATTTTCAAAACCCGTTACTTAACATACCGTTTTCTTGTACCACTCCTTGGTGAGGAATAAGAAGAGTCCATGGATGATCAAGAGGATGTAGACAATGACTAGCAAATGATGTGCGTACCAAAAGGCATTAAACCCAGCTAAGTGATGAAACGGCCATGGCAATTTGATGACATTCTCCCTAAACAAGCGAGTGGCCAAAATGAAGGAAAATGCCATCACCAAGATCATGAAAATGCCGGTCAGGCCTAGAACGCTTTGTAGAAAATCTTCATAAGACGGTTGCTTGTAGTCGAAGGCCTGTCCTAAAATGGCCATGAATTTATTAGGCCGGCAATTTATGATTCTCACAAAATTACAACCCATATGTGTTGCCACATGAACAAATGACCCTATCGTTATGGCAAGCGCAATTACTTTGTGGAAATTAATGTTGTCATCGAAAGGGACTAAGGTACCGAGGAACGTTTCCCGGAGCTTAGTCAGGGTTCTTCTGCATACCGGAAGGAGGATAAGAGCCATATTGAACTTGAGAGTCTCGGCAGAACCTTTGGCAACACATAGGCAATAACCCATGATATGGAATGGTGATCTTCTTTTGAATTGGATGAATTTCCATGTAAATAGCGCTATGTTTGCACATAAAAACAATGCGAGGACCCATATTCTCTTCCAATTCTCATGAATCTTTTCCGTGGTTTTAGATAGGAATTTGGTGACAGGTGTTCTATATTTTCTCGGGATCATGGTTCTTGCGAGTGTTTGTGTTTTCTTGGTCAACTTGTTGCCTTCATCGGAGCTCACCATCCCTCTTAGTAGAGTTTCAAGTTGCCACATCTGTTTGAAAGTATATATGAAAGGGAAAGTAGATTTTGAAGAAGAAAAAGGAGGGGGGGGGGGGGGGGGGGGGGTATGGAGAGTTTCACAAATTGATTACTTGCTTACTTCTATGTATCCCAAATGGTCGGGATCGAGCTTTTCCATGATCAAAGATGCGTGTGTTCCTGCTTGTTGCTTGAAGTTCGAGAGCTTGTTTGCCGAGGCGCTCATCACTAGTACCTTTTTTCATAAAACTAATGAGATGTTTGATTTATAAAGTTGAAGGAAAAAGATAGTTAACAAGGTCCAGTTATTCACCTCTTTAACTTCCTCCTCCGATAGCTGTCCATCCCCATTCTTGTCACACCTAGTATATTTACCATGTTAATACCTTAGTGCATTAGCTTATTTGACACCATTCAGTGTGCATGCCAATGTGTGAGAGTGAGAATAAGAGAGATCTGGCTCCTCTAGAATGATAGGGTGTAGTAAATTTGGACCGTTAGTTTATAATTAGATGGCTTAGAATTTAACAGGTATTTCTGCATTTGGCGAGAACTCGTTTAGGCAGTTGTCCTCCCCGAAGACATAAATTATAAGTCAAAATCTATATATCTTCGTGCTCTTAAATGAAGTCTATAGAAGTCCAGTTAGAGAGGGGTTCTTACATGTCGAAGAAGATATGAAGCCGTGTATCGAGGTCATTGTTCGATATATCTTCCCAAAAACCTCTCAGTTCTTCCAACGTCACCCCATTTGTTCCATCGATACACCTACGCCTTGCCAACGCATCAAACAGCTCCTCTGCAAATTCCTTGCTATCTTTCATTCCTTCACAACAACAATAGGTCCAAAACACCCTTTTCATTCAAATTTAGAAAACACACACACACAACCAATCAAAACCACATTTTATAGGATGAAAAATCTAAGGAAGATACCTATGCAGGCTCCAAATTTATCCTTGCAAAGCCTCCCACCAACTGAGTTCTCATCGAACGATTTCTCCACAGCCTTCCATGCGTCCCCTTCATTGGCGGCCGTTTTCGTGTCGAGGAAACGCAGACTACGGAGCCCCCTCGCTGCACCTGATTGCAGCCTCCCCATCCTCGGCCCCCCTGTTCCAAGGGCCCGCTTTCGAAGAAGGCTTCCATTCCTGCTCATAGATTTTTCTCGCAGAACTGGTGAATGCGAAGAACTTGGCTGTTCGTTCTCATATTTAATATCAACAGTACAATCAACCTCGACGCTCTGAAGAATCCATTTTACTGATTCCTCTCTGTTTGATTTCTCATTCTCTCCCATGGAAAATATATTTTGTTTTTTTCTTGGTGGGAAAAGAAAATGAGAGGGAGAGAAGAAAAATTCTAACGGTTGGAAGTAGTGTTGAAGGCAAAGTGAGTACAAGTAGTTGCTCAAAAGGAGAAAACTAGAGTTTTGAAATATATATATATATGTGTCCTTCAAATAATGGGGAATGAAATAGTGTGACGTCATTTTATTATGTAGTAATCAGTTTATTGGCAGCCAGCCGTTGGATCATTTGAGAAATAGAATATACGGTTGGATCAACGGTGTTAAATATCCGTCGGTATTGCAATATATCCATCGATACACGAATAAATTTGATGATGTGAACTTTGGCGGTGTATGTTCCAAAAAAAAAATTAATTATATAATATTCTCTCTATCTCTAATTAGTCTAAGTTTGAATTTTTCTTTTTTTTTTAAGAGATGTTTCACATTCATGTCAACTGTTTTCGTAAGTATGATTTGGAAAGGAAAGTATCATTTATTTGGCATCCTAAAAATAAATAGTGAATTTTTAATTTAGATGAAAAGGGTATTTATATATTTTAAAATATTTTATTGAGGTAGATCCATAGTTTGAGAGAACGGTTGGGGTGTTTGAACCCTAATCTTTGAGGTTATAACATTGCCTCTTTTGCCACTTGGACTATTAAACATATCTAAATATTGTGTATGTAACAAAAGTAATGCATGTAATATATGTCAATGTAATTGTGAAAATTTGCATTTATGATTGTTCTTATATTACCATATATAAAGTTTTTCTTGCATACTCATTCCATGTTGATTAACTTCATTAATTAATGGTCGTGCATCTCTTTAGTATCGAAGTGTTGATATTAGGACCATTTGCGCATTTTATATTTTTAGCATCGTGCAATTTTTTATACAGTCTAACTAGGTTAAGAATTTTCCATGTGTGACGCATGCGTATTCTTAACACGGCCCTTTGCTTGTACGTAGTGCAATTGAAATATATGAGTTTAAGTTTGGTCAATTGATCATATTGATTAACTTGCTTACTCTGATACTATATAGGAATATATTTATAGTGGGTCTCTTATACGGACGACTTACAATAAATTTCGCTGCAAAACTGTGACAAAATTTTATTGCCAAAAAGTGCGTAAGATGCGAACATGAGGAGAATTGTATGTTTATTTGTATAATTAAGAAATAGAACACAAGGTTTTAAAAATATACAAGGATATATAATTATTTATGACAACATGTGGGCTGTATATATAGGGTTTGACACATTAATTAAATGATTAATAAAATTGTGTTTAATTAGCATGGATTGTAGGTTAATAATTTATAACCTCATGCATGTGGAGGTGAAGACAGAGAGGAATTAAGTATAAAATATAGGTACAGTGTAATATATATTACAATCAAATATAGGTACAGTGTCATTGGCCCTTTATTTATTTATTTCTTTTTTATCCATGAAATTTTAGATGAGAATAGGCTAACTTAGTTTAGGGTTCAAGCATGCCACAAAGTTCAAAGATCAAGCACTTACAGAGTTATAGGGCAAGTGATATTGCTGGTAATAAAATTCGAACCTAAACCTTATCTTATAATTTTTAGTATACTAATTATGAAATGTTAATTTGACGATTTTATTGGATCAAAAGTATACAAATTTGCATAAAATTTACATGCAATCAATAAAAATTAATGCTCGGGAAATATCATGTATAAAGAAAAGTCAAAACAATTATAAAAAAAATCACTGAATCAATGATTCCATTTTAGATTTTTAGGGAAGGGATTAACGTTTAAAAATAAATCATCTTGGCAGCCAAACAGCATAATAAGTTCGTTGTCAAGCACCTCTCAAGCATTTTCTTGTTACAGGACTTTATGGAAGTGATTGTACTTTTTTATTCTTAGTCGCAGGCACGTCTTTGTTTAAAATAAATTAATCTTTTCATTTCAAGCCAAGAATATTATAAAATAATATATGGATATATATATATATATATATAAGAAGGTGGTTCACATTGATCTTATCATTTAGATGACATTTCGTATTGTGTAGGTATAGTGAAGAACTAGGCAAAATCATATATAGATATATATAATGAGATATTTGTTGTGGTCAGAAAAAAAAAATTTGGAAGATGATACAGTTTTACATTTGTTTTTTTTATATATTTATTGATTTTATTTTAAATTAAGAGTTTATTATTTTTTTGAGAAATTTTAGTTTAAAAAAATGCAAAAAAAGAAATTCGATATAAACTTTTATTTTAAAAAGAAAAGAGTAAAAATGGGTACGCATAGATTAAGACACAATTTCGTCTTTCTATAATTAAGAGCAAGAATATATATTTTATGTTGTGTTAGGTTGATTTGACAAACTAATAAATATAAACAGAATATATAGTTGGTGGTGGAACATGTGGTACAACTCACCTAGGATTTAAATTCAACCTTTAGGGCATGATGATACATTAATTATTGAGATGAAGAAGTCCACCAATCTAACCGGACATTATGAAGTGGCGTTAAGGTTTAGCGTTTATGGCTATTTTACACACCTTTTTACTTTAACGCACGTTTCATTAAAAAAAATAAAAAAAACTAAATTTGTGAGCCACGTTTCGGCCCATATCAGTATCTTTGCGTAAAAAAACTAAAAATTGCTGGTAGAAAAAGCATTTCTATTATATTATAAGTACGCAAAGAAAATAGGCGTGTACATATTTCATGTATTTTAATATCTAGTCTAGCGAATAAAAAAAGAATAGTTGGTGGTGGAACGTGTAAGAGTGTTTTCGGTTTCGATCTAAATAAAAATTATGAGACTCAAATTCAAATTAAATTTGAAAATTCGATTTTGGTTCGGTTTAGTTTTAGTTTATAAATCTTCCAAACTCAAATCTAAACCAAACTTTTTCGATTCAGTTTTATTCAGTTTTGATATATATTACTTTAAAATAAATAAATCGTAAGAAAACACTTATTTTGATAAAAAAAATAATAATAATAATAACTCTATACTTGCTCATACTTATTTTGAATAAAAAAAATATTAAGTTCTACATTTATAATATAGCTCCAATATTTACAATAGTTTCAAATAATCGATTTCTCACTAAATCTTGCAAGCTTTAGGAACATACAATTTTGAGTAAATGACACCAAAGGCCCTCAAATTATATCTTAAGTTTCAATTGAGTCCCTAAACTCAATTTTGTATTAATTGATCCCTTAAACTATTCAAATTGAACACTAATAGCCCTTCCATCCAAATCCTTCGTCAAATCAAACGGATTGATGAGCTTTTTGGCCATTAATAAAGTTAATTGGAAAAAATGGAAGAAAATTATAAGAAGAAAGACAAATAAGCAAAATAATTAAGAAAAATATATGGAACACTTAAGGTTTGTTATTGAAGTGCTATAGCAACATTAATTATTTTGTTAAAATGTCAAGCCAATTCTTTCCACCTCCGCCATCTTACTTCTTCCATCTTTATTTTTTTTCTACAAATCACAAAAATCATAACTTTGTAAACCTAAAATAAGAAATTTATGTACATATTTACATAGATAAGTGTATCAATTAAATGAGTTCTATTTCAATGATACATTTATATATAAATATATGGGTTCACATATATATATCAAACACCCCCCCCCCCCCCCCCCCCCCCCCCCCCCCCCAATAATCTGAATTGGCAATTCATCCACTCCAGTTAATTTTGGTCACTTGTACATGTGTGTATATATATGTGAACCCATATATATAATTATGTATTATTGAAATAAAACTCATTTAATTAATACACTTATATATGAACCATCTATTTATATATGTGTAAATTTGTACATAAACCTCTTGTTTTGGGTTTTCTAAGTTACAATTTTCTAAATTATATTGCTTCTTTCTCTTTCTTCTTCTAATTTTCTTCTCTTTTTTTCAATTAACTTTATTAATGACCAACAAAATCATCGATCCGTTTGATTTAACAGATGATTTGGACGGAAGGGCCATTGGTGTTCAATTTGAATAGTTTAAGGGCTCAATTGATACAAAATTGAGTTTAAGGGCTTAATTGAAACTTAAGACATAGTTTAAGGGCTTATGGTGTCATTTAATCTACAATTTTAAACAGTGAAGTAATATTATTTTCGAGTCATATATGTAATTAATTCAGTTAAACTAGGTTTGGTTCAATTTTGTAATATCATGCCCCAAACCTGAATAAAATATATTCGGTTTCTTTGATTTTGTTTAGGTTTTTATTGGTTCAATTTTTTACGGATCAGTTCAACCCAGTACAGTTCGATCGGTCGGTCGTTTTCGAGTTCACCACAATACTGTAAAAACATGTGATGTTGAGCCAATAAAAATAAAAGGGAAAATTATTGGACGTGGAACATGTTGTGTTGTTAAAAGGACGGCTATCATCGTTCGGTGTGACTCAAAATTTGGAGACAACTAACCTACGAGTTCTGAAAAATAAAATTCATTTTTTTAATACAACTTATGGTTAAAGATCAAATGTTCAAGAGAGAAGAGGCCAGATGTGCACGAATGACTCGAATCACTATTTCTTACAACTAAAAACATACTCTAAGAAATCTCAGAACGTAGAATATGGGCCAGTAGGCTACTAGCACACTCTAAGGATAACTAGTATGCTCAACCACTGACCTATTGGCTAGAGTTTTCTTTTCCAATAGAGATGTTCGATTCTCGATCTGTACTTCATTTATATTATCGTAAGATTTTAAGAACAAGAGTTGCCCAAATAAGAGCAAACTAGTGTTAATTAATTCAAAGGGACCTTCTAAGTACTTACCTCATCTCAAGATTCAATATCCTCTTTACAACTTTTGAAATGAATACTCCATTTTTTTTATTATTTTAGACGTAATCAATAAACCTTATTTTAAGATAGCAAAATAGTTTTATCCTTTACCTATTGATTTCGTATACTTAAAAGAAAGTGAGAGTCAAACATTGACTTTTCATTTTAGACGAAACAAGTAGATCAGTAGTGATAAAAGAGAGTTGAAATAGCAATTTATAAGTAGAACCGAAATAGAAAAAATATTTACCAAAAAGACTGATGAGAATCCATTGGACAACAGTACTGCCATCGGAACTTGCTTATTTTCTCTCGATTCTCTGGTGAAGGAAAAAGAAAAATTGAAAAGTGTGATCATGAATGTATAATTAAAGAAAACTTCATCCAATAGTAAAGAAATTTACCTCTATTTGGGCTCTGCCTTTGGATGTTCATGATCACTTACTACTAATACACAAATATATATAATAGACGACTGAAAAAACGTAAACAGTAGAAATTTGGTTGGAATTTGGTGGACTGGGTTGTGATTTGTTTGGGTAAAGGGTGGATTTTAAACACATGCTAAAGTGGAATCAATTATTGATTGATATTTGTACTTACCTTTTTCAAAAGTTCTTGGCTTTTCTTTTCCTTTTTTTTGGTGTATCGATCAACTTTTTTGTGTTATGGCAGAAAAGGTGATTAGAATCCCTTACGAATTGTCGAAAGATGAGCGAGTTTTTATTGGTCTAGTCGTCGGGCTCTGGTCCATAGCCAGGTTATCATGCATGTTACCCAGAATAACAATGCTAGCTACTAAAGATGCGATCGGTTCAGTGAACCCAAAAAAATCAACAATTGGGAGAGAAAAGTGAAGTGTGAAAAACACAACAATTGCGTTAAAAATTATCTATACTTATTTTTTTATAATTAAATGTCTAATTTTTTATTTTTTTTCTGATGTATGTAAATATTTACATGTAACGAGTGTGTGTGAAAGGCCGGTAGAGGAGATTGTTCTCAATTTGATGTTAATGTGTATGTAAAACTACATCAAGAGCCTAAGGAATGACTAAATAGTATTGATGGGCAAAGCCAAGAATTTTATTGAAGAGGAGGAGCTATAAAACTAATTATTTCAGGCAAATTGTAACTATGGCATAAGTTTCACTTTACCGCTTGAATTTAAATTTGAACAATTAGGCTCCGTTTGATTGCAAAGTGGAAAAGGAAAATAAATTGAGTTAGTTTTTATGAAAAGATGGAAAAGAAGTTGAGTGATAGAAGTGATATCCTCTTAATTTTTAAGTTTTTTCATGAAGAAATTTTCTTTACTTGATGGTGAATAAAAAATTTCCACCAAAAATATTAAAGGATGGAAGATATATACTCATAAAATGAAGTAACATCTCTAACCTTATTTTCTATCTTTTCACATAAAGTAACTAATTTTATTTTATTTTTCTATCTTTGCAATCAAATGGAGCCTTAATGTTACGAATTATTACTTTTATTGTAATTGTCCTAAATCGTTGACAGAATTAACTTTTTAACGATTTGTTGTCCACGTGTTGTGCACGTGAAGGCATAAATGTACATAAACAACCAATTCTACACAGAGACATAACATAGCGTACCCATTTTCATGTTCAAATCCCAACTTATCAAATCTAAACATAAACAGACCATGCTCCTTTTTCATTTTTAGACAGCCAATTCTACACATCCCAAGACATCTGTTCAAACCCCCCCCCCCCCAAAATCAATTTCTATCTTCTCATTTCCCCCAAATTTTCACTTACAA